>CM068372.1:18262682-18862682 GCA_034769895.1 Magicicada septendecula
CATGAAGACCTTCCCTACGTCCACGCATAGCCCCAGATTTAAAATATATTTATTTGAGACTGTAGTTGTTGTTCTGCTTTGTGAAGAATTATTTTTTCTTCCGAGCCGTTATCTAAATAGACGTGGTTGCGGTAAAGTCAGCGTATATCTTTTACGTTTCTTATTTTTAAGAAATTATCTGATCACTAAATAATAATAATATAATCGTTCTAGTGTTAACGTTTGCTGCAACAGTTCCTCCATAGATAACGCAGTTTACAAAATAATTACACATAGGTTCAGAGGTGTATAGTGAAAAAAATTAAAATATTCACGCATGTAGTTACAGATGAAAAATAGAAATTAATTTCTTCACCTGCGAGTTCCTAGGTTATATATATATACGGTATTTTAATTAATAAAACAGTAATATTTATATCATTAATACTGAAAAATAATTTTATTGTATGTACAGATTTTATTTAAACGTAAAATTGTTCACATTAAAACATTAACAAGTGCATTTAATACAGGACTTGTTCAAATAAGTAGAGTATTACGACACTGTTGCTGTTGCTCTTTATTTACAAAGATAAGACTCAAACAGTGCTGCGCAAAATTTACGAGACAGACGGAAGAGTTGACATCTAATGACAATGTTTTGGCCTAGTTATTAACGAAACTAATTACAAGTATTTGTAAGCACATGGAAGTGAATGGAACTAAGTGTAATCTATAATTAATACCGGTATCGACATCAAATAATGATAGAATGTTTCTTAAAAAGAGCCGTGTTAACTTGTCCGAAAATACTTTCAGTATCGCTAACTTCTTAAAGCAGTGAGGTAAAGCTTTCTATCACGGTCGATGACCCCTCTCTCTCTCTCTCTCTCTCACTCGTTGTTATATATTTGACAAATATTACCTGTGTGTGTGTGTGTGTGTGTGTGTTGTTGTCACTGAGTATCGAGCTACTTACATGTGTGTCCACTCGCTCTCTCTCTGCATTGTTTTCCTAATTTTGACTAATGCACGAAAATACTTTCAGTATCGCTAACTTCTGAAAGTTTCCAACGGCGGACAATGACTTTCAAAACAACACGCTAAGCTACCCCTACCCTACCGTTGTAAGATACATCAATATATATACGTGAAGAATGCAATTAGCCTTCATACCTCATTGTGAATCGATAATTGCGTGCATCAACATTTAAGAGGTGAGTAAACAGATTTGAATACGTTACGTAGCGAACATGTTATTGAACTTACAGCACTTCTATCAACATAGTTGTTGGAAATATTTAAACATTATCAAGTGCATTATTTATTGAAGTTAATACATGACTTGTTCAAATAAGTAAAAACGTTGCTAAGTGTGTGCGTCGTAAGCAATTATACGGTATTTTAAATTAATAAAACAGTAATATTTGTATCATTAATACTGAAACATAATTTTATTGTATGTACAGATTTTATTTAAACGTAAAATTGTTCATGTGTGTGTGTGTGTACGGATTTATTCTCAGTTGTATGGAGGGCGGTACAGTTATTTTTTTTTTTACATAATTAGAGCACGGTACAAATTGGTTGAAATGACAAACACGTTGAAAGCTTTTGTATATATAGCACATAATGTATATGACTACTTTTACAACTGCTATGTAGAGAAAAAATTTATTCAGACACATGTTTCGTTCAGCCACAACAGATTTTCTCAACGAATATATATATATATATGTTTCCTTAATTGAAACAATTACAGCAAAATCTTTACTAGTGTAAGAAAATTAATTATTGTTTGTAGCTGTTTAAACACAAACAACTTTTGTTGTTGATGACGTGATTTTCTTCACCAAAAGTATGACTTTGTACTGTTTTGAGCTCTGGTAAATTTATCTTTAGGAGACGTTGTTCTCTGGTGATGTTTATTTGATCACATAATTGTTTTCTGCCAACAAACCGACTAGGTGATTGTAGATTTATTCTGTACTCAGTTTCCAAATGTATCAATGTGTGTGTGTGTGTGTGTGTGTGGTTGTGTGTGTGTGTGCGTGCGTGCGTTGTGTGAAGTTAACATAGCTTAGACAAAATACAAACGTAAAGAAAGAATTTGATATGTACGGCTAACGCTTGAAGTATACTGTGACAAACATGTGTTTCTCGCTGGTTACTGCTAACATATTTTTAAATGATAATATAATGACAATATCATGATAATATATTAAGTGATAAACAACGTGAATGTCTTTGTTTTAGTCGAGTATAATGTCTGGGAGGCAGTTTTGAAAGTTATATGGCTGAATGGATAGAAAGACGCTCCACTCAAGTGGAGCATAATAGAGAACTATTACAACGTCGTTCCGTGACATGCATTGCTATTCCTCAGTCTCAAGGCGAGACAGAAGTAAAAAAGAGTTAACAAATATTTACACACAGTTTATTACCACCCATGCTGGTGGTGTAAATTATGGCAAATTTATAAAAGATTGGGTGAGTGAAAATTACGTACCACTCTTTCCTGAGTTGTAATATACTTATTTTGTAAATATACATTGTTAATATACATTTCATATAGTCTGTATTTTGTTTTAAATATTTTGGATGAAAATTACAGTATTTTAAAATAATAAAACAGTGATTTGTATTATTAATACTGATTGCATGTTTTATTTTTGTCTTAGGTGTTACCATTGAATAGAAGTACTGTACCACAAATTATTGGTGGTAGTGATCTTTATGTTTATGAAAACCCCATAAAAGTGAAGTCCAAGGACTGTCTTAATGTAGTACCAAATGAAGAAGAAGAAGATTGCTTCACAAATTCATAATATGTAATATATATTTTATTGTAATATACATTTCATATATTCTGTATTTTTTGTTTTATATATTTTTATTTTGAAACATTTGAACCCTTTGAAGTTCACATAAAGTCATGTGATTGTACATTTTACTAACAAAGACACGTCTGTTCATACTAAATGTGTGTGTGTGTGTGTGTGTGTGTGTGTGTGTGTGAGAGAGAGAGAGGGGGAGAGAGCTGATCCTTGTCTCATTCTTGTTATAGTCTTAAAAACAAAAGGTTGTCGAACCAACATCATTTTTATTTGAAAATAGTTTCATTGTAAATATCACTTATTTGAAGCTGAATAATTGCAGATTGTATCTTACAATCATGACAATTATTATTTAAACTGATAATTGTTTTATTAAAAATATTATTATTATTTTCATATGTGTACACAAAACTTTGAAAATACCTTATTTCAAGGAGATTTTTTTTTATGCTAAAGAGAGACATACACGCATTATAAACTAGGAATTGCTTCGACGTCTGCGAGAGAGAGAGGGCGTTAATATTTGTCGAGTAAAGAGAGACATACACGCACAGGTAATTACATTATAAACTAGGAATTGCTTCCGACGTCTGCGAGCGAGAGAGGGCGTTAATATTTGTCGAATAAAGAGAGACATACACGCACAGGTAATTACATTATAAACTAGGAATTGCTTCCGACGTCTGCGAGCGAGAGAGAGAGAGAGAGAGAGAGAGGAGAAACGGTATGAAACCTTCACAGTTGAAACCTGCTCTACAAACGCTTCACACGAAGCGTTATGTTAAGAGAGAGAGAGAACGCGCATGTAAGTAGTTGACAACACACGCGCACACATAGTTAATATTTGTTAATTATTTAATACAATGAAAAAATGAAGTCAACGTTTTGACGATGAGTGAGAGAGAGAGCGGGCGTTGTAAAGTACGTACACAGTTAATATTTGTCGAATATATATAAACTTTCTAAAATCATATATATGCGCGGTAATGATCACAGAGAGGAGAAACGGTTTGAACATAACGTTTGACAACGAGAGAGAGAGAGAGAGAGAGAGAGAGAGAGAGAGAGGAGAGAAGAGAGAGAGAGAGAGAGACAGACAGACAGACAGACAGACAGACAGGCAGACAGACAGACAGAGACTGACAGACAGATATAGACAGTCGTACGGACAGACGGACAGAGAGATAAATAGAGAGAGAGAGAGAGCGGGTGTTGTAAGTACGTACACAGTTAATATTTGTCGAACATATATAAACTTTCTAAAATCATATACATGCGCGGTAATGACTGCAGAGAGGAGAAACGGTTTGAACATAACGTTTGACAACGAGAGAGAGAGAGAGAGAGAGAGAGAGAGAGAGAGAGAGAGAGAGAGAGAGAGAGAGAGAGAGAGAGAGAGAGAGAGAGAGAGACAGACGGACAGAGAGATAAATAGATAGAGAGAGAGAGTAACAACAGTGTTGTAAATATATAAATTTAATTATTTAAACAAATTATGGTTTATTTCGTTATAAACCTCCGAATATGCATACAATTATTTGTATAGTAATCAGAAATGTGTGTGAGAGAGACATTTTACTAATTTGTAGGTTGTATCTTACAATCATGAAATTATTATGCGCGGTAATGACCGCAGAGAGGAGAGAAAACGGTTTGAACATAACGTTTGACAACGAGAGAGAGAGAGAGAGAGAGAGAGAGAGAGAGAGAGAGAGAGAGAGAGAGAGAGAGAGAGAGAGAGACAGACAGACAGACAGACAGACAGACAGACAGACAGACAGACAGAGACAGACAGACAGACAGATATAGACAGTCGGACGGATGGACGGACGGACGGACGACGGACGGACAGAGAGATAAATAGATAGAGAGAGAGAGGAGAGAGAGAGAGAGAGAGAGAGAGAGTAACAACAGTGTTGTAAATATATATATTTAATTATTTAAAACAAATTATGGTTTATTTTAATTTATTTCGTTATAAACCTGCGAATATGCATACAATTATTTGTATAGTAATCAGAAATGTGTGAGAGAGACATTTTACTAATTTGTAGGTTGTATCTTACAATCATGAAAATTATTATTTAAACTGATAATTGTTTTATTAAAATCTTACAATTGCGAAATATTATTATTTCATTGTTTACGATATATATTTAATGCAAAAAATGAATTTTAAAATTACAATCGCCTGTATTTAAGTTCGTGTACACACATACAAATCGTTGAATAAGGGATATATTAATTTCTAAATCGTGGTCAATGACTGTCATGTGTCAAAAAAGATGCAACGAGGGTAGGTGATAAATATATATATTTCCTGGTGATTACATTTTAGTATCGCTACTTACAATAAGTAGCACGACACTTATGTAAAACTGATGACATAAAGAGAGAGAGAGTTTATATTGTGATTGACAACTGTGTCTAGAGACAAAGAGAGAGAGGAGGGGAGAGAGAGTTGATATCGAAGTCGTCGTTAACAATTTACTATAATATAGTTTGAATTTCCCACCGAAGAAAAATGTTGGCAGATCTGTTCTATACACATACACAATAATGCAGGATTGGTAACCCTGATCATATATTTTAAGATACACTATAATACACACACACATATCAAGTTTGAACTCATACATAGGTTGGTAAACCTGATCATATAGATTTAATATACATATAACACACAACAAATTTGAACTCCATGCAAGGTTGGTAACCCTGATCATATATTTAATATATACACTATAATGCATCAAGTCGGAACACCCCCCACCATAGGTTGGTAAACCTGATCATATAGATTTAATATACATTATAACACACAACAAATTTGAACTCATGCAAGGTTGGTAACCCTGATCATATATTTAATATATACACTATAATGCATCAAGTCGGAACCCCCCACCATAGGTTGGTAAACCTGATCATATAGATTTAATATACATTATAACAAATTTGAACTCATGCAAGGTTGGTACTCCCCGATCATATATTTAATATATACACTATAATGCATCAGTGATAGAAAGTGAAAGTGATCTAAGCTCGCGAAGGCGGCATATAAAAAAATAAAAAATTATATTCGCGGATGCTGTGGTCCAGATACGCGAAAAAGTCGCGGATCTTGACACAGATCAGCGAAAAAGTCGCGGATGCTGTGGTCCAGTTGAAAGTGAAAGTGATCTAGGCTCGCGAAAGGCTGCATATAAAAAATTATATTCGCGGAAATTGAAAATGAAAGTGATTTAGGCTCGCGAAAGGCGGCATATATTCGCGGATATGCAAATCAATTTAATTAAAAAAATAAAAATATCAAATAAAAAAAAATAAAAAAATTTATTCGCGGAAATTCGCGGTCCAGTAGAAAGTGAAAGTGATTTAGGCTCGCGAAAGACGGCATATATTTGAACTTGGCGCGCAAAAGGTGTGAGTGGGGGGACTAACGGTACTTGGGTCAGGATCCTTATTTTCCCCCTACTGCCATTATTTTGTAAAACTTTAATTTTGTATCTTGACCTGACTTCTTTTTAAAAAAACCCTCATTGTCTTACAGATCGTCTGGAAGTTACCCATCTTACCATCAGTATCATAATTCCTGTAATGCAATCTCTTGTAATCCCTGTTAGTGCAAATCCTTAGATATGCACAGCAATAGAGTGCGCCATCACAATATCACTCTAGCAAATTTGGTGGCGAGTTTTTCATTGCGGCTCAGTAGTACACGTGTTGGTGTCGGACAACTGACTAGGCTGGAGAAGACACGCTTGAAACTTTTTAGACACACACACACACACAAAGTAGTAGAAAATGATCGATAGTGTTAGGTGTTTTTAATTAAAAGGGAACAGAAAAACCATGGATAATATTTGCAAAATAACAATTTTTTAAAATGCAAATCTGAATTTACCCATCTTACCATCAGTATCATAATTCCTGTAATGCAATCTCTTGTAATCCCTGTTAGTGCAATCCTTAGATATGCACAGCAATAGAGTGCGCCATCACAATGTCACTCTAGCAAATTTGGTGGCGAGTCTTTCATTGCGGCTCTGTAGTACGCGTGTTGGTGTCGGGACAACTGACTAGGCTGGGAAGACACGCTTGAAACTTTTTTAGAACACACACACACACACACACACACACACACACACACACACACACACACACACACACAAAAGTAGTAGAAAATGATCGATAGTGTTAGGTGTTTTTAATTAAAAGGGAACAGAAAAACCAGGGATAATATTTGCAAAATAACAATTTTTTAAAATGCAAATCTGAATTTACCCATCTTACCATCAGTATCATAATTCCTGTAATGCAATCTCTTGTAATCCCTGTTAGTGCAATCCTTAGATATGCACAGCAATAGAGTGCGCCATCACAATGTCACTCTAGCAAATTTGGTGGCGAGTCTTTCATTGCGGCTCAGTAGTACGCGTGTTGGTGTCGGGACAACTTACTAGGCTGGAGAAGACACGCTTGAAACTTTTTAGAACACACACACACACACACACACACACACACACACACACACACACACACACACACACACACACACACAAAGTAGTAGAAAATGATCGATAGTGTTAGGTGTTTTTAATTAAAAGGGAACAGAAAAACCAGGGATAATATTTGCAAAATAACAATTTTTTAAAATGCAAATCTGTAAACACAGTTTTGCAAAATTTACCAACTTTAAATAGAATGTAAGTTGAGAAAATTTGTATAACCGATTAATTAAAAAAAAAATTGTTTTAAGTATTTCAAATAGGCCTACTTCTATAAATCTACATTGTTTCCATGAGGATGATTTTTAAGTTACAATTGTCAATTCTGAGTGCATTATATATACTCAATTACTTTTATCTTTTCAATAACTAAAGGGAAAAAAAAAGGCAATAAGGAATATTTAATTTTTAGCGTGACAGAAAATCCACTACTTATTAATTCAATTAAGATAATAAACAATAATTACATTACATATACTAATATAATATCGAAGGAAATTTAATGAATTCAAAGGAATAAACCACAATAAAATAAAAATCCTCATTGCATTATATAAAACCACTATTAAAAATCAAAGAAATAATTAAGAGTAACTTATATTATAAAATCAGGAATTTACCCAGGAAGTTAGGAGCAGTAAACAAATTAGATACCACAAAATGAAGAAGAAAGAATCAGTTTAAGAGTAGTGAAACAACAAAATACCCCAAACACAAGAAGAAAGAAGAGTAGAGTTTATTATCAGGAAGTAAACAATACCCTGAAACCTTTAGCGAAGAGCAAAGTCAGTATCAGAAAATAAATTAGATACTCCAAACCAAACATCAGTCAAGATGACACGAAGTACCTTGGTTTACCCAAGAGTGAAGACAAGAAGAAAGACAAGAATGAAGACAAGAAAGAAGACAAGAAGAAAGACAAGAATGAAGACAAGAAAGAAGACAAGAAGAAAGGAAGAAATAGTATGGAGGAAACGCCATTATAAAACCTATTATTAACTACCATGAACCCCAAACCCATAGAGACAATTAAAGAAAGTATAACATCCCAAACCCCTATAAAATTGTAATTATTAATAAACCAAAAGTGTTGTATAGTATGATAAGAGGTGCACCAACTAAAGTTATTGTGTGATAAAAAAAATAAACAAGTCCTCACAGTCCATGATGACTAAAGGTCTGGTCTGAGACAATAAGACTCAATATATCAGAACCACCAGTGAAAGTGAACTAGTGTGAGTGTTTTTGGAAATACAATAAACTTAAAGTTGTAGTGGTACTATGACTTATCTATATCTTATAAAACAACTTTTATATTTAATAATTCACAGATCATAAAATAATGAAATGGAAGATGTTTCCATTATTTTATTATTTTAATGTCACTTTGTTATTACAAGACATTTGTAGAAATGACCATAACTAAAGTATGGGTGGACATGTTTACTCAATAAGGGGATAATAAATAATAATGGTTTAGACCAGAAAGGACTGGAATTAATTTAAGTGTTCATAGGTTTAAAATGTTTAAAATGGCTATTTGTTCACAGCCATGAACTCAATATGTTTAAAAGAGTTCTTCGTCAATAAGATTTATATGTGTTTAAAATAAATTATGTTTGTTAAATAACAGCATACATACCATTTATAATGTTTCAGTAGGTATGCTGTATTAATTAAAAAAAAGAGTTAAATGTATGATTTCAAACAATATCAGCAATATGTCCAATTGTACAGAATGCTAAGTAATGTTCATTATTATTTTTATATAACAGTAGTATTAATTAGATGCTACACATCACAATAAATTTATAAACCATTTTATTTTTATGTCATAATCACTGTTTGAAGTCAGAGAAGGAGTAGGATTAACTTTATTTACTCTCTCTTGCTTATGCTGCTATACTCCCTCCGTCAGACACTTTCATATAACGCTTAGATAAGACGCTAATATGAATCGTTATAACATTCTGGGAGAAACAATGTAGGAAGGCCAATAAAGAAATGGATCTGATAATGTGAAGTCGGAACAGGCACATTGCCTAATTCCTAAAGTGTAGAAGAAGAAGAAGAAGAAGAAGAAGAAGAAGATGAAGAAGAAGAAAAAGAGGAGGAGGAGGAGGAGGAGGAGGAGGAGGAGGAGGAGGAGGAGGAGGAGGAGGAGGAGGAGGAGGAGGAGGAGGAGGAGGAGGAGGAGGAGGAGGAGGAGGAGAAGAAGAAGAAGAAGAAGAAGAAGAAGAAGAAGAAGAAGAAGAAGAAGAAGAAGAAGAAGAAGAAGAAGAAGAAGAAGAAGAAGAAGAAGAAGAAGAAGAAATTATTCCGGTTTTTTGCGGAAAAATCACTGGTCACTTTAAGCACCCCAAAATGTCAGAGTACATGTCAGAGTGCCTCTTAACGCCTGCTGGAACCAATTCTCGGTGAACGCGATCCGCGATTTGCAAAAATTGTGTGTTATATCGTCTGGAAATTAAATTCTACCGGCCTTAAAGTGTGCAATACCATTTGGAAACATAATGTGTTTGATCTAATAAATGTTCTTAAAAGCGTCACGAAGCATTCCAACAGTCTCCTCAGTAGCCTATTTATAAAGTTTCACCCCAACGTTTATACAGTCCTGTCTCAGACGGGCAGTGACACGAGATTATAAAATGATTTGTACAAACTGCACACAATATGACGACACTCGACACACAGTACAAATAGTCAATTTGACGTCACTCTCAACTATGTGAAAAGTTTTGTTGATTTCAGTTTATTTACAGAGTCAGTAAAACACTCACGTAAAATACGGTTGTAATCGTTGTATAACTTTTGTATTACAACGGATTGTTTTTCTTATTCGATAATTGTTTTTGTACAATTGAAATCCACCCCGATTCCACAATATTCGTTTCAGAACCAACAATCGATAATATATTTTTCTATTAATATGTACTATAATAATTTACTGTTTTATTTTTCTTAATTATTTACAAAAACACTTTTACTGCACAAAATTGTTTAACACGTGACCCACGTCCTTGCTCCTTTCTATATATACTGTGGTATCTGTGAGGAGATTAGTGTACTTGTATTTTTTATACCACTTGCTGAAACTGCATAAACAAACGTATAAATTATGGCATTTAAAATATAATATTTCTAATTTTCTACCTTTAGACGTATCTTACTACATTATACCTCACAATGTTTAAACAACTTTAGCATGCGACTTTGGAACAGGCGAAGACAATTCTTTATCTTCAGACAAATGCATACTTATAATTTCAAGAAAAATTATTTACATAGTAAACAGAAAATATAATCGGACTTATAATATAATAATTATTATATATATTACAATCCTTATCTTTTTACGATTGGAAGAGTATCCTTGTAACATCTTAATATATTTTTAATTTGACCGTCACATGTGTATGCCAGTAATTAATTTCTTATTATATTTTTCTGTATCGTGTTTAACAGCTTTAGCGCGCGAATTCTGGTACATGCAACACGCAATTTTTATCTTCATAAGCAAATAAATGCATAATTTTTATTTCAAGATAAATATTGCGCATCGTAAGAAGAAAATAAATAATAATCGACAATAAGCTTTTTATCTTGTTTTTCTTTATTACAAATAGAATGGGATCCAGATATATAAAACTACCAACGGTTGTCGTAGCCAAGACATCAATCGTCGTCTCACTTCGTGGTGTTGTTGATCAGTCTGGCCGTGGCGGGAATTCTCCTCCAATCGGCTGAGGCACAGGATCCACCACCGCCACGGTGCCCCTGCGAAGAGCAGCTTATAAGTAATAAAGTGTATTCTGAAGAAAATTAGACAGTTTTGTGTGGCTAGAGTGCACATACTTTATATTGAAGAAACTTATTTTAAATTGTCATTAATGGTGTAAACAATATAAATTTAATTTTTTAATTATAACTATCATCATCATCATAATAATCATTATTGTCTTCTTCTTCTTCTTCTTCTTCTTCTTCTTCTTCTTCTTCTTCTTCTTCTTCTTCTTCTTCTTCTTCTTCTTCTTCTTCTTCTTCTTCTTCTTCTTCTTCTTCTTCTTCTTCTTCTTCTTCTTCTTCTTCTTCTTCTTCTTCTATTTCTTCTTGACAAACGTGTACATAACTTAATATATGCATTAAACTAGTTACCAGGCTATTTGGCCGTGGTTCAAAGTTTTCGATTAAACCAGACGTTTCAGCAGCACCACTGGCTGCCATCTTCAGTAGATGAAACGAGTCTCGTGGATGGCGTACGCTAAGACCACAGTACTGTAGTCAAGGCTGGCCACGTTAGTGTTGACTCGTTTCATCCACTGAAGATGGCAACCAGTGGTGCTGCCAAAACGTCTGGTTTTGTCGAAAACCTTGACCACGGCCCAACAGCTCAGTAACTAGTTTTAATTCAAGTGACACCGGCCGTGTAAGACTTCGTACAACCATGTTATATATTAATATGTTCAGGGATAAGCCCCGTTAATTTTATGATGACTGATAAAAAGGTATTGATTTGTTCCCGTGCCAGCCTTTGATACCGTGCTGCGACTCTGAGCTTTGTGTCTGTGCGTTACTGATTAGTACCACTTTTACAATATGCGTCTCGTGATATTAGCATTAGGAGAACGCAGATTAATATGAAGGACCAAGGGAACTGAGGATCACACGATTTACATCTATCTACTCTAAAATGTTGTTTAATGTCTTTTAAATATTGGAAAAAATTTGTTAAATTATACAAAAAAAAAGTGAGGTCACTTTGTATTTTGACTTTAAACCAGTTTCTTTAAATTATGGCTATAATTAATTGCTCTAAATTTTACCAAAACATTAGAATCTAAATGATGCCAACAATCAGTTTAACCTGAAAACAGCTGCCAATCGTTTGGTTGGCAAAAATGTAGCTTTTTAATGTTGTTTAGATTCTAATATAAACTAGTTTATCAATATTGTTACGACCGTTTCACGGATCGTCGAACCGTGCAGTGGAAAACAAAACGAAGACACCAATGAAGTCACTAATAACGAGTTTTGATTATCACAATTAATAATATTTGTAACCAACAAGATAGTCTCTTACAACAATTAAAGTAAAATTTTTACACACGCAATAATAATGCCAACTATAAAGAACACAGAACTAATTATAACACAACAACACTTTTCTACAATACTTCTACAAACACTCGATCCGCCTTAGGAAATATCGCGGATGTAACTGACTGACAACCCAGCTGTTATGACTTTTTATAGGTAGCGCACGTCTTTTAGAAATTGTCCAACCTCGACTGTGGTGTGTCAGCTACTGCGTATTCCAAGTGTGCTCTTGAAGAATCTGGAACGCGGCCTTGACTGAGGCAACATCTGCACACTATGGGGGACGGGCGGATGACGTTCTCAGATGTTCTAGGCGGTTCGATACGGTTCTCGTTACAATACTAATTTTGTTCAAAAGTTTGTTTGTTTTTTGTTGTTGTTACCACATTGGTTTAGTAATTTTCTTAATGTCTTGTCACCGGACAAAAGGCTTGCCGCATGACAACTGGCGCCAATCGTACACACTATCGTTTTTGGTGGCCCTAAAAAGGACCGAGTGGCGAGAACGATGATGTTGGTCGTGCCGCGCTGAGATGTTCGGCGGCTGCGCCCGCTGATCGTGGCGTACTGCAGTCCTCCTCTTCTTTCGGCACCGGTTGTAGAGTCGGCTGCCGGCCCAGCGAAATCCATCGCTGGCGCGGAACGGGAGTGCAAAGACGCAAGAACGGTGGCGGTTCTATTCTTCGGCTGTTCCTTCCGGCTGACTCCGCCCCGATGTCGTCCGAGAGAGGAGAGGGGATGAAGTGCGTTCGATGGCGTGGCGATGAAGAGTGCGCAAAATTTTCTGCCGGCCCGGGTTTTATTAACTAACCGGCATCGCTGATTGGCTAGCTCCGAACACGAAGTTGGTCACGTCTCGGCGGCTGCTGATGCCGGATTGGCTCGCTCCGAGCACGTGGTTGGTCACGTCTCGGCCGCTGGTAACGGAGAGCAGATGTTCGCATATCGCTACCGTCACAGTCTGTACACATTTTAATTACAAACTGACATAACAAGTACCGCATTAAGTTACATTACAAAAAAAATATATGTTTAAACTTTAAATTTGAGGTCGTATGTATTTTTTAACTTATCTTGAAACTTTGTATGGCTATTAGAATAATATTTGTAATGTGTGTCAATAACAATGAATGCACAAAGATATTTTAAGTTATAAACTAATTTAAGTTAGTATATATTATTGGAAATTCTCAATAAATATACAGGTAAATCATTATTTGTTAAACATTAAAATAAAGCCAGTTTTGTTAGTGTTGTTAGCAGCCATCTTAACAACAACTTTGTCACTACGTATTGCAACACTGCTAAATACGTCGTTCTTGACGAGGCCTTTTGGTGTCTCTACCATCTTAAACGACCTAACTTTAATTTTTAAATACTTAAACACTAACCTTACCTTATTCATCTTCTTTTTATCATCTACTTGCAACTCGCTTACATTTCCAGTTTTGTTAGTGTTATTAGCAGCCATTTTAACAGCAAATTTGTCACTACTTATTGTCACATTGCTAAATATTGTGGCGATACATATCACCACCATGCAAAGAAGGAAACTTACAAATAAATGTGTATTAAGCAGTGTATTCTGGTCCCATGCTAAAACAAAACAATGGATGGAGAAAGATAAATGTAAAGAAATGTAATATCGTAATTATGATGAGTATTAGAAGAAGAGAACTTAATAACGTGATAAATCCAATAGATATGGTAATTGAGAGGTATAAACAAGTCTAACAACGGAATCACTAATTAAAATAAAGACATGCTGAGCAACAAGACAGTGAAGACCACATTAATTACCAAATAACGTAAATGCACGAAGAACTGAAAATAAAGAATTAACATAAGAAACTGAACTAAAAACATGTTGATAACGAGGTAAAATGTAAATAAACAATACTTCATAAATTAATAATAATAATAATAATTAAATAGAAAAGATCAGACAATAGTTAGAGTTATAGAAAATGCAATGCAATGGTATAAATAAGAGTAAGAAATATATGCATTGGTCTAAGAAAAAATTGTAAAAACTTATATTATAAGTGAGTAAATTGATATGAGTACACAGAAGAAAATAGTGATGATCAAAGATCATGTGATAAACCAGTGGGGAAGGGAGAAAGTGAAGCAATGGTTTTATGTATAAACTAATACATATTAAGAACCAGTAAATACAAAAGTTGTATGTGTTTAAAGGGTTCAATATACCCAGGAGTTATTATATTATAGTTAATTATTTAGAGGGTTTTTGTATACCCATGATATATTATGTCAGAATTAGTTGTTTAAACAGTTTTGTACACCCACAGGATATTATGTTATAATTAATTGTTAAAAGGGCTCAATATACCCAGAATTTTGTTATGTTAGAATCAATGGTTAAAAGATTTATTAATTTTTCAAGAACAGCAGTTGTAAAGGCTGTTCAGAAATGTCAACATCAGGTACTTGGTGAAACATCACATTATGTAAAAAAAAATCATTGTAAAGAAATGACAAAGTGCTAAGCCTATAGGCCAAGAAAGATAAGCTGAACTTAAAAAACACTAAAATATCCAGAATAATCCTAACCAAACCAGATAAAATTAAACAGAACCCTGACCTTAATGAAACAGGAAAAGTATTGGTAAAATTATATGTCAAAACTCATTATTATAAGAAAATGAAGAACAGGTATTTAAAATTGTAAGGTTATATATAAAGTTCAATTATGTAAATCATTAAAAGTAATTTTTATATAATTTCACTCTCTGCTGGCGTTGAAGACGCCGTCATTCATTCTGAATTACGTAGTAACTGTAGAACTGTAGTAACCTACATCAGAGAATTTACATAACATTACATAATAAACTTGTGTTATACTTTCTGACCGATCCTCACAAACTCTTCACCGAAGAAAAAATTATAATTATATTTATAACATAAAATACTAAAATAATAAATGTGTATTATAATCAATTTTTTTTTTTTTTGACTAAGATAGGTAGAAAAATCTGCTGAACAGATGTCCGGAAGGGTGCACACTTCCGGGTTCTGTAAAGTTAAGTATTATACCCGACCCACTAAAAAGCCACCTTTCTTTTCTGTTCCAGGACGCTGACCCGGAACTGTTTGACACATAACTTCGGGCTAGGCCTATAGTTCTTCAGCCTTAGGGCTCACATCTGACTTGTTATTCTTCTATACTGTATTTTCCAAATCTACCTTCTATGCACAAGACACAGCAAGGAATGAAGATATCAGAGCAGAACTCGAAGTAAAGGACATAAATGAAATTATTGCATTTTACAGAAGACAATGGTGGGCGTCATCTGCAAAGGAGGACAGAGGATCAATTGCCGAAAGCGGCACTGAACTATTGGTAGTTGAGACGTGGGTCGTCCGAGGATGAGCTGGGTGCCTGATAATGTTTATATAACCTAATCCTTGAAGGGGAGAAGAAGATCTTCTTTCCCCCAAGAATCTCTTCTGCGAAGTGTTACAGTTCCAGGTGTCCTCCCCTTGAAGCATCGCTTCAAAAATGTTATACGGGGGGGGGGAATCTCCTGCCTAATATTTTCTTGCAGCGATCTTCTATGTTACTCCTCAATCTGTCGCAGACGAAGAAACTAAAATGAGTATACTATACGTATAATTATATTATAAAACATTATCCCTTAAACGTTTATATATTAGTCAGTATCATTATTGAATATCCTGAAATTTAGTGAATAGAATTAAAAGACTGCTACAATTTTTGACATCGCCAGAAAACAAAACACTTATGAAAGGTAGTTTCAACAAAGCCAATCGAAGACAAAGTCAAAAAGCAGGTTCAACAAAGTCAAAAAAGCCAGATTTTACTAATACGTATATAATGTAAACTTATAAGAAATATACAAAAATCGTGGTTTCCCAGACATTAGCAACGTGACATGAATGTAACGCAGGGGCCTATAATGAACACTTGGGTAAACCCAGACATATTATACAAACGTAAAACACAGAACACGTTATTAACTTAAACATTACACATTAAAAACATTGGATGAAATTTTGTAGGCACCAAGGAATTACGTTTTGGTAGACCATGTATATAACACACACACACACACACACACACATACACACAGTAAAATCTGCCTCGGTGATATGAGGTAATTAGACAACAGAGCATGTTTATAAGGTTAGTTATAAAAATATAATAGTTATAAAATGAGAAAACAGTATGGAAAATAAAGCAATGTCTTACAGTTTTGACATATACAATTTAATAAAAAAGAACAATGGATGTAGAAAGGTATAGGAAGGACTGTGTCTTAAAGATGGGCGAACGACATACAAATCCTATGTTACAGACCGAAAAATATTGGCAAATCGTGTAAAGAGGGTCGATTAACGAGCAAAACGTGTCTAACGGTGTTATCCTTGTGGGAGAAAAACAAGAAGAAGGAGGAGATGACCAAGGAAAATAAGATGAAGGAAGAAGACGACGATGATGAGGGGGTCGAGGAGGAGGAGGAGGAAGAGAAGCCGAAGAAGAAGAAGAAGAAGAAGAAGAAGAGGAGGAGGAAGAAGAAGAGGAAGAAGAAGAAGAAGAAGAGGAAGAAGAAGAAGAAGAAGAAGAAGAAGAAGAAGAAGAAGAAGAAGAAGAAGAAGAAGAAGAAGAAGAAGAAGAAGAAGAAGGAGAAGAAGAAGATTATGATGACGATGATGATGATGATGATGATGATGAAGGTTGTAGGTAAAAAGAGGAATACGGGGTAGATTACTGAAACAGTTTATAGAAGAAGTTCAAACAATCACAAGTTTTCTAATGGAAAGGGTTATAAGTACAGCCAAAAACATTGAGAAGATTAATTGTTCTACACATATTGAATGGGTGACGATGAGTGATGATGATTAAGTTTATCATTGAATTTAGATTATGGCCGATTAGATATTTAGATTTAGATTTTTATCGATTTCATTTATAGTTTTTTTACGATTAATATTGTTTCTATGCTTTATTTTACAGATGACATACTTAAACATTTGTACGCAATGCAAGTACTCAAAATAGATGGAATGAAACAATCAACAGAAAAAGAACACAGAAGACAGCAATTACTTGATAACACTCATCTATAATAATTACAAGACTGAAGAAATTTCCAACAAAATTAAAAAAGTAGGCTACTTTAAAAAATACGAAAGTAGTATGGTTCTCCATAAAAGTAGTATAGGACTAGAAACAAAACAGAACATTCAATCAGAAAACATACGAACATAAACGATCAGGTAAACAAGTTTTATTCATGTGGCATTTCCCATCTAAACTGTTTATAGTGTAAAAATTTCTATATAGGACAGACAGAACGCAGGTTTAATAAAATACACACTGAACACATGAAGGTACCACACTACATTACACTACACCACTAAATGCACTTTTGTGAACCCCACCTGATTGCGAAACAGATCAAACATGTACAAACATCAGCGAGAGCATGAAAACAAAATTTTGATGGCACAAAGAAGTACAGAAAGACTTGGAACAAAGAAACGATATTGACAAAAAACAGCTAAGAACTGAAATACGACGTGCGTTGAAAAAAGACTGAAATATTTGTGTAGCAGGTCGACCTGCGGACAGAGCGAGCTGCACAATTAAGTGTTGCTAGCGACAGGTTTTCTCGTCGGAACGCCGTTTTCTCCGTCTTAGGAGATGCACTTAACCTACTTCCTGCGTACCTCGGCCTGCAGTGGCTGCAGCTCAAAGAAATCAGAAACTTTTTCCAATTTTTCTTGAATGAACCCGACAATTATACACCCATAACTGACATTTTTAAATACAACATTGGTTGGGATTCGCATCAAAGGCAGATGTCTTTTGAAGATCAAATGCGATCATTTCAAATTCTTCAACATCTTTTGCCCTTTCCATGTCTTGCTTCATCTTTGAGCATCACTTGCTTTCTTTAAGTGACTTTGATGTTCTAAACCCAGTGCTTCTTTTAGTGTCTGATTATTTTTTTATTGCATTTTTGCATGAAGTGAATAGCAATAATTACAAGTATCCTTTTTCATAAATTTTCTTTCGATGTTAAGTGTATTATATCTTTATACTTTGACATGATAACTGAGTTGTTAACTTCCCGTTTGTACTTTTTATATATAAATCCAATAATTACATGGCAGTCAAAAAACTCCTTGTCTGTTATATTTTTGCAATAATGAGATTTGTATTTTGGAATTTTAGTTATTTGGTTCTCAACACCCTTAATCTCATCTTATCATCAATCTTATTATGACCATCTTTGAAACCTCATTGGTCAGAACTTATTTTCATAACGTGATGTTTACTTTTTAAGGAGAAATCCAGACCGTCTGTCGCAGTTATAAAGAAGTGAGAATAAAAATCTTAAAACAATGTGTATATAAACTTTTATCTGCTAACTTCATAAAATCTTTACAGAGCAATTTCCAATGCATTCCAGAGTTGTCATTATCGTTTGCACTGGTACGCAGTCGTCGACCGATTTCAAAACGAATCTCTCTTTCTGATCGTCAGTCAACAAACACAGTAAGAATTTTTCAGTGATATGTTACATTTAAACTTTTCAATCAAAATTTAATTTTACGAAACTATATTGATGTGGATACTCTCAGAAAGTCACGGCAGTTTAACGATGATTTATATTTATCACATAACGAGCTCCCTTCCCATGATCTTCGAGAACGTTTTAATCAGCACCGACCATTGATTTTACCCTCTTTAAAAGTTCTTACAATAATCGTTCGGCTTACGCAGGTCTCAGCATATGCTTAATTCAGCGACCAGAATATCTCTGCCTCTGTCTAGTTTTGCCGCAAAATTTCGTACGCACACGTTGTTCTTCGCGGTCTTCCTTAATCACTTTGTCACCAATTCGCAGGCCAGCGTGCGCATCACCCCACTCAATCTGATATACCTCAAAGACGAATGCTGATAGCGGAACAGAATAAATGGCAATTTGTTGTCAAAAACTATCGCTAGGTACTCCCAAAAATTCGCGGCGCGTTGTTTGCGTGGGGTGATGTTTTACTGAAAAAGTTCAGTCGTTTTTGTAGACACCTCGTATGTACCGGAAATTAGTAGAAAAATTCAAGCTGGAAGAAACAATCAACAGACGAAGGAGGCGAAATGTAAATCACAGAAGAAAAAGACAATCAGAAATTTATCATCATCATCATCATCATCATCATCAACACCATCACCACTCCAAGGACTAGGCCTTAGACTTGTTACGGACCCATCTCTTTCTTCGGTCTACCGACATCTCTCTTTCCGTTAGGATGATAATCCAAGGCAGACATAGGTAGACGGATATCAGGCATGCGATTCAAGTGTTCACACCATCTCCTTCTGTGGTCTTCAATCTTCTGCTGCAATTATACAATGTTTAAGTCGCAAGTAATATCCTCTCTCCTAAATAATATCCTCTCTCCTAAGTCGCATCTAAAATCTCCTCCGATTCAAAAGAGAAAAACCTTGCGTCCCTCTTAGAAATTTCATTTCGGCTGCCTCAATCTTCTGCACGTCCCTTTTACCAACTTCCATGACTCACTAGCATTCAGAAATGTGGGGAGAGCCACAGTTTTATAAAATATAATTCGGGTATCCTTCCGTGTTTTATTTTCCAATTACCTATGAACCGTTCCACAGATGCGTCTAAATTTTTGTCAGCTTACTATACCAGTCAATATCAGTTCCATATGAAATATTACAAATATTACGACCCAGGTAATTAAAATGACTAACCTGATCTAAAATCTGATTATTCACGACTATCTTAGTTTTTATAAGATATTTGCCTTGAAATGCCATCGTTTAGATTTTGTAGCAGAGATCTGTAGCCCATAGCCTTGTATGATGGTATTGAACGTAAATATCGCCCGCTGTAACTGGCCTTCGGTTTTATGCATTGTTACCTTGTCATCTGCATAAAGCAATGCATTCGCCAGAATATTTTTACTGAAGTGAAATTCGCGAGTGAAATTTATCTGTCCGTCGTCGAAATATGTCGTCCACATAGACATTAAAAAGAGTCGGTGAAATAGAGCACTCTTATCTCTCGCCTTTGTTTGTAGGAATATCTTCTGATAATTTACCATTCAACCGCTGTCTTGTAATATACGGTCCTAAGAACTTTAATTAATTGCGAAGGGAAACCAATTCGTTCCATTATAGTCCAGAGTAGCGAACGTTTTGCATTATCAAAAGCTTCCGACACATCTGTGAATTCTAGATGCGTCTCCAAGTTAGATTTTCTTCTGCTTTTAATTATTAATTTAATAATTTTCTTTCTTTGCACTCACGTACCCGACTGACGACATAACCAATCGCTACTGGGAGGCTCGACGTCGAATGGTTGAAGAACCACGTACGGGCGTTGGCTAAAGTAAGTAAAGTAGTATTATTAATTTAAGTGTCTAGATGGCATCTATGCATGATCTCCCCTTCCTTAAGCCTAATCTAAAGTGAAAGAATAAAAACCTCATGGGGAAAGGAGAAAAGGACAAAGCGTGGCATAACGCGGTCTGCAGTGTCCTTAATTTCTAACCTTCATATACTACGAACTTAATGATTGAAATTTGCATATATTTAACTTTTATGTTAGTAATCAATTTAAAACTGTACTATGATTAGAAACTAATGTGGTCTTCAACGATACATGAATTCCTTTTGTGTATACTGAACTCTAAAGAGTAAGATTAAGAAGATACGAGTACCGTACACTAGACAAGCAATTTATTCAAAAGTCACAATTTAACAATAAACACAAAGATGAGACTTTTACGCTACTACGTATTCTCGGTCCTCTTCTACGTTGTAGAAACTTGGACTTTGACTGAAGCCACAACTAAAATGTTGGAATCTTTCGAAATGTAGCTTTACAGTAGAATACTGAAATATTCATGGATAGCACATATAAATAATAATGTTGAATTTTTTAAGAAGATGAAGAGAGAAAGAGTAGTTGTTAACACAGTGAAGATAAGAAAGTTTCAGCATCTGCGACATCTCATGAGAAATGAACAGAAATTTTATTTCTTGCAGTCCATACTACAGGAAAAAGTACTTGGATAAATAGGAGTTGGGCTACCGAGAATATCACTTCTGAGTAATTTAAGGACATGGTTTGGCACGAATACAACTGACTTATTCCGTGCAGTAGTGCAAAAAGTTAAAATAGTCTGTACGATATCCAACATCCGAAACGGATAGGAACTATCAGAAGAAGAAGATACTGTATTCCATCGGAAGACACAATTTTATTAAACTATATATTACCATACCGCATTGTGAACATGAATTCATTCTGTAAGTAAATTCCGTTTTGACCTGTAGAGGAATCCACAGCGCCACGTTCCATTAAATAAGCCGCTTTAATGTTTCATTAACACGAAGGGAGGGGGCTGTGAAAACCAAATTTGCTTAGTCGGCTAGGAGGTGTTACTCGCTCATTTCCATTTATATAGGCCTCATTGTTCCGTAATCAAACATCCGATAACATTTCCCCCCTACCCACAATTACCGAATTTACAAACCGCTTTCGGTTAACGAACCCGCGTCAACAGCTAATGCGTACGCAACGAAATTTTGGTACTTTTCCAATAAAAGTACTTGCATTATTTTCAATATTTCGACTATGCAATAGATGGTATCCACATGTAGTAAATATAGCATACGATATTAGTAAATATTATGTACTTTCCCAACAAGGGTACCCACATTTATTTTCGATATTTCGATTAGGCGATTGTTGGCATCGACATGTAGTGAATATCGCATATAAGAGTTATTAGATAATATAAATAGTGGATATATTCTCTTTGTGTGTCTTATAAAATAGTTTTTTAACGATTGAAATCGTTTTTTATTGTCATATTTCTAACAAAATATTTTCTGTTTAATGCTGTGTGTCTGTGATGCCAAAAGTTGATGTTGTTAGGTTGACACGCTAACTAAATTTGCACATGGAAACGAATATGTTTTTTAAAACAATACTCGTTTTTTGTGAAAACCACGTAAAAACCCAAATAAAAGTACTGTACCAGCTACCCAAAATTTAATCTACTCAAGACTTTTTTTTTTGAGATTTTCGAGGTGAAGCCATATAGAAGGTGAGGTAGTATAACGTCTCTCCTGTTAACACATTATAACATAGGGAACCAGTTTAATTGGTTGCTGTTAATTAAACCGGCTGCCGTTGTTAGTACAAATTACTTACCGACAAATTGGGAGAATGTAAATATCAGGAATTTGTCCAAGGTTACGTAAATTTACTCACTTTCTGGATTTTAGCAAAAACATCTCTTTATTATGGCTTCTTAAATAATGATTTAAAAATATTACCTTTAATGGCCATCTTTTTGTTTTTACGTTAAAAGAAAATTCTTATAGATTCTGCATCAAATACTCTTATACTCTTTAAAGTGTTACACTGATTAGCTCAAAACCATAGAGTTGTATATTTACATTGAATACTACGGATCGGGGTTTTAAATTTATAATATTCTAAAATGCTTCAACATTATGCAAACTATTTGAAGAATAGTTTGATCAAATTTTGAATTAATTTTTACCTTTAACCATCATCAGATTACTATTATTTCGTTATAGTAACTACAAACATTACTATGTTAAAATTTACATGATTTGAATGAGTCTTTAGAAAAATATACTGTTTTTTTTGTGGTTGTTACAAAACAATATAAGCACAGAAGTTACGCTTTAGTGTCACCTGGGTATAATGTGAATCTGCGGCTGGTTCTCTTGCTGATCCTCTTCAGTAGGTTTTCCTGGATGTTGTTCGTTGTCGTTCCGGTTCCTCCATTTAGTTTGTTGGTTGTAAGCTGTGATCTAAGTCATGACGCTTGGATTCTGCTACCTGGAGCTCGTAAAGTTGTCGTCGTTGCTTCACCCCTGACATTGGTGTTCACTTTTCACATTTCAGTTTTAACTGCACTAATGTTACCTTTTTATATGGTATTTAACATACCTTACAAGTTAAACCTTTTTATAAAGAGATGCGTCGGCTATGTTAGTTATTTTTAATTCTGTCTCTACATTTAAACTACTTTACTTGTTTTACGTTTCACTTCGTTTCAACTACATGTGGAGTATGTAACCACGAAACACTTACTTTCTGCTACATCGTTTTGCAATATATACATACGTTCACCTTCACGACACATGGTAAAGCTGTTAACTTGTCAGAGATTCTCAGTCGAATGGGGTTGATTTTGCGGCCGTGAGTAGGGAAGCGGGCGCAGTTCACACGCCGAAATAAAAGTAGTTCGTACCTTGAAGTGAAGAAGAAGAAGAAGAAGAAGAAGAAGAAGAAGAAGAAGAAGAAGAAGAAGAAGAAGAAGAAGAAGAAGAAGAAGAAGACGAAGAAGAAGAAGAAGATTGAATCTCCTGCCTAATATTTTCTTGCAGCGATCTTCTCTGTTACTCCTCAATCTGTCGCAGACGAAGAAACTATAATGAGTATACTATACGTATAATTATATTATAAAACATTATCCCTTAAAACGTTTGTATATTATTCAGTATCATTATCGAATATCCTGAAATTTAGTGAATAGAATTAAAAGACTGGTACAAATTTTTTCATACGCCAGAAAACAAAAAACTTATGAAAGGTAGTTTCAACAAAGCCAATCTAAGACAAAGTCAAGATGCAGGTTCAACAAAGTCAAAAAAGCCAGATTTTACAAATACGTATATAATGTTGACGTATAAGAAATATACAGAAAACGTGGTTTCCCAGACATTAGCAACGTGACATGAATGTAACGCAGGGGCCTATAATGAACACTTGGCTAAACCCAGACATATTGTACAAACGTAAAACACAGAACAAGTTATTACCATAACTTAAACATTACACATTGAAAACATTGGATGAAATATTGTAGGCACCAATACAAGGAATTATGTTTGGTAGATCATGTATATAATACACACACACAGTAAAATTTGACGCGGTGATATGAGGTAATTAGACAATAGAGCATGTTTATAAGGTTAGTTATAAAAATATAATAGTTATAAAAACAGAAAACTGTATGGAAAATAAAGCAATGTCTTACAGTTTTGACACATACAATTTAATGAAAAAGAACAATGGATGTAGAAAGGTATAGGAAGGACTGTGTCTTAAAGATGGGCGAACGCCATACAAATCCTATGTAACAGAACTAAAAAACATTGGCAAATCGTATTGAAAGAGGGTCGATTAACGAGCAAAACGGGGCTAAAGGTCTTATCCTTGTGTGAGAAGAAGAAGATGATGAACAAGAAAGATAAGATAAAGGAAAACACGAGGAGTAGGAGGGGGTGTAGGAGGAGGAGGAAGAGAAGCCGAAGAAGAAGAAGAAGAAGAAGAAGAAGAAGAAGAAGAAGAAGATGATGATGATGATGATGATGATGATGATGATGATGATGATGATGATGATGATGATGATAATGATAATGATGATGTTGAAGGTTGTAGGTAAAAAGAGGAATGCGGGATAGATTACTGAAACAGTTTATAGAAGAAGTACAAAAAAATCACAAGAGTTTTCTAATGGAAAGTGCAGCCAAAAACATGGAGAAAATTAATTGCTCTACACATATTGATTGGGTGACGATGAGTGATGATGATGAAGTTTATCATTCAATTTAGATTATGGCCGATTAGATATTTAGATTTAGAATTTTATCGATTTCATTTTTAGTTTTTTTACTATTAATATTGATTCTATGGTTTATTTTACAGATGATACACTTAAATATTTGTACGTAATGCAAGTACTCAAAATAGATGGAATGAAACAATCAACAGAAAAAGAACACAGAAGACAGCAAGTACTTGATAACACTCATCTACACTAATTACAAGACTGAAGAAATTTCCAACAAAATTAAAAATGTAGGCTACTTCAAAAAATAGGAAAGTAGTATGGTTCTCCATATAGGACTAGAAACAAAACAAAACATTTAATCAGAAAACATGAGAACATAAATGGTCAGGTAAATATGTTTTATTCATGTGGCATTTCCCATCTAAACTGTTTATAGTGTAACAATTTCTATATAGGACAGACAGAACGCAGGTTTAATAAAATACACACTGAACACATGAAGGTACCACACTACATTACACTACACCACTAAATGCACTTTTGTGAACCCCACCTGATTGCGAAACAGATCAAACTTGCACAAGCATCAGCGAGAGCATGAAAACCAAATTTTGATGGCACAAAGAAGTACAGAAAGACTCGGAACAAAGGATGATATAGACAAAAACAGCTAAGAACAGAAATACGAGGTGTCTTGAAAAAAGACTGAAATATTTGTGTAGCAGGTCGACCTGAGGATAGAGCGAGCTGCACAATTAAGTGCTGCTAGCGACCGGTTTTGTCGCCGGAATGCCGTTTTCTCCGTCCCGTCATGATCATCATTCTTCCAGTTACACGCGCTGTAGTGGGCACGAGCACACGCGGTCCGTCGCATTTGTAATGAAGTAAGAATAAAAATCTTAACACAACGGGTGTGTGTTTAAACTTTTGCTGCTAACTTCGTAAAAATTTTACACAGCAATGTCCAATGCATTCCAGAGTTGTCATTATCATTTGCGTTGGTACGCAGTCGTTGACCGATTTCAAAACGAATCTCTCTTTCTGATCTTCAGTCAAAAAACGCATTAACAATTTTTCAGTGATATGTTACATTTAAACTTTTCTATCAACATTTAATTTTACGAAACTATATTGATGTGAATACTCTCAGAAAGTCACGGCAGTTTAACGATGATTTACATTTATCACATAACGAGCTCTCTTCCCATGATCTTCGAGAACGTTTTAATCAGCACCGACCATTGAATTTACCCTCTTTAAAAATTCTTACAATAATCGTCCGGCTTACGCAGGTCTCCGCATATGCTTAATTCAACGACCAGAATATCTCTGCCTCTGTCTAGTTTTGCCGCAAAAATTTCATACGCACATATTGTTCTTCGCGGTCTTCCTTAATCACTTTGTCACTAATTCGCCGGCCAGCGTGCGCATCACCCCACTCAATCTGATATACCTCAAAGACTAATGCTGATAGCGGAACAGAATAAATGGCAGTTTGTTGTCAAAAACTATCGCTAGGTACTCCCAAAAATTCGCGGCGCGTTGTTTGCGTGGGGTGATGTTTTATTCAAAAAGTTCAGTCGTTTTTTGTAGACACCTCGTATGTACCGGAAAATAATAGAGAAATTTAAGCTGGAAGAAACAATCAACAGACGAAGGAGGCGAAATGAAATCACAGAAGAAAAAGACATTCAGAAGTTCATCATCATCATCATTAACACCATCACCATTCCAAGAACTAGGCCTTAGACTTGTTACGGAACCCATCTCTTCTTCCGTCTACCGACATCTATCTTTCCGTTAGGATGATAATCCAAGGCAGCCATAGGTAGACGGATATCAGGCATGCGATTCAAGTGTTCACGCCATTTCCTTCTGTGGTCTTAAATCTTCTACTGCAATCACACAATGTTGAAATCACGTCTAATATCCTCGTTCCTTCTCCGATTCAAAAGAGAAAAACTTTGCGTACCCCTTAGACATTTCATTTCGGCTGCCTGAATCTTCTGCACGTCCCTTTTACCAAGTTCAATGTCTCATTAGCATTCAGAAATGTGGAGAGAGCCACAGTTTTGTAAAATATTATTCGGGTATCCTTCCGTGTTTTATTTTCCAATTACCTATGAACCGTTCCACAGATGCGTCTAAATTTTTGTTAGCTTCCTATACCAGTCAATATCAGTTCAATATGAAATATTACAAATATTACGACCCAGGTAATTAAAATGACTAAACTGATCTAAAATCAGATTATTCACGACTATCTTAGTTTTTATAAGATGTTTTCCTTGAAATGCCATCGTTTAGATTTTGTAGCATAGATATGTAGCCCATAGTCTTGTATGATGTTATTGAACGTAAATATCGCCCGCTGTAACTGGTCTTCGGTTTTCTGCATCATTACCTTGTCATCTGCATAAACCAATGCATTTGCATGAATATTTCACTAAAGTGAAATTCGCGAGTGAAATTTAGCTGTCCGTCGCCGAAATATGTCGTCCATGTAGATATTAAAAATTGTCGATGAAATAGAGCACTCATATCTCACACCTTTGTTTGTAGGAATATCTTCTGATAATTTACCATTCAACCGCTGTCTTGTAATATAAGGTCCTAAGAACTTTAATTAATTGCGAAGGGAAACCCCTTCGTTCCATTATACTCCAGAGTAGCGAACGTTTTACGTTATCAAAAGCTTCCGACACATCTGTGAATACTAGATGCGTCTCCAAGTTAGATTTTCTTCCGCTTTTAATTATTAATTTAAGTGTCAAGATGGCATCTATGCATGATCTCCTCTTCCTTAAGCCAAATCAAAAGTGAAAGAATAAAAACCTAATGAGAAAAGGAGAAAAGGACAAAGCGTGGCATAACGCGGTCTGCAGTGTCCTTAATTTCTAACCTTCATATACTACGAACTTAATCATTGAAGTTTGCATATATTTAACTTTTAGGTTAGTTATCAATTTAAAACTGTACTATGATTAGAAACTAATGTGGTCTTCAATGATACACGAATTTCTTTTGTGTATACTGAATTCTAAAGGGTAGGATTAAAAAGATACGAGTACCGTACACTAGAAAAGCAATTTATTCAAAAGTCACAATTTAACAATAAACAAAAAGATGAGACTTTTACGCTACTACGTATTCTCGGTCCTCTTCTACGTTGTAGAATCTTGGACTTAGACTGAAGCCACAACTAAAATGTTGGAATCTTTCGAAATGTAGCTTTACAGTAGAATACTGAGAATTTCAAAAATATCACATATAAATAATAATGTTGAATTTTTTAAGAATATGAAGAAAGAAAGAGTAGTTGTTAACACAGTGAAGATAAGAAAGCTTCAGCATCTGGGACATCTCATGAGAAATGAACAGAGTTTACTTCTGGCAGTCCATACTACAGGAAAAACTACTTGGAAAAATAGGAGTTGGGCTACCAAGAATATCACGGCTGAGTAATGTAAGGACATGGTTTGGCATGAATACAACTGACTTATTTCGTGCAGTAGTAGCCTACAAAAAGTTAAAATAGTCTGTACGATATCCAACATCCGAAACGGATAGGAACTATCAGAAGAAGAAGATACTGAATTCCATCGGAAGAGACAACTTTATTAAACTATATATTACCATACCGCATTGTGAACATGAATTCATTCTGTAAGTAAATTCCGTTTTAACCTGTAGAGGAATCCACAGCGCCACGTTCCATTAAATAAGCCGCTTTAATGTTTCATTAACACGAAGGGAGGGGGCTGCGTAAACCAATTTGGTTAGTCGGCTTGCAGGTGTTACTCGCTCATTTCCATTTATATAGGCCTCATTGTTCCGTAATCAAACGTCCGATAACATTTCCCCCCTACCCACAATTACCGAATTTACAAACCGCCTTCGGTTAACGAACCCGCGTCAACAGCTATAATGCGTACGCAACGAAATTGTGGTACTTTTCCAATAAAAGTACTTGCATTATTTTCAATATTTCGACTATGCAATAGATGGTATCCACATGTAGTAAATATAGCATACGATATTAGTAAATATTATGTACTTTCCCAACAAGGGTACCCACATTTATTTTCGATATTTCGATTAGGCGATTGTTGGCATCGACATGTAGTGAATATCGCATATAAGAGTTATTAGATAATATAAATAGTGGATATATTCTCTTTGTGTGTCTTATAAAATAGTTTTTTAACGATTGAAATCGTTTTTTATTGTCATATTTCTAACAAAATATTTTCTGTTTAATGCTGTGTGTCTGTGATGCCAAAAGTTGATGTTGTTAGGTTGACACGCTAACTAAATTTGCACATGGAAACTAATATGTTTTTTAAAACAATACTCGTTTTTTGTGAAAACCACGTAAAAACCCAAATAAAAGTACTGTACCAGCTACCCAAAATTTAATCTACTCAAGACTTTTTTTTTTGAGATTTTCGAGGTGAAGCCATATAGAAGGTGAGGTAGTATAACGTCTCTCCTGTTAACACATTATAACATAGGGAACCAGTTTAATTGGTTGCTGTTAATTAAACCGGCTGCCGTTGTTAGTACAAATTACTTACCGACAAATTGGGAGAATGTAAATATCAGGAATTTGTCCAAGGTTACGTAAATTTACTCACTTTCTGGATTTTAGCAAAAACATCTCTTTATTATGGCTTCTTAAATAATGATTTAAAAATATTACCTTTAATGGCCATCTTTTTGTTTTTACGTTAAAAGAAACTTCTTATAGATTCTGCATCAAATACTCTTATACTCTTTAAAGTGTTACACTGATTAGCTCAAAACCATAGAGTTGTATATTTACATTGAATACTACGGATCCGGGTTTTAACTTTATAATATTCTAAAATGCTTCAACATTGTGCAAACTATTTGAAGAATAGTTTGATCAAATTTCGAATTAATTTTTACCTTTAACCATCATCAGATTACTATTATTTCGTTATAGTAACTACAAACATTACTATGTTAAAATTTACATGATTTCAATGAGTCTTTACAAAAATATATTGTTTTTGTTGTGGTTGTTAGAAAACAATATAAGCACAGAAGTTACGCTTTAGTGTCACCTGGGTATAATGTGAATCTGCGGCTGGTTCTCTTGCTGATCCTCTTCAGTAGGTTTTTCTGGATGTTGTTCGTTGTCGTTCCGGTTCCTCCATTTAGTTTGTTGGTTCTAAGTTGTGATCTAAGTCATGACGCTAGGATTCTGCTACCCGGAGCTCGTAAAGTTGTCATCGTTGCTTCACTCCTGACGTTGGTATTTACTTTTCACATTTTAGTTTTAACTGCACTAATGTTACCTTTTTATATGGTATGGAACATACCTTACAAGTTAAACCTTTTTATAAAGAGATGCGTCGGCTATGTTAGTTATTTTTAATTCTGTCTCTACATTTAAACTACTTTACTTGTTTTACGTTTCACTTCGTTTCAACTACATGTGGAGTATGTAACCACGAAACACTTACTTTCTGCTACGTCGTTTTGCAATATATACATACGTTCACCTTCACGACACATGGTAAAGCTGTTAACTTGTCAGAGATTCTCAGTCGAATGGGGTTGATTTTGCGGCCGTGAGTAGGGAAGCGGGCGCAGTTCACACGCCGAAATAAAAGTAGTTCGTACCTTGAAGTGAAGAAGAAGAAGAAGAAGAAGAAGAAGAAGAAGAAGAAGAAGAAGAAGAAGAAGAAGAAGAAGAAGAAGAAGAAGAAGAAGAAGAAGAAGAAGAAGACGAAGAAGAAGAAGAAGATTGAATCTCCTGCCTAATATTTTCTTGCAGCGATCTTCTCTGTTACTCCTCAATCTGTCGCAGACGAAGAAACTATAATGAGTATACTATACGTATAATTATATTATAAAACATTATCCCTTAAAACGTTTGTATATTATTCAGTATCATTATCGAATATCCTGAAATTTAGTGAATAGAATTAAAAGACTGGTACAAATTTTTTCATACGCCAGAAAACAAAAAACTTATGAAAGGTAGTTTCAACAAAGCCAATCTAAGACAAAGTCAAGATGCAGGTTCAACAAAGTCAAAAAAGCCAGATTTTACAAATACGTATATAATGTTGACGTATAAGAAATATACAGAAAACGTGGTTTCCCAGACATTAGCAACGTGACATGAATGTAACGCAGGGGCCTATAATGAACACTTGGCTAAACCCAGACATATTGTACAAACGTAAAACACAGAACAAGTTATTACCATAACTTAAACATTACACATTGAAAACATTGGATGAAATATTGTAGGCACCAATACAAGGAATTATGTTTGGTAGATCATGTATATAATACACACACACAGTAAAATTTGACGCGGTGATATGAGGTAATTAGACAATAGAGCATGTTTATAAGGTTAGTTATAAAAATATAATAGTTATAAAAACAGAAAACTGTATGGAAAATAAAGCAATGTCTTACAGTTTTGACACATACAATTTAATGAAAAAGAACAATGGATGTAGAAAGGTATAGGAAGGACTGTGTCTTAAAGATGGGCGAACGCCATACAAATCCTATGTAACAGAACTAAAAAACATTGGCAAATCGTATTGAAAGAGGGTCGATTAACGAGCAAAACGGGGCTAAAGGTCTTATCCTTGTGTGAGAAGAAGAAGAAGAAGAAGAAGATGATGAACAAGAAAGATAAGATAAAGGAAAACACGAGGAGTAGGAGGGGGTGTAGGAGGAGGAGGAAGAGAAGCCGAAGAAGCCGAAGAAGAAGAAGAAGAAGAAGAAGAAGAAGAAGAAGAAGAAGAAGAAGAAGAAGAAGAAGATGATGATGATGATGATGATGATGATGATGATGATGATGATGATGATGATGATGATGATAATGATGATGTTGAAGGTTGTAGGTAAAAAGAGGAATGCGGGATAGATTACTGAAACAGTTTATAGAAGAAGTACAAAGAAATCACAAGAGTTTTCTAATGGAAAGTGCAGCCAAAAACATGGAGAAAATTAATTGCTCTACACATATTGATTGGGTGACGATGAGTGATGATGATGAAGTTTATCATTCAATTTAGATTATGGCCGATTAGATATTTAGATTTAGAATTTTATCGATTTCATTTTTAGTTTTTTTACTATTAATATTGATTCTATGGTTTATTTTACAGATGATACACTTAAATATTTGTACGTAATGCAAGTACTCAAAATAGATGGAATGAAACAATCAACAGAAAAAGAACACAGAAGACAGCAAGTACTTGATAACACTCATCTACACTAATTACAAGACTGAAGAAATTTCCAACAAAATTAAAAATGAAGGCTACTTCAAAAAATAGGAAAGTAGTATGGTTCTCCATATAGGACTAGAAACAAAACAAAACATTTAATCAGAAAACATGAGAACATAAATGGTCAGGTAAATATGTTTTATTCATGTGGCATTTCCCATCTAAACTGTTTATAGTGTAACAATTTCTATATAGGACAGACAGAACGCAGGTTTAATAAAATACACACTGAACACATGAAGGTACCACACTACATTACACTACACCACTAAATGCACTTTTGTGAACCCCACCTGATTGCGAAACAGATCAAACTTGCACAAGCATCAGCGAGAGCATGAAAACATAATTTTGATGGCACAAAGAGGTACAGAAAGACTCGGAACAAAGGATGATATAGACAAAAACAGCTAAGAACAGAAATACGAGGTGTCTTGAAAAAAGACTGAAATATTTGTGTAGCAGGTCGACCTGAGGATAGAGCGAGCTGCACAACTAAGTGCTGCTAGCGACCGGTTTTGTCGCTGGAATGCCGTTTGTCTTCGTCCCGTCATGATCATCAGTCTTCCAGTTACACGCGCTGTAGTGGGCACGAGCACACGCCGTCCGTCGCATTTGTAATGAAGTAAGAATAAAAATCTTATCACAACGGGTGTGTGTTTAAACTTTTATCTGCTAACTTCATAAAATCTTTACAGAGCAATTTCCAATGCATTCCAGAGTTGTCATTATCGTTTGCACTGGTACGCAGTCGTCGACCGATTTCAAAACGAATCTCTCTTTCTGATCGTCAGTCAACAAACACTGTAAGAATTTTTCAGTGATATGTTACATTTAAACTTTTCAATCAAAATTTAATTTTACGAAACTATATTGATGTGAATACTCTCAGGAAGTCACGGCAGTTAAACGATGATTTACAATTATCACATCACGAGCTTTCTTCCCATGATCTTCAAGATCGCTTTAATCAGCACCGACCATTGATTTTACCCTCTTTAAAAATTCTTACAATAATCGTTCGGCTTACGCAGGCCTCAGCATATGCTTAATTCAACGACCAGAATATCTCTGTCTCTGTCTAGTTTTGCCGCAAAATTTCGTACGCACACGTTGTTCTACGCGGTCTTCCTTAATCACATTGTCACTAATTCGCCGGCCAGCGTGCACATCACCCCACTCAATCTGATATACCTCAAGGACTAATGGTGATAGCGGAACTGAATAAATGGCAGTTTGTTGTCAAAAACTATCGCTAGGTACTCCCAAAAATTCGCGGCGCGTTGTTTGCGTGGGGTGATGTTTTATTGAAAAAGTTCAGTCGTGTTTTGTAGACACCTCGTATGTTCACAGAAAATAATAGAGAAATTCAAGCTGGAAGAAACAATCAACAGACGGAAGAGGCGAAATGAAATCACAGAAGAAAAAGACAATCAGAAGTTCATCATCATCATCATCATCATCATCATCAACACCATCACCACTCCAAGTACTACGCCTTAGACTTGTTACGGAACCCATCTCTTCTTCGGTCTACCGACATCTCTCTTTCCGGTAGGATGATAATCCAAGGCAGCCATAGGTAGACGGATATCAGGCATGCGATTCAAGTGTTCACGCCATTTCCTTCTGTGGTCTTAAATCTTCTACTGCAATGATACAATGTTTTAATTGCGTCTAATATCCTCGTTCCTTCTCCGATTCAAAAGAGACAAACCTTGCGTCCCTCTTATAAATTTCATTTCGGCTGCCTGAATCTTCTGCACGTCCCTTTTACCAAGTTCCATGACTCGCTAGCATTCAGAAATGTGGGGAGAGCCACAGTTTTATAAAATATTATTCGGGTATCCTTCCGTGTTTTATTTTCCAATCAACTTTGAACCGTTCCACAGATGCGTCTAAATTTTTGTCAGCTTACGATAACAGTCAATATCAGTTCCATATGAAATATTACAAATACTATGACCCAGGTAATTAAAATGACTAACCTGATCTAAAATCTGATTATTCACGACTATCTTAGTTTTTATAAGATGTTTGCCTTGAAATGCCATCGTTTAGATTTTGTAGCAGAGATCTGTAGTCCATAGTCTTGTATGATGCTATTGAACGTAAATGTCTTCGGTTTTATGCATCATTACCTTGTCATCTGCATAAAGCAATGCATTCACATGAATATTTCGCTGAAGTGAAATTTAGCTGTCCGTCGCCGAAATATGTCGTCCATGTAGACATTAAAAAGTGTCGGTGAAATAGAGCACTCTTATCTCTCACCTGTGTTTGTAGCAATATCTTCTGATAATTTACCATTCAACCGCTGTCTTGCAATATACGGTCCTAAGAACTTTAATTAATTGCGAAGGGAAACCCCTTCGTTCCATTATACTCCAGAGTAGCGAACGTTTTACGTTATCAAAAGCTTCCGACACATATATGAATGCTAGATGCGTCTCCAAGTTAGATTTCCTTCTGTTTTTAATTATTAATTTAAGTGTCAAGGTGGCATCTATGCATGATCTCTCCTTCCTTAAGCCAAATCAAAAGTGAAAGAATAAAAATCTCATGAGAAAAGGAGAAAAGGACAAAGCGCGGCATAACGCGGCCTGCAGTGTCCTTAATTTCTAACCTTCATATACTACGAACTTTATGATTGAAGTTTGCATATATTTAACTTTTATGTTAGTAATCAATTTAAAACTGTACTATGATTAGAAACTAATGTGGTCTTCAACGATACACGAATTTCTTTTGTGTATACTGAACTCTAAAGGGTAGGATTAAAAAGATACGAGTACCGTACACTAGACAAGCAATTTATTCAAAAGTCACAATTTAACAATAAACACACAGATGAGACTTTTACGCTACTACGTATTCTCGGTCCTCTTCTACGGTGTAGAATCTTGGACTTTGACTGAAGCCACAACTAAAATGTTGGAATCTTTCGAAATGTAGCTTTACAGTAGAATACTGAGAATTTCATAGATAGCACATATAAATAATGTTGAATTTTTTAAGAAGATGAAGAAAGAAAGAGTAGTTGTTAACACAGTGAAGATAAGAAAGCTTCAGCATCTGAGACATCTCATGCGAAATGAACAGAGATTTTACTTCTTGCAGTCCATACTACAGGAAAAAGTACTTGGATAAATAGGAGTTGGGCTACCGAGAATATCACGGCTGAGTAATTTAAGGACATGGTTTGGCACGAATACAACTGACTTATTCCGTGCAGTAGTGCAAAAAGTTAAAATAGTCTGTACGATATCCAACATCCGAAACGGATAGGAACTATCAGAAGAAGAAGATAGTGAATTTCATCGGAAGAGACAATTTTATTAAACTATATATTGCCATACCGCATTGTGAACATGAATTCATTCTGTAAGTAAATTCCGTTTTGACCTGTAGAGGAATCCACAGCGCCACGTTCCATTAAATAAGCCGCTTTAATGTTTCATTAACACGCAGGGGGGGGGGCTGCGTAAACCGATTTGGTTAGTCGGCTTGCAGGTGTTACTCGCTCATTTCCATTTATATAGGCCTCATTGTTCCGTAATCAAACGTCCGATAACATTTCCCCCCTCCCCACAATTACCGAATTTACAAACCGCCTTCGGTTAACGAACCCGCGTCAACAGCTAATGCGTACGCAACGAAATTTTGGTACTTTTCCAATAAAAGTACTTGCATTATTTTCAATATTTCGACTATGCAATAGGGGGTATACATATGTAGTGAATATAGCATACGATATTAGTAAATATTATGTACTTTCCCAATAAGGGTACCCACAATTATTTTCGATATTTCGATTAGGCGATTGTTGGCATCGACATGTAATGAATATCGCATATAATAGTTATTAGATAATAGAAATAGTGGATATATTATATTTGTGTGTCTTATAAAATAGTTTTTTAACGATTGAAATCGTTTTTTATTGTCATATTTCTAACATAAAATTTTCTGTTCAATGCTGTGTGTCTGTGATGCCAAAAGTTGATGTTGTTAGTTTGACACGCTAACTAAATTTGCACATGGAAACAAATATGTTTTTTAAAACAATACTCGTTTTTGTGAAAACCACGTAAAAAACCAAATAGAAGTACCAGCTACCCAAAATTTAATCTACTTAAGACTTTTTATTGAGATTTTCGAGGTGAAAACATATAGAAGGTGAGGTAGTGCATGTGGATGTTTTTGTGTGTCGATGTAGTTTGTAGCCTTGTAGGTGGAGGAAGTGGCTGATGGAGGTGGCCATTTATGAGTGGGGCGGTCAAGCCAGGGACGAGTAACGCAAGTTGACAAAGCTGGAAGGAGGCGACAGAGAGACGTAAAGGTAGGCAGGGGACACAAAGAAGAGAGTTGAAGGCCTGGTAGGTAGGCAGGGAAATTTACATTATTGTGTGATCAGGGAGGTTGGCAGGTTTAATATTTTTGTAGTTTGGGATTAGATGTTTCTAAATGTTCTATTGCTCTGGCGCTGACGCTGAGGAGATCTATTCAAGAGCCATCGCTTGCCTGTTATTATACATGTCTCCCTGTTTGTGGCAGAACTCGTTTCTTCCGCTAATAATTGTTTTTCACTAATACTAGGTACATCAGGGGTCTACATCTTGTAGATACTGCTTCGGTATTCCCGATGTGCCCTACGTTGGTTCTCACTTTGCTTCAACTCGTGTTGGGCGAGATCACTTCCTTGAATCTTTCCTGTCTAATCTCTCTTGTCTGACTCTTGTTCTCTTCTGATTCCGACGTTATTAGTGTATACAAGGAGTTGGGTGTCTTCTTTATTAGTTCTAATTCCTTAGCTGCCGCCTTGCAGTCCGGTGTTGGTTCGTCAAAGGCTAGAGGAAGAAAGCCTTGATTAAAAATTACAAAATTACCGCCTTGTGGCGTGGAGGATCCTCAAAGGCTAAGGGAGAAAACTCCAACAGAAAATCGGGCACGTTGGGAAGCCTTAAGGTGACAGCCTCTTCACCCAACTGCCTGGCTGGAGGCTGGTTACCTCTTATAGGGAAACTACGCCTACTCATAATCTCGAGATAGAGGCAGACCAAGAAAACGGTGGCTGTGAAGACGGAACAGGTTGCAAGCCTATACCTTGAAGTGAAGAAAAAGAAGAAGAAGAAGACGAAGAAGAAGAAGAAGAAGAAGAAGAAGAAGAAGAAGAAGAAGAAGAAGAAGAAGAAGAAGAAGAAGAAGAAGAAGAAGAAGAAGAAGAAGAAGAAGAAGAAGAAGAAGAAGAAGAAGAAGAAGAAGAAGAAGAAGAAGACTAATACTTGGTTTCCATTCAGAGAAATCCAACGAGATGCAAGGTATAGAGCGAAATTCGCAGACTTCATCAAGCGACGCGACTTGCTTCAATAGTGACCTCGTTTATGAACGATCCAAGTTCTGTCAAGTCCTGTTCGTCCAATGTCGTCATTCATTCAGATCATCAGTTCACAACAATGTATTTTTCGGCTGCGTAAAAGATGTATTATTGGATTAATATAAAATTTGAATGGAGTAGTTGCTTTGTAACACTCTTCTCTTAAAGCTTTTGTTACTGCAAAGCAGTGTGACACCTTATTTCCTACTTTACCAACACTCGTAAACGTTCACGTTTTACTGTAATATAAACAGTCTGTTAAAAGCTCCAAATATCCAATGGTTGGATATCTCCGTGTGGGTTGGTGTTTTCCGTTGCATGGTAAAGTGAGACGTTGGGGAGGGGGCGTGGTCTTTAGCTGGTCGGCGGGGTATAAAAACGGAAGAAAACTATTTATATCTATAACCGCCTCCTGGATCTTGCGGATGAGCCTCCATCCAGAAATCGAGGCAGAAGAACTCGCACCCGGATTGTCCCTGGACCCGACTAATAAGCTACACTGGCTACAACAAACTGAATAAAATAAACCGTAAACAACGTCCACGATCCTCAACGAATCCTTACCACGAAATATTAAAATAAAATAATTGACATCCTACAAAACCTAACTACCTAACACAACACCCATATAACCTGTGCCTTGACGCCATTACGACGCTTCCCGACACCTTTAGCGTCACACGCTGCTCGTCTCTGGTCGCCTTAGTCTTGTAGTTTGGCATTAAAACACCCCCTCACTGTCTCCTAGAGGCTGCCACACCATCACCAACTCAGACACTCTCTCTTACTTTCAGGTACCTCCAATTTCTCAACGGCCGGTCTGCACTGGCGTGCGAATCCACCCAAAATTCCTATTTACAAGGCTCAAGCGGGCATGCCCTAGAACAGCCTGGGTCTAGTCCTAATAAGGGCCAGTCTCGAACATCTAAAAAAAAAACTGCCAGTCGTTTGTAGGCCTTTCAACCGCCACTACAAGAAAGAAAATTTTATTTTATTTTCCGTTATTTGTTAGTTTAGTCTTATATTTATCATTCTTATATCATGTTACGAATAATATTTGTTTGACATATATTGTTATTAAAAGTTTTAACCGTAGTTATGTATATATTGCTAATATTTTTTTATTATGTTTTATTGTAAGTTGTTCTATGTTGTAGAGCTTCTGTGGACGATACCACGTTCCAGAGATCGGAACGTTAAGCGATACAAAAATTACGATGGAAGCAGTCAGAGTATAGGGTTTACCCGTAAGCAGTGCTAACACCAGCTTGACCACAGCTTTGATAATAAAACGCTATCATAAAATTGTTAGATCCGCAACCATTTCACAGCTTGACACCCTAGTCACAAAGCAATTGCAAGCAAAACACCCACGACATTGACAATGTTGTTGCATTGTCATTGCACGACAACTTTGCTCCTACCCATCAGATTAAAAACAATATTAAACAAAAGCGGTATGGAGAACCATAAACAACTTCCATGTTCTAAGATTTATATTTTAAAATAATTTTCGAAATGTAATATTTCCATAGAAACTACTTCTTTCTACTTCTTGCTTCAGCCTTAACCACAGTACTGTGGTCACTAATGTGTACCACCTCACGTTAGCGCACTCGATTTTCACTGATGATGACAGTCGATGGCACTGCCAAAACGTCTGGTTTTCCATTAAACATCGGACCACAGCCAAACAGCCCGGGAAGGAATTTTAATAACAAACTACTTCTTTGTTGCCGATAACGTAGTACACATATAAAAAATTATCACCTCCCTCTTCAACTATCATTTTCATTTACAGATATTTCATCTACCTTTCTTCAAGGAATTATTACGACTATCTTTTCAGTATATATTATTTATTAAAATTAAGTACTTTACTATTGTTAAAACATAAAACGTTGCTGGTTAACTACCCCTTCCCCTTAACCGATCTTCACCAACATCAACAGGCCTTGAGTCCTCTACAATTCAGGCACATATGCAAACAATTATTTGATTCTGTTTGAATTTACGGTAGTTATCGTTCGTCATAAAAAAATGTCACACACACACACACACACACTCACACACACACTTTTTGTAAAATGACGTTTCTTCATGTTTTGAGGGTAGTAAAATCAGAATCAGCCCTTACCTCGAACACGATTTTCTCGCGATCACCATACTTCCATTTCCTTATGGAACATGGAAGTAAAAAGAATATAAGAATATTAAAACTAATAATTGGATTGCAAAATCCACACTTAAAGGCAAGCTGATAGCTTTACGCAGAACTGATCCCGTACGGGTAAAAATTGTACAGATGGTACTGTCCTGGAACAATTTAGCAGTTTTGAATACCTACAGTGTGTCTTGAACGACCGTTGAAATACACAGTGAGAAGGTTGTTTTGTGGTGTGGCTTACCATCTTCCGGGATAATTAGCCCCTACTGCTTTGAAGACGAAGAGGGGAATGCAGTGACTAAAAAATCCCCACGTTGCATTCACATGCTTACAACATTTCTTGCAACTGAGTTACAACAATGTGGTATTACATTCGAAACCACGTGGTTTCAGCTGGATGGGGCAACTCCTCACACTGCAAGGGCTTCCACGAATAAATTGTAAAAGATGTTTGAAGCACGAGTGATCTCACACCGAGGGGAAATTCAGTGTCCTCCAAGACGGCCCGACCTCAACGCTTGGGATTACTCTCTTTGGGGGTACCTCAAGTGTAGGATGTACCTGGACCGGCTGAGGACAATGGTGGATTTGAAGCGGAATATTCGGACAGAAGTGGCGGCAATTTCTCCAGCCGTTCAGTGGCGCGTAATGCGCGTTTTACCGTTACGGCTCCAAGAATGAGTTGAAAATGAGGGACACCATAAAAAATAAATGATGTAAGTAAATACAGATGGATTTTGAGATGTACTTTAATTCTGAAATAAAATATTGTTCTCAAACTATTTATTCTGGCCTAATTTTACTTGGAAAACCGGCAAGTTTCTCTGCCGGACTTTGTACAGAAGACAACACGAAACTTTTTCATAAATGTTTTAATGTATCAATATATGTAAAAATTAAATACAAAATTATTTTACTGCTTAGCTTTCTCTATTATTAAGCATTTTTCATCGAATTGGCAGTTTTTTATTTAAAATAGCATGTTTCGTCTTCACAGAGCATCTCTGAATACTTCTCTCGGTCTTACTACATCTCTGGTACCAAAGGATTTATATCGAAACGGAACCTTAGTTAGCCGTCCATCCTCCATCATGCCCAGCTGCTGTAACCATTCCCCTGCTATATGTGTGGATTTTTTAAAAAGATATTGTTTCACTTCATGGATTTTTGGATGTAAACAATTTTGTATGTACAATTGTTGGAGTTGTATAAGTGACTATAGAGCGTATTACATAAAAATAACATTATTTTTATGTGAAAAATAAAAAAATTTATTAATCTAAAAACGTTTAAAATAAAGACATATACAACACCGTAATTCATATTTAAAACCAGATATATATAAATCAAATTTATCTACACACTCAATAAGTAACAAAAATCATTTCCAAAATTAAATAATTTTTGTTGTTGAAATAGAAGTATTTAACACACATTTAAAAAAATAAACATTTTTCCAAAGGTCTACAAATGACCTTACGGGAAAATTTAGAAATATTTAGACACAAAACAAGTAATACATTAACACCAGAACAAATTCAGATTAATACAAAAATGATAATTTTTTTAAAATTACTAATTTAATAAAATGATTATATTATATTTTACATTTAATTATATCAGATATTTTATATCTACATATAAAAACTTTAAATTTAGTCTACATATAAAACAGCTGTATTGAACAATTGATTAAGAATTTTTTAATTTATTAATTTGTATCTGATGATAATTATTATACTATCTAAAACTTTATATGTAACTTACAATGTAGAAAAAATATATATTCTTGTAAAAAGTTGTATTAATTACATAATACATAAAAATAGCATTACATAAATAAACGATAATATGAATATATTTTAAATATAAATTAAAAATTCATGCTACTGCTTAATGCAGACTGCTTGCAAAATGAGACAATTTATTTTTTCCTAACAATTAAAAAAATTGTATAAACAATTTCACAGTAACTGTTCTAAAAGTAATGAACGTAAAGTAATGTTTAATAAATAAAGAGGTCAAATATTAAACTGGCTTCCATTATAAGGTCGCTGGCCGCCTGTTGAATATTTCTGATCAAAACCACTGACGCATGTGGCATGAAAGCTGCCTACATCGGTAGGCGTAAAAACATTAAATAGCCGACGGAAATGGTTAAAACGAAAGAAAAATCATAAAACCTGGAAATAAAATAAAATACAAAGAAAAAGCAGCGCGTATAAGAACATAAAAAAATTAAAAAAAATAAGAAGTCTGAATATAGGCTACATTTACTTACGTATGAAACACAATGAATACAATTAACAAACTACTCAAAAATACAGAAATTAAAGTACTTTACAATATAAACAAAAATATTTATTTAACAATAGTCAATATTAATAAATATACAATATTAACAATAATAATCTGTTATAACAATATTATCTTGGCCCTACAATTTCGTACCGTTACAATCTGTCTAATTCATATATTACTATTATTTTGATATAGCCTATATTATAATTTATTATAAATACTTAAATTCGTAGTGACCGTCAATCAATGAATTTTTGCGGTGAGGGGTCCGTGAGGATCGGTCAAAAAGTATCACACAAATTAAATATATATTTGAGTCGACGTTTCGACAATATATATTGTCATCATCAGGACCTGTGTATGAATACAAAAGAAATGTCAAACACAACAGAACAGTTATTTGAGTGAACGTGTTTGTGTATGTGAGTATATGTGTGTGTCCTCGCGCGCGCGTGTGCGTGTATTTTTGTACCTATATGTGAAGGAGTTGAAACAGTTTGTTTTATATGATCAAACTTTTTTTTGAGACGAGGAGGAGGAGTGGGTGGAGGAGGAGGAGGAGGAGGAGGAGGAAGAAAAGCCTAAGAAGAAGAAGAAGAAGAAGAAGAAGAAGAAGAAGAAGAAGAAGAAGAAGAAGATGATGATGATGATGATGATGATGATGATGATGATGATGATGATGAAGTTTACGAATGATAATTGAACTGTAACGAAAGGACAGGCTAGTCGCATCCGAGCGGCTGAAATGAGATTTCTCAGGCACGTGGCAGGGTACACATTCCATGATCATAGAAGAATCACAGATATACGGCAGGAACTGTATATTATGAGTATACTCGACAGGATCGCTCAGTATCGGCTGAATTGGTGGGAACATCTTTGCCGAATGGACGACTGCCGGATCCCCAAACAACTATGGAACTATAAGCCAAATGGACGGAGAGGTGTGGGACGTCCTAGGAAGCGCTGGAGTGACCAGTTCTAATCTTTTCCTATTTGAGACCGGAACAAACCATCCTTAGTTTAAGCCTTGAAGATGATGATGAAAACTAATAATTGAACAATGTATGTTGAAGTCTGTCTGGCATTGGCATTGATATAAAAATAATTAGATTTCAAATTATATTCGTTCCTATATACAGAACACTTGGAAATAAGACAACGAGAGACACCAAAGATAAAATCCTATAAAGTAATGAAAACACGTGTTTTAACTTATGAAAGTGAAACTTGTACTATGACGAACAAATGATCAGTGAAGAACACAAAAACAACTCAAATGAAGTTCTTGAGAAAAACCAAAGTTTCCACCCATAGAGATCAAGTGCGAAATAAAGATATAACAACCGAGTTAAATGTATATATTCTACGGCCAGCAGAATAAGGAACGGACAAATGAAATGAGGCATCATATCGAGAGAATGGAAGTTATGAAACTATCTAAACAAGTATTAAGACACAGACCTCAAGGAAGACGAGGTATAGGTAGACCAAGGAAGAGGCGGAACCAGTTGTAAGCCTATACCTTGGAGTGGAGAAGAAGACTATTTAAGTTAAGTATTGAGCATAATTGTCTCCAGCCCGAATAATTTTTTTAAACATAATTATATATAGTCAAATATAAACAAAAGTTTTCCTTTTTATTTTTTACATATTTTGTGGAAGTAACAGAGACTTATATTTCTTTCTGTATGAATATCAGAGAAAATTTATAGTCATTTTGGGGAATCATATGATCTATTCCGATTACATGCTGAATTTTCTTTCATTTTTTCTTTACCAACATTCTACAACTTTACAACTTTAATTTTTTCATGACAACATGATGAACGAGTTTGGTGTAATGATAAATTAGTTTTTAAGCTCAAGCGGTTTGTTTAAATTTTGTTGTGTTTTGTTTCATTGCTTACATGTTTGTGTACCGTTGGAGTTATTGTCAGCGTTGTCACAGAAACTGAAGTGACGCCTCAACTTGCCGGTAATAACAGTTCTGTTACCAGAATAGTAACTGAGTGTGACATTTTACTCGACTTACTGCGTGCTCAAGTGCTGACGAAGTTAAAGTACACCGCTAAATTTGGGCGACGTTTATAGTGTTTTGTCACGTGTATACATAATCATACTTGAAGAAAACAAAATGTATGCTGCCAACAAACTACGATTAAACCCAACCCTTCGAAACCTAGAAATCTTCTTCTTCTTCTCCTTCTTCACTTCATGTTTTAGGCCTTCAGCCTGTTACGGTTCCCACCTTTTCTTTGGTCTACCTAAATTTCTTCTTCCCCTGGCTTTGTATTTTCTAGCTTTTACTGGAATCCTGTATTGTTCTATTCTTTCTAAATGTTCTTGCCACTTGTTTCTATTAAATTTTATCTTTTCATTTAAGTTGAATACCTGAAGTTCTTGTCTAATAGTTTCATTTCTTATTCTGTGGATTCGACTACAGCCCTTAACTCGTCTTAAGAATCTCATCTTCTTGTGCCTTTGCAGTCACCCATGTTTCGCTGCCATATATAAGTGCGGGGACAGCCATTGTTGTATAAAATTTCAACATTGTTTTTTTTCCTGGCTTTATTTTTCAGGCAGCCGTCGACTGATACTTCCGCAAATACGGTTAAAAGTACTAATTTTATGGTCAATATCTTTACTGTAATCGAAGGAATTATCACAACCTAGGTATTTAAAATGTTTTATTTGATCCAGTGTTTTATCGTTTAAGATGATTTTGACTCTTATTGGCTCTTTTCCTGCGAATGCCATTATTTTTGTTTTAGGAATTGAAATTTTTAAATTGGCACAAAAAATGTAGAGGCAATAAAAGAGATCATACATCTTGGTTCCCACATAAACAGTACTGATGACATCGACACTGAAATAAAAATAAAAATATAAATGCAAATAAAACATATTACGGATTAAAGAAGCACCTGACATCTAGCTTCATCTCAAGAAGTACAAAATGCAAAATTTAAAAAACACTAATGAGCCAGTGCTGACATATGCTTCAGAAACCTGGACAATGACAAAAAATAGCGAGAGACTTCTAGGTTGCTGTGAAAAACGGATTCTAACAAAATATTTAGAGCAGTGCAAGGAAATGGAATGTGGCGCAAGCGCTATAATTATGAACGAGATCATCTTTACAAAGAGTCGGACATTGTCAGAATAATCAAAATACACAAGCTAAGATGGGATGGACACGTAGAGAGAATGGAGGAGGACAGCCTACGAAACATATTTTCTACCAGAAACCAAGGGGTAGTAGAAAAAGGGGAAGACCCCGAAGTAGATTCAAAGACCAAATAGAGGAGGACCTCGGAAAGCTAAACATATGAAAGTAGGGAATAGGGAAGAATGGAAGCAACTGTTGGAGCAGGCCAAGACCCACATATTTTCAACCTAATGCACATAATTTTTTAATTTTATAGATAATGCACATGTTTTGGAACCGTGTAAAAGAGTAGGGAGTGCCATAACTTAATAGAACTTCATTTGGGTTTTCTTTCTTCTTTTTCTCCCTAAAGTTGTTTTTGTAATGCCACAAATGATCTGAAATCTGTTTATCTTTTTTTCGATGTCCTCGCTAAATTGATATGTAATGTCACATCTTGGTTATTGAAAGTGAGATGTTTGCTCTAGCACTTTACCATTGATCGTAATTTTTGGGATGTTTGCCTTTGAAAGCTATAATTTTAGTTTTATTAATAGATATATTTAAATTATACTAAACAATGTTATGGCTCACTTTGTGAATGGCTTTCTGTAAACTATCTTCTGTTTCTTGCATGATGAGCTGATCATATGCATATAACAAATTATTCAAAATAGTCTCACTATTTATCTTAATCCCATTATGAAATTTAGGTGATGATAAAATGATAAAAGTTAACACTAACGCTGATCAGGGTAACACTAACTGATAAATACTCCAAGGTGAAATTGTCAGGAAATCTCTCGGAGCCTTTCTGTATAAAGGACTTTCTATTCGATATTCGACAAGGAGATCACATCTCTCCAGTTAATTGTGCCTTAACTGAAAAAAGTTGTAACAGTAAGACTCAATCTATCTTGACGCAACAATGAATAAATTAATAATTCACGGATTTCGTTGTCCATGACGTGTCCGTTACTTAACTAAATATCACTATTACATTAACGACTCGGAACACTAGGTTTTTATAAGTAAAAGCATAAAGTTCTACCTTACAGTCTTAACCGGCTTTCTCCTCTCCGGTTTTCTAAGCCTCTGAAGAAGCCTTTCTAAAACTTTATGCTTTTACTTATAAAAAACCAAGTGTTCCGAGTCGTTAATGTAATAGTGATATTTAGTAATAATTTACCATTTAGCATGTGAATATTATTTGCTATTTTTTAGCACAAAATCTAGAAGAAGCAACGAAAAATTACAGTTATTAGAATACTGTGCTTCAAAAATGGGCTTACAAGTGTCATTTGAAAAAATCTGTAATGTTAAAAATTATAAATAGCGGACTAAAGTACGAGTTGAAATGTGATTTTTTCTTAATTCACACCTCCATTACTTTTCAATCATAGTGCAGTTAGAAAAGAGCAGGGTAAAAGATTTCACCAAGATGTCATGGAAACAGAAAAACATATCAAGGGAGATTTGATATCTATATGATTGTAGACTCCTACTGCTGGGTGCTTAATAAGAGCGAATCGGCTGAATGTTCACAAAAGTAAAAGGACTAAGAAAGCTAATAAAAGAAAGAAAGTATACTATAAAACTTATAATAAATTTTAATGAATTCTCAGTGCTTTCGACAAGCTTTAGTAGTGAATTCGTATAAATTTAATTTTGTAAATAATTCTATTAGTAAAAATTCATATATATAACTTCCATGTTCTAAGATTTATATTTAAAATCAATTAAATATAAGTGAAAAGTTTGACATGTTTGACTAACTGAAATGAAATGTTTCCATATAAATTACTCTTTTGTTTACCGAAAACGTAGTACACATATAAAATCATTAACTCCTCCCACTCATACTATCATTTATAGAAAAATACCCCCTCCACCTTCAACTACCCTTTTCTCTTATAGATATTTCACCTACCTTTCTACAGTGGATTATTATGACCTTCTTTTCAGGAAACATTTATTATCAAAATTGAGTACTCTACTCTTGTTAAAACGTAAAAAGTTTCAGGTAAACTACATCTCCCCCTTACCCGATCGTCACCAAAATCAATAGGCCTTGAGGCCTCTACAACTCGGACATAATATGCAAAATATTATTTGAATCTGTTTGAATTTGCGGCAGTTATGTCTCTCTCTCTCTCTCTCTCTCTCTCTCTCTCTCTCTCTCTCTCTCTCTCTCTCTCTCTCTCTCTCTCTCTCTCTCTCTCTCTCTCTCTCTCTCTCTCTCACTCACTCACTCTCTCTCTCTCTCCCTCTCACACACACACACACACACACACACACACACACACACACACACACACACACTTTTCGGAAAATGACTTTTCTTCATGTTTTGAGGGTAGTACAATCAGAATCAGTCTTTATCTCTAACACGATTGTTTTCGCGATCACCATATTTCCATTTCCTTACGGAACATGGTAGTAAAAATAAAATGTAACATTACAATTTATAATGAGTTTTAATAAATTTTAAATGCTTTCTATAAGCTTCAGTAATGAATACGTATAAATTTAGTTTTAAAATCCAATAAATATATACACTTATTTAATACAAATATGCATTTTTGAGGATTTCTAATTACGAAAAACATGATTGTAAATGAACCTTAAGTAACAGAGAAACACAGATCACATTTGAAATCAGCAAACTAAAAAAATTACGAACTACTGAAGTCAATTTTGATAACTCAACTTTTGCGGTCCTTGTGATTTACGGCTGCTATACTTTTAGTTTACCTTTGCAAACTAAACACCTCTAATTTTGTTTCGTACGCAAAGGTGTGAAAGCCTGCTTACATTTTAGGTTATAAGATTTATCACAACACTTGCCGTGGGTCTGCTGCACACTATCAGTTTGCACCTGTGTCCTACGTCACTGTGTCTTACATTTATGTAATAGCGATGACGTAGTCGGCACGACTGACGGTGCGTAAATATAATACTACCACGTGATACACAAAATTAAGGTATTATACCTCTATGTGTATCGCAGTCATTTTCGATATTTCGAATATGCTATTTTTTGGATTCGATATGTAGTGAATATCGCACACAATTTTATGTAGGTGATTTATTCAAATTTTAATTTCATTTGTTTCAAAATAGTTGGCTAGCCATTGTAATTGTTTATTTTTTGTTCTTTTAATGGAAAATATTTGGAGCAGTAATACATCACAGGCGCGTGCCTGTGACACCAAACGTTTTGTTATTATTGAAAACGTTAACATGAACAATTGAAATTACTCATGGAAACCAATACGCGTGTAATGCAAAACTATTTTTGTTTTTGCTAAAACCACAAAAAAACAACTCGAAATAGGCCACCCCTTTCCTATTACTATACATGTGACATTTTTGTGGCAGAACTCGTTTTTTCGGTAATATTCGTTTTGCAGCAAGTACTCGTTTGGTGACTAACGTCCATTATGTACAATCTCCAGAGCGTATGTTGTAATTTCTTAATAGATAGTGTTTGTTTCCAAATATTTGTATTTTTCAGTTTACATTTGCTGTTACAGTTTTGGTCATTTGTCAACTTAGGTTCTGTATTTTAAGTGTTACTCTGTTATAAGGATTGTATGTACACATTAAACGTTCATGTTTTTTCCTAGAAATAGCTTTTATTTATTTCAATAATAAACTAAAAACATAAAACCTTGTTTCCTAACCACATAATGAAATCAACACGTATTTTCTGTTTACATTAAGAAATACGACAATTCAAAATTAGTATCGATACAATCCCATATTAAAAACATCGAAAATGTACTGCGGGTAAAGGTCAATTTCTTAGCCGTGGTGTAATCAATACATTGTTGTCGCGTTACGTGACGTGTCTTGAGTTCGAGTCCCGTCGCCAGCAACATATTGTTACGAAATGCGGAGAAAGTATTACGCCACACAGAACATCCTACGTGTTTCTCGGCTATTCCGGTAGAACCCGGCTGTAATGTTGTGTGCGTACGTGACTCTCAACATGCGTTAGCGAGACTTTGCCGGCCGCACGCACTGTGTCAACGCCGCAAGCAATTACGTTCTAGTGTAGAGTTGACGCGTATTATGGATTATTCTGGAATACCAGCGTGTTATAAATATAGGGATTCAGCGGCGGTCAGTCTAGTTTAAGTGGCGATTTGTTCCAGTGCGGTTCGAAGTATTGTGGTGAAGTGTCCTGTGCTTTATAATTGTGCGAGACTATTAATTAACTTTATTATAGCGTGTGAACAATTTTTATTTAACTTGTTGTAGGAGACTATCTTGTTGATTATAAACTGTTTAATTGTAATAATTAAAGCTGGTGATTAGTGACTTAATTAGTGTCTTGTATTTTGTTTTCCACTGCACCATACGACGATCAAGGAGACCGTCACAACAATATGATCTGACTTTCGTGTGGGCACTCGGAAGTTGAAAGACGATGGAAAAACAGCAAGAGGTACCCTTTCCTAATAATTTCTCTTTCTATACCGATGTTACTAGTCACATATGACTACATTGGGAAATATCTCTCTGGCGGCAAGAAGCTGTCCTATAAATTAATTGCTTTCTATTTCACTTTGCAATTACATGTGCAGTTCATACCGTCCATGATCCGACGTGTACTTTATACCGTGTCTTTCTCTATTAGTCGTCTATTATATTTTACCTTCATCTGTTCTTTTCACTAGTCCATTGTCTCGGAGTACATGCTCTATTAACTTGTCTCTGGTACATTTCAAGTTTCCTATGAAGTGTCTGTCCTCTTGAGCTCATCTAATGACATCCTTATTAGTTATATTCCCTCCCCAGCTTGTCATGTTAATTCTTCTGTTGCATCCCCATCACCATCATCTCCGATCGCTGCGCATCCTTAGCAGAAACGACCGCTGCTCCAGTAGACTCCTAAGCGGAATCTACACGACATGTATTAGACCTATCATGACATATGCAAACCCGATCCTGCTGACAGCTGACCCAGCTAAACTCGAACCCTACAGGATCACAGAACGTCGAGCTTTACGGCTTAATACACCGCCGTCGTCTACGCACCAAAACTTCCGACACAGCTTCCCTGACCTACTTCCGGCACCAGCTTCCGACACCTTTCTCCACAAAATACGCTGGAAATACGCCACAACGGCCAAAACCAACACAGTAATAAATCGCCACTCTCATCAATAGACCAGTTCGAAATACGCGGCGCCCCCACTTTCCATCAACTGCCTCCTGGCTTTTGCGGATGGGCCTTCACCCAGAAATCGACGAAGAAGAACCCGCATCAAGAGGGTCTCCGGACCCGACCAGTGAGCTAAAGTTCCATCGACACACAGAATAAAGTAAAATAAACTAAACTGTACACAACACTTCTGCCCCGTCCAAAAACATCATCTACTCCTACTACGCAATAATAAAATAAAACAACTACTTCCCACAAAACATAAATATCTAATATAAAACCTAAAATTCCTCTCCCACCCCGATCCCCTTACGCTTCCTGCCATCTTTAGCGTCACACGCTGCTCGTCTCTGGTCGCTTATATCTTTACGTTTGGCACTAAAACAGCCCCCTCATCCTCTCAAGGCAAGGTGCTGCCTGTGTAAGAGTACCTACAGCCATCTGTTCCTGTGACACACCTGTGGTTTGCAGCAGGTTTCAAATATTTGGAGTCTTTCCTTCTCTGCTTCTTCTTTGCCCTTTATTCACTCGCGTACAGACAAAAACACTCCGCACATATCAATTGCAACAAACTAATGTTGTTTGAAGTAAAGTGTTTTTTTTTTAAATCCATTTTAGCTTGATTAGTTATACTTTTAATTTCATAACAGCTTCACCCACCATTTGTAATATTGCTTCCCAGGTAACTGTATTTTTAACTGCTTGGACCAAGTTATTTCCAAGAATTATTGTGTTTTGGTTCTCTTCATTTTGAGTAAAGACTAAAACTTTGGTCTTTTGTTCATTAATCATATTCGTCCTTCATTATTCTATCCATTATGTTATGAAACCTTTTCTGATCTTAAGTACACACTAAAAACACTGCAACGTCACTTACGAGTAGACTGTCACGTATTGGTAAAAGAATTTATATTCGGGTTGTTTCTACAGATAGCTTTTTACACCGGTTAGGGGTACGTTCGGCTCTCACCCCTCGTGTTCAACGTTTTATGAACATTTTTTCTACTAAAGAAGGCCTACGGTTGGTGGCCGAAACGTTTAGACCAGTGGTTTTCAACGGGTGCTACCCAAGAAGACACTTTATATCTGCCTGGTGTAGCACTTCCCGCTGCTAGGCCCCGGAAGTGTTCAGCATACACACAAATAACATAATTTAATGTCTAAGTACATCAAAATGCTTCAGGCACTTTTTCTGTGTTGTGACTTACCTCTCAAATATTTCTATAATTAATATAATTCTGTGATGGGAGGAGGTGTAAGTAAAAGAAATTGTTGAATGCGTCAATCTGTGAGCAGAGTCGGTTGCGACCCGTTTATTTAAAAAACATTACGAGCCTCAAAATTTATCTAATTATGTGCCAGTCAGCAACGGTCAGTACTGAGCTAATTTTTTTTTTGAAAAACTGAATATATAAAATGTTAAATGCTAAATATGTGGGTGTCGCATAAATCAATACTAGTTTACAAGATGTGTTCAGCGTACTCGCTGTGATCTACTTAAAATTTCTGACACTGTTAACTATCGAAAAGTTTTATAAAATTGTTTCAGACACTTGTAAGTAACTAGTTTGTCTCGTTTTTGCTTCGTGATTATGTAACACTTGCCACCGTAAGTTGTTAAAGGTAAAAATGTTACTTGGCAATCCAGATAAGTCGTTTTGCAACCTGCAGTATCTGGTCGCTACGGCTGCGTGTTCCTCAGTACCTGGTTTGAACCACTGCTATGTCTTTGTTGGAAGATCCTGTAAAACTGTACGAATTTCGGGTTCTCGTGTCTTCGGTCCGAAACGTTGAACCAAGTCTCGAGCTGAAAGTTTTCACGTGTTTTAGTACACTTTATACCCACATCGTTCGATTAACACGCACGCATGCATTCATACAGTGCGTGTTAAAATTTACAATATTACAAAATAGCATTACAAGGCTATGACTTCAAATTACATATATAACGAGTACAGACACTCAACCTTACATATCTTAGGGCTTTTCATCAAGTTGACTGACTGAAATTTAAATGTAGGCGAGGCTGACCATTACAGACAAAATACATTTTGGTTGGTTACGGATAACAATATTTTTACATCTATTATAAGTTTTCTTTTTTGTTACAAACGTAATACACAAATTTATTAGCCAATAGCATTGATTTACGATAGCTCAAAAACAATCATAGTTACCTTGGTTATTAAGGCTCGCAAACTTGACGAAAGTCCGGCGACGGGCCGCTCAGCTCACAACGTTTGATGGGAGACTGACGAGATTTTACAAAGCAAGCGATAGGGTTGGTAAAAGGGGAGGGCGTGACGTCAGGGCGTCGGGCAAGGTACAATACGCGGATTGTTGCATTCGGCAGAAGACGAATAATTGCAACAGACTCCCCCCCCCCGAAATGCAACCGTCGAGTGCAGTGACGGCGGTTGTCCAAGGTTTAACTCGTCAACAGCACCCAAAAGAGACCACGCAAGGTTTCTCGTAAAATTAAGATATCCCCCGCAATCAAATTAACAATCAACACTCCCATAAGGACATGAACCGTCCAATAACTCCGTGACCAACAAGAAAATATAACCCCTTAACACTATCACGTTAACAACAATAATACAAGCCAACACATACTCCAAAAAATACTAAACGACAACAATAGTAGGGGGAAAATGCCGATCCTGACCCACAAAGGAATGCCGCCTTTCTTAAAAAACATAAAAAACGATAAAAAACAAGATCAAAGAGATGCCGCCGTTCCCGCGGTCCAAGATTTTTTCCCACGCTCTCCCCACCACCCTGGACCGCGAATTTTCGCGAATATAATTTTTTATATGCAGCCTTTCGCGAGCCTAAATCACTTTCACTTTCTAATTTCCGCGAATATAATTTTTTATATGCAGCCTTTCGCTAGCCTAGATCACTTTCACTTTCTACTGGACCACAGCATCCGCGACTTTTTCGCTGATCTGTGTCAAGATCCGACCCTTTTTCGCGTATCTGGACCACAGCATCCGCGAATATAATTATTTATTTTTTTATATGCCGCCTTTCGCGAGCTTAGATCACTTTCACTTTCTATCACTTGATGCATTATAGTGTATATATTAAATATATGATCAGGGTTACCAACCTTGCATGAGTTCAAATTTGTTATAATGTATATTATATCTATATGATCAGGTTTACCAACCTATGGTGGGGTGTTCCGACTTGATGCATTATAGTGTATATATTAAATATATGATCAGGGTTACCAACCTTGCATGAGTTCAAATTTGTTGTGTGTTATAATGTATATTAAATCTATATGATCAGGTTTACCAACCTATGTATGGGTTCAAACTTGATATGTGTGTGTGTATTATAGTGTATCTTAAAATATATGATCAGGGTTACCAATCCTGCATTATTGTGTGTGTATAGAACAGATCTGCCAACATTTTTCTTCGGTGGGAAATTCAAACTATATTATAGTAAATTGTTGACGACGACTTCGATATCAACTCACTCTCCCCTCCTCTCTCTTTGTCTCTAGACACAGTTGTCGATCACGATATAAACTCTCTCTCTCTTTATGTCATCAGTTATACATAAGCGTCGTGCTACTTATGGATTATTGTAAGTAGCGATACTAAAATGTAATCACCAGGAAATATATATATTTATCACCTACCTCGTTGCGTCCTACTTATAATTTTTTTTTGACACATGGCAGTCATTGACCATGATTTAGAAATTAATATACTGCCAAGTCTGTGTGTGTGTGGTAAAGTGTTACGCATAAAAAAAAATCTCCTTGAAATAAGTTATTTTCAAAAGTTTTGTGTACACATACACACATTGTATATGTCTCTCTCTCTCTTTCGCTGCAAACGTTGACAAGAATTCCCTTATTCAAACGATTTGTATGTGTGTACACGAACTTAAATACAGACGATTGTAATTTTAAAAATTCATTTTTGCATTAAATATATATATCGTAAACAATGAAATAATAATATTTCGTCATTGTAAGATTTTAATAAATCAATTATCAGTTTAAATAATAATTTTCATGATTGTAAGATACAACCTACAAATTATTAAAATGTCTCTCTCACACACATTTCTGATTACTATACAAATAATTGCATGCATATTCGGGGTACGTTGACAGCATTGATCGGTTCAACGAAACAAGTCTATGCACACACACACACACACACACACACACACACACACACACACACACACACACACACACACACACACACACACACACACACACACACACACACACACACACACACAACAATACTGAATTAGATATAGTTATTATTCGCTAAATTAAACCAGAGGTCATTAACCTTGTGTACGACGTCCTACATTCTAATTTCACACCTGCCAGTCATTAGCAGCGCTGACAGTAATTAGGATTAATTATGGATTATAAAGTATTTACTCTAAAAACGGACAACTCTACTTTCTAATTTGACACCTGTCAAGCATTAACACCGCTTACAGTAATTACTCTAAAAACGGACACACACACACACACGTGCTTTCCCCACTACAGTGTACACTATATATACGCAAAGTAAATTAGCGACAATTTCTTATTTGTCTGCTTGTGCATGCTGATACTGCACGTATTACGTGTCTTCACATCTTCTTTTGGTAAGTGTATAGATTTTATTTAAACGTAAAAATTATCAAGTGCATTATTTATTGAATTTAATACATGTGTGTGTGTGTGTGTGTGTGTACGCGTGTGTGTATGATCAAATTACAATTTCTGAAAATATATTCTTACCGTATTTTTATAGTCGCAATTTCTCATTGATCGCTGACGTGTGCTGATACATCGTGAAATCTCTGCATCTTTTTTAATAGTTGAAAGACTGTTTGTACGTCTTCAGTGTAGACAACGCACATACTAGTTTGGCTGATACTGTACGTCTTACGTGTTTTCCAGTATACACATCTTCTTTTGGTAAGTGTATAGATTTTATTTAAACGTAAAATTTATCAAGTGCATTATTTATTGAATTTAATACATGTGTGTGTGTGTGTGTGTGTGTGTGTGTGTGTACGCGTGTGTATGTACGCGTGTGTGTATGATCAAATTACAATTTCTGAAAATATATTCTTACCGTATTTTTATAGTGGCAATTTCTCATTGATCACCGACGTGTGCTGATACATCGTGAAATCTCTACATCTTTTTTTAATAGTTGAAAGACTGTTTGTACGCCTTCAGTGTAGACAACGCACATACTAGTTTGGCTGATACTGTACGTCTTACGTGTCTTCCAGTATATACACATCTTCTTTTGGTAAGTGTATAGATTTTATTTAAACGTAAAAATTATCAAGTGCATTATTTATTGAATTTAATACATGTGTGTGTGTGTGTGTGTGTGTGTGTGTGTGTGTGTGTACGCGTGTGTGTATGATCAAATTACAATTTCTGAAAATATATTCTTACCTTATTTTTATAGTGGCAATTTCTCATTGATCACCAACGTGTGCTGATACATCGTGAAATCTCTGCATCTTTTTTAATAGTTGAAAGACTGTTTGTACGCCTTCAGTGTAGACAACGCACATACTAGTTTTGGTAAGTTGTACAGATTTTATTTAATTTTAATTTTAATGTATGTGCAGATTTTTATTTAAACGTAAAAATTATTTGCATTATCAAGCGTGTTATTGAATTTAATACATGTGTGTGTGTATGATCAAATTATTATGTCTGTTACAAATTTTCTGAAAAATTGCTTTAAACAAACGTTTTTAATGTAACAAATTTAGAAAGTAGGTCACAGCGTATGATGACATTTATATCTCTCTCTAATTCTGTTGTGGACATACATAGCTGTAAGCAGTGACTATCTCCTTATGAATGCGGAATGTAGACTTTCCTAAAATTATTTGCATTAAAACATTATCAAACGCATTATTATTTATTGAATTTAATACATGTGTGTGTGTGCGCGCGCGCGTATGTGTATGATCAAATTATTATGGAGTGGGTTATACAAATAATAATAAAGTGTGTGTAATATATATATACATTTATTAAAATACATACACACAGCTCCAAGATTATATTAAACAGTTTTACAATTAAAAATACATACACAGCTCCAAGATTATATTGTTACAAGTATGAAAATATATCTAAACTAATATTTACAATTAAAAAAAAAAAACATGCACAGTTCCAAGATTATATTGTTACAAGTATTAAAATATATCTAAGCTAGTTTTACAATTAAAAATACATACACACACATAGCTCCAATATTATAATGTTACAAATATGATGAAAATATATATATTTAAAACTAGTATTTACAAAATATGTATAAAATAAGACTTAAACACGTCTATGTACTGTGTTGGACAATGGCGTATATTCTACAAGCGAATCATGTAGTATCATACAGTAGGCGGTCGTCTGTGTAGGAAAATTCGTTGACGATTCAAATTCTAAACGTACATCAACTGCTAAAGACTTAAGTGCTTCGTCTTGTCTGCTACAATCGAAAACAAACAGCGGGGCTTTTGATTTGAATAATTCCGGTGTCAGTACCGGGCTGCCGTCTAAACGGTGGTAATACGAACTTTGAAAACTGGCGTACATATTGTACAATAATGCAAAACGGTCTTTCCCAATATCCAAGTTTAAATTATCGTAAGGATAATACTTGTCGTTTAGAAACAGTCTCGCATTGATCACGTTACAGTGATCGAATTCATCAGCACGTGCTGTCAGTACATTTTTTCTTGCTGTCTGAAACGCTAACACAACAAAGCGTGGTTTTTCTAGCTGATTTCTTTCTATAATCAGAAAGAATATCGGTATTACCACACCTACGTTTTAACATTAAATTTCGAGTTTCATTATTTAATTTGCCGTCAGCAGGTAATTTGTAATATTCTTGAAATATAAGGAGGGCATTGGAAACATCTGAATCATTTACTAATTGCAATGACGTTTTATCTCTCGTATAAAGATATCCATATTCATATAAGTAACGTTTAACCTGATCCAATTGAAACTGTATTGTGTTATCCGTTAAACATTTTGTCCATAATGTTAAAAAAAAATATTACAGATTTAAGTGGCGTCATGGTTTCCGATTGTACTTTACAATGACAAATACCTAACAACGTTGTTAATAATTATAAAAGAATATGTTATTATCCCTTCTCCTCAATATTTATAAAAAAGATTTTTAACAAAAATATGAATTAACAGGAATCGAACCTACATACTTACCTTCTTTACCTTCACATTTACCATTACTAGTCTAACCATTTAATCGATTAAGCTAATTCATATCTTATTAACGAACGATTACTCACGAAAGGAAAAACAGTTTACGTGTCAACGAACTCGGAATGTTTATGTTTACATTTTAAGTGTGCAATGTTTACGTGTCAACAAACACCGTCTGTTTATGTTTACATTTTTATGTTTGAGAGTCATTACATCGGCGGAGATGTCAACTAGAGAGCTCCCCCCTTTCAAATAGTATTCATCAAAACTTTGTAAATTAGAATCTGCACTACAGTCAAACATACGCACACATAAATAAATTAAAAATAGAAATTAATTTCATCATATGTCTGTTGGTTGCTAGTAGTATGGACCTGTATTTCCTCATATCGTCCTTATTGTATTTTTTCGATAGTTTCATAAACAAAAGTTCATACAGACCAGGTGTACCCTCGTAAATTTTTCCTTTGACATGAAAGTTGTCGTTATCATCGATTTTCACATTTGAAACACCTATCATAAATTTACCACCTTCGTATCGAACACTATACATACGATCTATAATCCGTTTACAGTCAGCCGATTCGCACAAACGCATATATTTGTTTGCTAATGAATCGTCACTGAAATGTAAAGTGTTAGGGTTCCATGCGCTATTGTCACTGAAATGAGAAGCGTTATGACTCTGTGTGCCACTTTCGTTTTCAGTTATTACATGTTGTGTAGGCTCTTCTTCTCCTCCTCCCCTCCTCCATTATATCACCACTTAACTTTCGTGAAATAGCTTCTAACGGTTCCCGAATCGGTCTGTAATTTTTTCTTAACGCCTCGTCGCTTTCTCTGATACCGTGTTGTAATGCATGATATTACAGCATTAAACTTTACAAGAAACGACATTATTAGAAGACTCTCTCTCTCTCTCTCTCTCTCTCTCTCTCTCTCTCTCTCTCTCTCTCTCTCTCTCTCTCTCTCTCTCTCTCTCTCGTTGTCAAACGTTATGTTCAAACCGTTTCTCCTCTCTGTGGTCATTACCGCGCATGTATATGATTTTAGAAAGTTAATATATGTTCGACAAATATTAACTGTGTACGTACTTACAACGCCCGCTCTCTCTCTCTCTCTCTCTCTCTCTCTCTCTCTCTATTTATCTCTCTGTCCGTCCATCCGTCCGACTGTCTATATCTGTCTGTCTGTCTGTCTCTGTCTGTCTGTCTGTCTGTCTGTCTCTCTCTCTCTCTTTCGTTGTCAAATGTTATGTTCAAACCGTTTCTCCTCTCTGTGGTCATTACCGCGCATGTATATGACTTTAGAAAGTTTATATATATTCGACAAATATTAACTGTGTACGTACTTACAACGCCCGCTCTCTCTCTCTCTCTCTCTCTCTCTCTCTCTCTCTCTCTCTCTCTCTCTCTCTCTCTCTCACTCATCGTCAAAACGTTGACTTCATTTTTCATTGTATTAAATAATTAACAAATATTAACTATGTGTGCGTGTGTGTTGTCAACTACTTACATGCGCGTTCTCTCTCTCTTAACATAACGCTTCATGTGAAGCGTTTTGTAGAGCAGGTTTCAACTGTGGAAGGTTTCATACCGTTTCTCCTCTCTCTCTCTCTCTCGCTCGCAGACGTCGGAAGCAATTCCTAGTTTATAATGTAATTCTTAGACAGGGTTTCGACGAACAGACTCGCGTATTGTGTTTATATTTTTGTTTGTGTCCGTTGGTTGCTAGTAGTATAGACTTATATTTCCTCATATCGTCCTTATTGTATTTTGTCGGTAGTTTCATAAACAAAAGTTCATACAGTACTACAGTGCAACCACTTTTATATCATCTCTTTTCAGTCATCTACATATATGCATTTGTATTATTTGCGCATGCGCATAACAGCTTTTTTAGTACAGTTGCACACACACACATCAACGCTTGCACTATATATTGTCACCGGACAATATAGATAGAATGTGTCCACACCGCTATGTCTCCCCATAGCAAAATACTTTCGAATATTGTTTTGTCTTTCACACGATACATCATCGAATACGATAACAGAGTCGAGACCAGTGATTTCACTGGGTAGCGGGACTTCTTCGTTCTCGCTGTATGCATGAACGTATCCTGCATTGCAACATCCAGTGAGCGTTACGTGTCGTTCTCTCTGGGTCCCTTGCGTTTCGTAGACTCTTTTCAATTTCTTAATCGCTCTCTGGACACACTCGTTACGTCCGTCCGTCCGTCCATCCGTCCGACTGTCTATATCTGTCTGTCTGTCTGTCTCTCTCTCTCTCTCTCTCTCTCTCTCTCTCTCTCTCTCTCTCTCTCTCTCTCTCTCTCTCTCTCTCGTTGTCAAACGTTATGTTCAAACCGTTTCTCCTCTCTGTGGTCATTACCGCGCATGTATATGATTTTAGAAAGTTTATATATATTCGACAAATATTAACTGTGTACGTACTTATAACGCCCGCTCTCTCTATTTATCTCTCGGTCCGTCCGTCCATCCGTCCGACTGTCTATATCTGTCTGTCTGTCTGTCTGTCTCTCTCTCTCTCTCTCTCTCTCTCTCTCTCTCTCTCTCTCTCTCTCTCTCTCTCTCTCGTTGTCAAACGTTATGTTCAAACCGTTTCTCCTCTCTGTGGTCATTACCGCGCATGTATATGTCATGATTTTATCGTAGGATTCATCGAGTAGACAGTTCAACTCGTCGTTGTCGTCCGTGAGCAACGTACGACAACGTCCGTGGAAGACGGCGTCTTTGGTTACCACTTTTTCTTCGCCGCTGTCACCATCTAACACAGTTTTAGTGAAACGTTTCCTGCACGCAATATGCCATTTGATACTACGTAAACGTGCTTGTTCTGCCAGAATATCCTTGCACAATAAAGGTCGCACCTCGGTCATTATCGGTACTATATCTTGATCTTCTTCTTCTGTGTACACAGGCAGGTAATTAAAAGTTGTGAGACATCCTCTAATACTACTGTTTCGCACAATATAAAATCGTGTCATATCTGAAACAATAGAAACACATGTATTAGCTAATAGGAATGATGAATAACACACATTCATGTTTGTGGTAAATAAATAGATAGTACACGTTAGTAATACGTTAGTTTATTGCAAACTGTGAAGATGGCAGCTACTCATGATTTTAGCATTGAAAGTGAAAGAAGAAAATCGTTCAAGTATTGGGAAGTGACGTTTGTCAGTCCCGACGAGTTAGCGTTTGCTGGGTTTTACTACTATCCGCTAAATTATGATGTTTGTGGACATAGTATGTCATTCATAGACGATAGAGTTAAATGCTTTTGTTGCGGAATTGAATTAGTTCATTGGAGAGAAGGTGACATACCTATGGTGGAACATGAAAAATTTTCTCCGTCATGTCAATTTCTAAACGATGTCAAGAGACAATACATTGGGGAGAAGGTGACATACCTATGTCAGAACATAAAAAATTTTCTCCGTCATATCAATTTCTAAACAACGTCAAGAGACTATCTTGTACAGGTTAGACAGAGTTAATTCATATCAAACAAATTTGGTTTGCTACATAATTATAGAGAGACAATTGGTATTTTAAAAAATTTTTACCTTGTTGAGGATGTCCCTGTTCCTGCTGATGTTCTGGATTCTGTTGAAGGTCGGACATGATGATATTCAGATGTGTGAATGAATACTGAAAAACAAAGAAACTGTTATAGATATATATAGTATTTTTAACGCCGGTATTATGTTAGTGTATCTTAAACCATGAACAACGCACGCAAGACTATAGCTCTAGAGCTACACAGAGCAGCGAGAAGGAATTTCGTTAGGCGCGCGGTTGAATTGAAGGGTCTACACGACTTGTACCAGGCGGATCTTGTGGAGATGATACCATACGCTCGAGTGAACAAAGGGTACAAGTACATGATGACAGTGATCAATGCGTTTAGCAAGTACGCGTACGCTGTACCATTGAAAACAAAGACAGGAAAAGAAGTAAAGCATGCACTAGAGCCTATACTAACTGCTAATCGAATGAAATATTTACAGACAGACAACGGGAAGGAGTATTACAACAGCACAGTACAAGCGTTGCTAAAAAAGTATAATGTGAAACATTACTCAACCTACAGTGAGAAAAAAGCTTCCATAGTGGAACGTTTTAATCGCACACTGAAGACACACATGTATCGAGCTTTCAGTGAACAAGGACACTACCGCTGGTTGGATCTACTACCTAAATTACTGAAATCGTACAACAATACCACACACAGAACCATTGGTATGAAACCGAGTGAAGTGAATGATGCCAACGAACATATAGTGTTGGAACGAATAAGGAAGAACATAGCACCTAAAATCAGTCCAACGAAACCACCCAAATTTAAAGTCGGTGACCGTGTTCGTATAAGTAAGCACAAAATGACGTTCGCCGAATTGGACTAACGAAATATTCACTGTGGATAAAGTACAATCCACTACTATCCCCGTCACTTATCTGCTAAAAGATCATCTAAACAAAGTGTTGAAAGGTGGTTTTTACGAGCACGAGATTAGTAAGTCCAAAGTCGGCGACGTATACCTAGTGGAAAAGGTGTTACAACGCAAAGGTGACAGAGTGCGTGTTCGTTGGCTCGGTTTCGATGGTAAACACGATGCATGGATACATAAGAAAGATCTAATATAAAAAAGGTGACAGCGCGTGCTGAAAACAGTATGCTTTCAGTATTCACAAAGATGAAGATTGTACAGCAAGCAAACAAATTACCAATAAAGGATATGGACTTTTTGGCTGGTGACGAAGGTAGTGCTAACCGTAAACATGGCCCGCTATTACCGAACAGTATTCGCTGTATCGTTACAGGCCCAAGTTCCTGTGGGAAATCAAATGTGCTATTCAACCTACTGTTTGATGCCAACGGACTACGTTTCCGTAACGTATACGTGTTTTCAAAATCATTATTTCAACCAAAATACAGAATGCTAGAAACAGTGATGAAATCACTCGCTGATGAAGGTTTAGGTTATCATGCATACAGCGAGAACGAAGAAGTCCCGCTACCGAGTGAAATCACTGGTCTCGACTCTGTTATCGTATTCGATGATGTATCGTGTGAAAGACAAAACAATATTCGAAAGTATTTTGCTATGGGGAGACATAGCGGTGTGGACACATTCTATCTATGCCAGACATATAGCCAGATACCGAAACAATTGGTACGTGACAACGCTAACTTGTTGATATTGTTCAAACAAGACGATCTAAATTTACGACATGCATATAATGATCACGTTAACATAGATATGAAATATGATGCTTTCAAAGACGTCTGCATGGAAGCGTGGAAGGATCGTTATGGATTTCTAGTCATAGACGAAGACTCGCCAATAAATGAAGGTAGATATAGAATCGGCTTTGATCGATTCATAATTGTTTCTGACGAAATATAAAAGTGGTTGCACTGTAGTAATGTAATCAGTCCTCTTGCTAACACACGATGGCAATGAATAAGGAGGAACGACTCGCGTATGATATAGACACGATAAGCGACAACATAAGGAAAAAATATCATGCATTACAACACGGTATCAGAGAAAGCGACGAGGCGTTTAGAAAAAATTACAGACCGATTCTGGAACCGTTAGAATTTATTTCACGAAAGTTAAGTGGTGACATGATGGAGGAGGAGGAGGAGGAGGAGCAGATAAAACAAGAAGAGCCTACACAACACGTAATAACAGAAAACGAAAGTGGTATGCAAAGTCATAACGCTTCTCATTTCAGTGAAGAGGACGCTTGGAACCCTAACGCTTCACATTTCAGCGAGGATTCATTAGCAAACAAATATATGCGTTTGTGTGAATCGGCGGACTGTAAACGGATTATAGATCGCATGTATGGTGTTCGATACAAAGGTGGTAAATTTATGATAGGTGATTCAAATGTAAAAATCGATGATAACGACAACTTTCATGTCAAAGGAAAAATTTACGAGGGTACACCTGGTCTGTATGAACTTTTGTTTATGAAACTACCGAAAAAATACAATAAGGATGATATGAGGAAATATAAGTCCATACTACTAGCAACCAACGGACACAAACAAAAATATAAACACAATACGCGAATAAACAGTAACAGTGGCGTCAAGTACCGACTAGTAATATCTAAATTGTTTGCACGAAAACGTACAGGGAGTGGCTATATGGAGATGAAACCGAACACAACAATCCATTACGTGCATTGGGATGATCCTAACGAGTTGGTTAATAGATTGAGACTGTTAATGGCGTCTCAAAATAGCGGTCATACTGGTCATAGGAATGAAATCGTTTCGATATTGGAAGAATTACGTGAAACTGGCATTATCATATAAAAGCAGACGCACCGTTCTATAACCATCAGTTCTTCTTCATAAATATGAGTGTAGACAAGTTCGGTAGACACGACAGCGCTGTAAGAGTGCGAAAAGAAACTCATCGAAGTCTGCGTGAGGATATCTGTTTAGGAGTGACTAACGACGGTCACTTTGATGTGAGAAACAAAAATATATGCAACTTGGGTGATCCTGAAGAGTTGTACGATGTTGTTTCTTTACAGTACGTAAAGGACACATGCTTACAGTACAAGAACGACGACAACGCTACCGTAGACGCAAAAGATCATCGAATAATAAGGCTAAACGATCCGCTTAAATCAAGAGATGCAGCCACAAAACGATACGTAGACGAGAAGAGTTTGAAAAAAGATCGTGCAGGTAACGTAATCGTTAATGACTGTCGACTAACGCATGTGCAGGCACCTGTTGACTTCAAAGACGCAGTGAATTTGGAATTTTTACACGCACACACAATCAGTTTGCAAAACGATACTTTCTACGCTGCCGGAAGAAAAATTACGAATATAGCGAACGGTGTCAATGACAAAGACGCAGTCACTGTACGACAAATGCACGAATTAAAATTACATATAAAGACCGAATTGTACAAGGTCACTCAGGTATTTCACGCTCATATAATCAATCTAATAAAGTTTGTCTATAAATATCAAGACAGCACGACACAGCGTTCAGTCCTGTCTGAATATATTGAAGAGGTGGGGCGTTTAATAGACGTTCTCGATACGGAAACGGAAATCAAGGATTGGAGATCTGTTTACAAGAATGCACGTACTTCGTAAGAAAAGAATGGGGCGTGGTGTAATTGGAAAAATACTTAAAAACACTGTACCCGCTATCGTTTCGTCAGTACCTACTTTGATTAATCGTGCGGTGGATGCATTACCAGTAGAATTACACCTACCCGGCTACCGATTCTGTGGACCTGGAACAAAACTCAAAGAGAGATTGGCACGTGGCGAGCGCGGAATCAACGAGCTGGACGAAGCCTGTCGCGAACACGATATCTCCTACGCAAGGTACAAAGACAACAGTCGAAGACGTATAGCTGATCGCGTTCTTGCCGACAAGGCGTGGGATCGAGTGAAAGCTTTGAATTCAGGCATCAGCGAAAGAGCGTACGCGGCGGCCGTAGCGGCAGCGATGAAGGCGAAATCGGCAGTGGGTGGAGGGAGCTCGCGTAGTGGTTGCAGAAAAAACAAGAAGAAGAAGGGTTCAGGAATTAAACGTCAATCCGTGAACAAACGCAAACGCAAAACGACCTGCAAACGCAAAACAGTCCCAAGACATAAACGTAACAATAAAAAAATAGCGTCAGGTCTATACCTACGACCTTACAGACAAAAAAACTAATTTGCATACCAGTGCGTGCATTGTCTGACAGTGATTTGTATGTGTACGCAAAACTTTTGAAAATACCTTATTTCAGAGGAGTTTTTATGCGTAACACTTTACCACACACACGACCATGGAAGAATGAGAGTGCAGTTGTTAATCTAGACAGTGCAGAAGGACCTGGTACGCACTGGGTTTGCTACAACAAGCGAAACAAACAAGTTTACTACTATGATGCGTATGGTAATATGCAGCCACCTCTTGAGCTGACACAGTATTTTGGAACCGACACTGACATTTACTACAATTACGAACGTGAACAGCCACCACACACAGTCATCTGCGGGCATTTATGTTTGGACTTCTTAACGCGCGAGTGATCAGTAAGCGACAAGATGTCTTCGCTGTCGGTCACCTTAACAGGTACGAATGCTGCTGCTCTTGTATGTGACTTTTTCCCGCCTCTCGAACTAACAAACGGCAAATGGTATGTAGGTCTATTGGACTTTACTACATACAACAGTATACCGAACGTGATTGAGGGAAAAAACAACGTGTTTCCAGTACTACGAGACCAAACAACGTGGGACTTGATAACTTTACCTACAGGTGCTTATGAAATCGGTGACATGGAAGCCTTCCTCAAAAAGCAGTTAGGAGACTCAAATATTAGTCTACGTCCTAACAACAATACACTGAAATGTGAGCTGACTTGTGCACTGGATATTGACTTTCAACAAACAGTGTACGGTATCGGTGATATGTTGGGTTTCAAGGGAAAGCGTCTGCTTGAAGCGAATAAAACTCACACGTCTGACGCCACAGTTAACATTATAAAAGTGAACAGTATACTGATAAGGTGTAATATAGCGCAAGGATCATACAAGAACGGTAAAACCGAGCACACACTGCACTCGTTCTATCCGTCAGTCGAACCAGGATTCAAAATAATTGAATCGCCTACAAACGTCATATACCTACCTGTGAATGTGAGTCGTTTGGACAACATAACATTATCTTTACACGATCAGGACGGTGACGTAATAGATTTTCGCGGAGAAGTCATCACTGTGCGTTTACATCTAAAACGACTATAGACATGGGCTTGTACTTTGTTTCTTCGCCACCGCTGCTACCACAGTCGTCGTCAGTAATAAAAGAAGAAGAAAGATCAGTTAGGAAACGCATCAGTACTCGTTCGAAACTGAAACGATTAACATCAGTTAACCGCCGTTTCCTGATTTCACTGGGTTTTGTTGTTGTAAACAAGTAACATGGCGAGTGGAATATTATCAGTGGAGCAGCAACCGTTCTTTGAAGACAGTATCACACACTTTTCATTTCACTCACACGCACCGTACGCAACAACAAGATATGGAAACAATGATGAAATACGTGTGCCAATACAACAACAGGACGTCTTTACACTGCCGTCAGAAAGTTTCCTCTACATCGAAGGCAAGTTGGTTAAAAACGCTAGTGCGGCTGCAGATACTGCACTGAATGTGGAACTGGTGAACAATGCTATAGCATTTCCCTTTGAAGAGATTCGTTACGAGTTGGCCGGAGTGGTAGTGGACCACACCAGAAACGTCGGTGTTACGTCAACTATTAAAACTTTTCTATCACTCAACAACAACACACGTAACGCAAGGGAAAACGCAGGTTGGGTGGCACCGACCACGAACATATTAAAAGTGAATGATGACGGCGAATTCAATTTTTTTATACCACTGAAAATGCTAATGGGATTCGCAGAAGACTATACACGAATCGTGCTGAACGTGAAACAAGAACTTATACTCCTACGTGCTTCTACCGACATAAATGCTATGGTTTTAGTAAGCGGACAAACGACTGCTAATTGTGTTCTTGAATTAGATAAAGTTTACTGGAAAATGCCTTATGTACATGTAGCTAATGCGTACAGATTACCACTGTTACGACTCATAGAGAAAGACCACCCGATAACTATGCCTTTTAGGACCTGGGAGTTGCACGAGTATCCTGCCTTACCACAGACTAAAAGGCAGAATTGGATTGTCAAGACCTCGAGTCAGCTAGAAAAACCACGCTTTGTTGTGTTAGCGTTTCAGACAGCAAGAAAAAATGTACTGACAGCACACGCTGATGAATTCGATCACTGTAACGTGATCAATGCGAGACTGTTTCTAAACGACAAGTATTATCCTTACGATAATTTAAACTTGGATATTGGGAAAGACCGTTTTGCATTATTGTACAATATGTACGCCAGTTTTCAAAGTTCGTATTACCACCGTTTAGACGGCAGCCCAGTACTGACACCGGAATTATTCAAATCAAAAGCCCCGCTGTTTGTTTTCGATTGTAGCAGACAAGACGAAGCACTTAAGTCTTCAGCAGTTGATGTACGTTTAGAATTTGAATCGTCAACGAATTTTCCTACACAGACGACCGCCTACTGTATGATACTACATTATTCGCTTGTAGAATATACGCCATTGTCCAACACAGTACATAGACGTGTTTAAGTCTTATTTTATACATATTTTGTAAATACTAGTTTTAAATATATATATTTTCATCATCTTTGTAACATTATAATATTGGAGCTATGTGTGTGTATGTATTTTTAATTGTAAAACTAGTTTAGATATATTTTAATACTTGTAACAATATAACCTTGGAACTGTGTACGTTTTTTTTTTAAATTGTAAATATTAGTTTAGATATATTTTCATACTTGTAACAATATAATCTTGGAGCTGTGTATGTATTTTTAATTGTAAAACTGTTTAATATAATCTTGGAGCTGTGTGTATGTATTTTAATAAATGTATATATATATATATATATTACACACACTTTATTATTATTTGTATAACCCACTCCATAATAATTTGATCATACACATACGCGCGCGCACACACACACATGTATTAAATTCAATAAATAATAATGCGTTTGATAATGTTTTAATGCAAATAATTTTAGGAAAGTCTACATTCCGCATTCATAAGGAGATAGTCACTGCTTACAGCTATGTATGTCCACAACAGAATTAGAGAGAGAGATATAAATGTCATCATACGCTGTGACCTACTTTCTAAATTTGTTACATTAAAAACGTTTGTTTAAAGCAATTTTTCAGAAAATTTGTAACAGACATAATAATTTGATCATACACACACACATGTATTAAATTCAATAACACGCTTGATAATGCAAATAATTTTTACGTTTAAATAAAAATCTGCACATACATTAAAATTAAAATTAAATAAAATCTGTACAACTTACCAAAACTAGTATGTTCGTTGTCTACACTGAAGGCGTACAAACAGTCTTTCAACTATTAAAAAAAGATGCAGAGATTTCACGATGTATCAGCACACGTTGGTGATCAATGAGAAATTGCCACTATAAAAATACGGTAAGAATATATTTTCAGAAATTATAATTTGATCATACACACACGCGTACACACACACACACACACACACACACACACACACACACACATGTACTAATTCAATAAATAATGCACTTGATAATTTTTACGTTTAAATAAAATCTATACACTTACCAAAAGAAGATGTGTATATACTGGAAGACACGTAAGACGTACAGTATCAGCCAAACTAGTATGTGCGTTGTCTACACTGAAGGCGTACAAACAGTCTTTCAACTATTAAAAAAAGATGTAGAGATTTCACGATGTATCAGCACACGTCGGTGATCAATGAGAAATTGCCACTATAAAAATACGGTAAGAATATATTTTCAGAAATTGTAATTTGATCATACACACACGCGTACACACACACACACATGTATTAAATTCAATAAATAATGCACTTGATAATTTTTACGTTTAAATAAAATCTATACACTTACCAAAAGAAGATGTGAAGACACGTAATACGTGCAGTATCAGCATGCACAAGCAGACAAATAAGAAATTGTCGCTAATTTACTTTGCGTATATATAGTGTACACTGTAGTGGGGAAAGCACGTGTGTGCGTGTGTCCGTTTTTAGAGTAATTACTGTAAGCGGTGTTAATGCTTGACAGGTGTCAAATTAGAAAGTAGAGTTGTCCGTTTTTAGAGTAAATACTTTATAATCCATAATTAATCCTAATTACTGTCAGCGCTGCTAATGACTGGCAGGTGTGAAATTAGAATGTAGTACGTCGTACACAAGGTTAATGACCTCTGGTTTAATTTAGCGAATAATAACTATATCTAATTCAGTATCGGTGTGTGTGTGTGTGTGTGTGTGTGTGTGTGTGTGTGTGTGTGTGTGTGTGTGTGAGAATAGACTTGTTTCGTTGAACCGATCAATGCTGTCAACGTACCCCGAATATGCATGCAATTATTTGTATAGTAATCAGAAATGTGTGTGAGAGAGACATTTTAATAATTTGTAGGTTGTATCTTACAATCATGAAAATTATTATTTAAACTGATAATTGATTTATTAAAATCTTACAATGACGAAATATTATTATTTCATTGTTTACGATATATATATTTAATGCAAAAATGAATTTTTAAAATTACAATCGTCTGTATTTAAGTTCGTGTACACATGCAAATCGTTTGAATAAGGGAATTCTTGTCAACGTTTGCAGCGAGAGAGAGAGAGACATATACAATGTGTGTATGTGTACACAAAACTTTTGAAAACACCTTTTTTCAAGGAGATTTTTTTTTATGCGTAACACTTTACCACACACACACAGACTTGGCAGTATATTAATTTCTAAATCGTGGTCAATGACTGCCATGTGTCAAAAAAATTAGAAGTAGGACGCAACGAGGTAGGTGATAAATATATATATTTCCTGGTGATTACATTTTAGTATCGCTACTTACAATAATCCATAAGTAGCACGACGCTTATGTAAAACTGATGACATAAAGAGAGAGAGAGTTTATATCGTGATCGACAACTGTGTCTAGAGACAAAGAGAGAGGAGGGGAGAGAGAGTTGATATCGAAGTCGTCAACAATTTACTATAAATAGTTTGAATTTCCCACCGAAGAAAAATGTTGGCAGATCTGTTCTATACACACACAATAATGCAGGATTGGTAACCCTGATCATATATTTTAATATACACTATAATACACACACATATCAAGTTTGAACCCATACATAGGTTGGTAAACCTGATCATATAGATTTAATATACATTATAACACACAACAAATTTGAACTCATGCAAGGTTGGTAACCCTGATCATATATTTAATAAATACACTATAATGCATCAAGTCGGAACACCCCACCATAGGTTGGTAAACCTGATCATATAGATATAATATACATTATAACAAATTTGAACTCATGCAAGGTTGGTAACCCTGATCATATATTTAATATATACACTATAATGCATCAAGTGATAGAAAGTGAAAGTGATCTAAGCTCGCGAAAGGCGGCATATAAAAAAATAAAAAATTATATTCGCGGATGCTGTGGTCCAGATACGCGAAACAGTCGCGGATCTTGACACAGATCAGCGAAAAAGTCGCGGATGCTGTGGTCCAGTAGAAAGTGAAAGTGATCTAGGCTCGCGAAAGGCTGCATATAAAAAATTATATTCGCGGAAATTAGAAAGTGAAAGTGATTTAGGCTCGCGAAAGGCTGCATATAAAAAATTATATTCGCGAAAATTCGCGGTCCAGGGTGGTGGGGAGAGCGTGGGAAAAAATCTTGGACCGCGGGAACGGCGGCATCTCTTTGATCTTGTTTTTTATCGTTTTTTATGTTTTTTAAGAAAGGCGGCATTCCTTTGTGGGTCAGGATCGGCATTTTCCCCCTACTAACAATAAACACAACAACAACAAGGCATAAACAATTGTTAATCGGAAGTATCTCAGACAAGCACTTCATAAATGGGTATCCCCTAAACCAACATCCCATGGATTAGAGTCTCGGCAAAAGGTCTCCCGCGCGCGGGGAAAATTCGGGACGCTATCAAATGAAATCGACTTCGATAAACCCTACACATTACATACACCAACTTGGATCATTCCAATTACTCTATACGGCGTTTGCCGCTAACTAAGGACAATTTCGAGAGACGCCTTCAGTCTCCTTAGAAGCGCCGCCTGTACACAACAACGCTTCTACACCGGAAGCGGACGACAAGGAGGTGATCAGTCTTCGGTCGCTCACCCAGCAAGGGGAGTGAAGGCGATATGGCATTTTAGTTTCTGAATGCGCAAGGGAAAATCCTTACTATGCCGACACGGCGGCGTCCGGGGCATGGCAGCCATTTTCATGAAAGGCGGGTTTCAAGGAACTAATATGACTTTTTTTACGTGAGACAAGGTCTCCGGGTGTCCCAAATTCACGGTCACCGGAGTTAGGAAATCGATAATACGGAAGGGACCCGACCATCGGGGCATCATTTTAGCTGTAAGTTTGTTCGCTCCCGAACTAAGAGTATAGGTCTTGCACCACACCAAATCGCCTATTTTAAAATGACAAGCCTGACGATCCTTATTGTACGCGTTAGTAGCACGGCGGTGAGCTTTCATTAAGTGGGACTTCACCGACTGCCACACTACCTGAGTATCTTCCGCTGCCTCGGGCAAAAGGCTCTGAATATCCCACGCGCAGGTCAGGGGAGTGGACGGAGCGAATTTAAACATTACCTCAAACGGGCTTCTTCCAGTGGATTCATGCTTTGCAGAGTTAAAAGCTATTTGCAGCCAGGGCAGGGACTCATCCCAAGAGGACTGCTTCCCCGAATGGAAAGCTATAAGGGAAGCTTTCAGGTTGCGATTGCAGCGTTCCGCCAGCGAGGGTTGAGGGTGATAAGGGGATAAGGTACTGTGTCTAATGCCGTGGGAAAAACAAAAATTGCGAAACACATGACAGCTGAAACAGGTAGCGTTATCCGAGATTATGTATTTAGGAAAGCCAAAATTCTGAAAAACATACGTGTTCAACGCCTGCACGGTAGCCGCCGAAGTGGAATCGGGTACAGGACACAACCAACAAAACTTCGAAAACGAGTCCACAGCTACCAGGATAAATCGATTTCCCTTTTTACTCCGGGGCAATTTGCCGACGTAATCAATATGAATTTGTTCCATAGGTCTGTTCGGCACTGAGGATGACAGAAAACCTATTTTTGTGTTTCGGGCGGGCTTACTCATTTGGCATACGTCGCAACGCTGGACCATTCGCTTCACATCCCTATGACAACCGGGCCAGAAGAACTGGTTGCAGATTTTACTTTTCTTTTTAAAAAAACCCAAATGCCCTCCCATGAGGGAGTTATGGAAATACTTAAAGACCATGTCCCTTACCGCCTTCGGTAAGTAAACCTTTTGAGGCTTACCCGTTCTATCTGTCGTACATAAAACCCCCTTCGACAGACAGTATTTGTCCTTGCTCGATCCTGACTCAACGTCCTCTATTATTTTTGCTACATCGTCATCCTCGCGCTGCAGCTGATGCAGGTCGGAAAAACTTAAAGGAAAGTTGGATAGGACGCCAGCACACAGTGTCGGCGTATCCTCATCGCCTTCCACGTTAAACATTCGAGACAAGGCGTCGGCTACGGGATTCTGCGTGCCCCTGATGTGGCACACCTCGAACTTCAGCGAAGTGAGTCTGGCGATCCAGCGCCCTAACTTGCCAAACTGGCGCGGATGTGAAAGCAGCCACGAAAGCGCCTGATTATCAGTCTCCAATACGAACTCTCGGTGCTCCAAGTACTCCCGGAACTTCTCCACCCCAAATATAACCGCTAAACATTCAGACTCGTAAGCGGACGACGCTCTCCTTTCTTGTGGAGTAAGCACGCGGGAGGCGTACGCGATAGGCTGACGCACCCCCTCGATCTCCTGTAACAGCACGGCGCCGAGGGCACAAGAGCTTGCGTCGGTTTGGAGGATAAATGTCTTGTCAAAGTCTCCCATGCGCAGGACGGGGGGCTGGGTAACGGCTTCTTTTAAGCCCACAAAGGCGTCCTGATGTTCGGTTCCCCAAAGGAACTTTTCGCCTTTTCTTCTCAACCGGTTCAAGGGTGCCGCGATTTCCGAAAATTTAGGGATGAACTTGAAGAAATAATTCACCATCCCGATGAAACGAGCTACGCCCTTGGCGTCCTTGGGACGCGGGAACTCCCGAATGGCGCGGGTCCGATCCAGATCCACGCAGACGCTCTGCTCGGACACAAGGTGTCCCAAAAAGCTTATCTGCTTGACTCCAAAACGTACCTTCTCGGGGTTAACCGTGAGCTTGGCTTTTCCCAGCCTCGTGAGCACTTCGTCCACATGGCAGACGTGGGCCTCCCACGATTTGGAATATATAATAATGTCATCAAGATAGTTGAACACGAACCTGTACTTTATATCAGACAAGACCGTGTCCAACAACCTCGTAAGCACCTGCGCGCCGGTACTCAACCCAAAGGGGACCCGACAAAACTCGTACAACCCGTATGGAACGACGAAAGCCGTAATGGGCATCGATCTTTCGGAGAGTGGGATCTGGAAATACGCGTTAGAGAATTCCAAGACGCAGAAATACCTCGCGCCGGAAAACTACTGGAAGCAGGTATGGATGTTCAGTAGCGGCTGCGCTTCAATTTCAATCTTTTTATTTAGCTTACGATAATCGATGACCAACCTGGGCTTTTATCCGGCCGGCAGACCAAAAACGCAGGACTCGCATAAGAGGATACGCTCGGCCTGATCACGCCCTCTTTAACCAACTGGTCCGTAATCTCACGCATGGCTTTCATTTTGGGAGGGGCGAGCTGGTAGGGATGGGCCTTGACCGGCCGGTTATCCAGCAAGGTTATATCGTACGTCAACCTGTCCGTCCGACCCAGCTCCCCGGTCAAAACGTTTTTATGACGGCGACATACCTGAAGTACTTAGTCGGCCTTCTCACGATCGAGGTGCCCGACATCAAAGGACTCTTTTACTAAAAGGTTAGAGTGACAGCCTTCCGAATTGTTGTGGCGGTCGCACAGAGAAATTAGATCCTTCGGGCGAAATTTAAAATATATTACGCCCTGGTGAATATCCAGCACCAAACGGGTATGATGGATGAAATCCGCGCCGAGTATGAGATCGCAAGGCAGGCCGTCGGCGACCAATATAGGGAAATTCCAGGTAAACGCGTCGATTTTGACCCGGCACAAGGCTTCCAAATTGATCTTCAAATTGCCGTTGCAGGCGCTCCTGCATACTACGGCACTGTTAGTCCACTTCAAAACGCTTCGGGTGTCTCCAATGCTCTCGAACAGCCGACGCGACATAATTGTACGTACCGACCCGGAATCAATCAGACCTTTCACGGTTCTATCATTAAAAACTACTTCCACCTGGGGCGAAAACAGTTTGTTCTTAAACAAACTCGCTAAGTTTTTTCCGGACCCCAGATGTTCCTTATATAAGTCGTGCGAAGTGACTCTTTGAGTCAACATTCGGCTCATTCTTCCGTTGGTCTTGCGACGACGTTTTCGGGGATTCCTTTTGGACGTCTTGCCGACAAACGAACGACACCGCCAGATATAGTGCCCCTTTTTTTTTTGCACAGGTAGCAAATCGGGGTGAAAACAGTTCCGAAGGGAACGCGGTCACGGCCAGTCAGGTCAGGCTTAGGGCAGAAGGTTGAGAAACAGTTGCTGACCGTACTCTTTCCAATACGCGTTTTTTGTATTCGTGGCCTTCAGACGGGGACAGTAACGTCTCACGTGCCCTTCTTCCTTTCAATGGTAACACCGCCTCCGGTCCTCGCGCGGTCCGGCATTAGCTGGGGGGGCAACAGGGCCTCTATACGCGGTAGTCCGACCGGTGAATTGGAAATTCGCCACCTCTACGCAGATCTTGTCTAGATCGCCAAACGTGGACGGGCGGCTGCAGAACACGAGACAGGTTCTCGTTTGGGCGGATAGCCCCGAAACGATGTTAGGCCTATCAACTACTTCCCTCTCAGTCACAGGTAGTCGCAGCACCTGGGCCGCCTCTTTTATTTCGGAGATATAAGTCGACAAAGGTTCTCCGCGCTCTTGGGCTCTTAAAAACAGCTTCTGCTTTAAGGACGAAAACAACCGATCGGGAATGAAATATTCCAGGGCTTCCTGGTGAAAACGGTCAAAGTCATCGGCAGCCAGGTACTTGGCAAGTCGATCGCCCAAAGCCCCGTTACGATAAGGCATAAGCAATTCCAGAAACCCGGCCTCCGAAACCGGAAAGCACCTTTTCAGTCTCATAGCTATTTTAAAAGCTCTAGCAGAGTTTCCACACAGAAACCGTCTGCTTTAGGGAGACCGCGAACTATTTTTTCGGCGGGGTGAGGCAACTTGCTGTAACAACAACTGGTAGGCAACCGCGAAGGTAGGTGTTTGCTTCGCTCACGAAAGGGTTCCGCTCGAGTCCGTGAACGGCGCTCCCTAATGGGGCCGCCTTATCTTCAAATTGAATAAGCGGTCCAGCGTCAGAACGACTGCCACCCGGCGGGGCTGACCCTTGCGGGCTCACCTCGTTTTCCGCGACGGGGCAAGTCTCGCTGTCCGCCAAAACCCTCTTAACCTTTTCCCCTATAGAGAGTATATGTTTCAGGGAGTTTACGTCCCCCGACGATTCCGCCCAAGACTCTAACAACTTTAACCGGCCCTCAAAAGCCCGACACCTGGCTGTAAGCCGTTGATGGTCGTTTCGGCACTGGGACTCGCCGATGTTTGCAAGGTCGACATCCAAAATATCCGATATCAAGTCGCATTCTCTGCACTCGTTCGAAATGTCCAACCCCTCGAGGTATTTAGTGTCGGGGGTCTTACCTTCATGCATTATATTACGTAGGCATTTCCGCAGTTCCCCTACCGTCCCGTTTTTTACGACACCACGAGCCCTTAGTTCAAATAATAAATCGTGCTTTCGCAGCTGATCAATGTCTCTGAGTAAGGCCATAGTAATATCAAAACATAGAATGTGCAACGATAAGATAAGGGGGCAGCTGTGGAATGCAGATAAGAGGAACAGTTTCGCCTGGCAGCCTTATCTGCCAGACAAAGTTCACCTAGCGGCTTTGTACTCGCGAGCGAATAATTTGAACAATCTGATTTTACGACAACTTGCAGCAAAAACCCACTCGTGACAAAATTGTTAACTACGCATATAACATTTAAAATACATAACCCTATACATACAAAATTTTATACAAAACTTCACGCGACCAATACCGTGCAATACAAACAATACAAAATTTCAACACACCCAACATCAACAAAATTACTCTTAATAACTATGGCTTATAACACATTAAATTGAATTAAATACCTAGTTACCTGTAACCCATGGACCAAGGAAAACCCAAAATAATCACGCTCCGGCTACGACTTCTGCTGTAGCACTTCCCGCTGCTAGGCCCCGGAAGTGAGCATCATACTTTAACTCAAAAACTTGGTGTGAAAAAGAGTTGTGCAAAATGGCCGCCTCATCTGGAGTTGTTGTATTTTTTGGTCATCGTGAGTGGTGGTGGGGATCATCTTCAATGCTCGTACGACCACGTTTAAACTCGAGTGCCTACTTACAAATCGTTGGTTTTGAAGTTGCAGCATATTCTGACACATACAATTTCGTTTTTGAATTTCCTTTAGCGCTAAACAATTTTTAACAAAGAATTACACCACGATGTTTGATTTTGTACGTTTTTCAAAACACGCGTGACACATCAATTTTGAACAGCTTCTAAACAACGAATAAATTGGTGGATAGATTTGTAAATTAATAGGAGTTCACATAAAATACAAATCTTGCAGCACACAAAAAATTTTAGTTTTACCGCTAAACTACAGTTGTCGCTCCGCGAACGTTTCAAGTTTCAAGCCCTCGTATATTGAACTCTCAAATGTTTTTTTTTTTTGTTTTGTCGTGATTGTTTTTTTTAATTTTTTATTTTATCTCTCTATGCGGCTCTAACTTCCTCTGCCAAACCCCAGTTTAACGCCAGTTTGTCTAGAATAATATGGGAAAAGTTTCTTGTACGTGAAAGGACAGTCCACTGATGTAAATAGTTATAGAACTCACAGTAAATAAAAATCTATGAAAACCACTAAATTGTATGTTCCGATGTAACTAAGAGGTTTATTTTACTTTTAAATTTATTTTTGTAAGTAACAGAAATTGTGACAACATAAGAAACGACATTGTAACAAACAGATTTTGTCAGCACTTTGAAAAGTCGTTTTGAAACTTTATTTTTTGAAGTTGAAGAATTTACAGCAGTTAAATTATTCTTGTTCTGTATTTACATAACGTGACATACGGGGAATGAAGTGCTTTGTTTTATTTAACTTTTATGGTACTAAGTGTATAACATTGGATATAACGATCCCTGTTTGTACAGTGTCATTAGATGACTAATGATGTACAACAGTGTTAACTAATGACTTGTACACACGCGCGTTGTCATAGCAATGTTATCTGTTATACAGTCAACGTTCTGTGTGTCAAAACATCATGATGACAATATGCCAAGGAGTCAAGTGTCTGGGCACACCAACACGCCGTCAAGAGCTGCTTACAGCGATCTGCGTATTTGTAATTCTTGTCATCATCGTCATCACCATCATCATCATCATCATCATCATCATCTTCAAGCATTAAGCCAAGGATGGTTTGTTCCGGTCTGAAACAGGCAAAGATTAGAACTGATCAGTCCAGCGCTTCCTCGGAAGCCCCACACCTCCCGTCCCCTCGGCTTATAGTTCCATAGTTGTTTGGGGATGCGGCAGTCATCCATTCGGCAAACATATGTTCCCACCAATTCAGCCGACACTGGGCGATCCTGTCCAGTATACTCATAAAATTCAGTTGTTGCCGTATGTCGGTGTTCCTTTATAATCATAGACTATAATTAATTAATTTTATAATTAATAAATTCTCATTGTTTTGTTTAACAAGACAAATGAATGAAAAATTTGATAATATGAAGGGGGGAAAAAAGGAAGGTAATAAAAAAAAAATATACCCTGCCACGTGCCTGAGAAATCTAATTTCAGCCGTTTGGATGCGACTGGCCTGGCCTTTCGTTAAAGTCCAATTCTCAGACCCATAAAGAAGTGTGGGAAGAGCCGTCACCTTGTAGAATTTTAGGCGTGTTCCTTTACTTGCTGACTTAAGGGTTCGCCTAATGGTGTCGCACATAAGGTTGAATTTATGCAACTTATTCACAACGTCGTTGCTTACCTTACAAGACACACTGTAGCTCAGGTATTCAAAATTGGTAACTCGTTCCAGGACAGTACCATCTATAACAAATTTTGGCCGCAGGGGATCAGTTCCACGAAAAGCCACATCACCTTGGTCTTAAGTGTGGATATTTGCAATCCAGAGTCGTTGCAGATTCGATTTAACAAATGTATACACATTTGAAATTTGTTTTCCGAGTCCGACAGAGTAGCCTGATTGTCTGCAAACAACAAAGTGTTACTTATAGAGTGACCAATCATAAAATGGTCCGCAGGACACATCTGCCAGTTTTGTGTGACATTGTAAATATATAAATTAGAAAGAGAAGATGATAATGGACACCCCTGTCGTAGGCAACTAAACTATTAATCAGGCCAACTCTAGGAGCTGTTCTCGGTCTCCCTGCTCCTATTAAGATTGTTTTCTCCACATAAAGACTCTGTATAGGTCTAATTAGATGTTGTGGGATCCCTTTCCTTGCCATTATTGCCCATAGTTTGCTCCGATTCACTCTGTCAAACACTTTCTCGAAGTCGATGCAAGCTATGTATGTGGGCAGCTGATACTCTATACGCTTTTCAATGAGCTGAGCTATTGAAAGTATACAATCTAAACATGATATGCCCTTCTTGAAACCGGTGTGGGCCTCTGAAAGTATTGTCTCCGTTATCGCATTCAGCCGTGTTCTTAATATAGATGTATATAATTTATATGAAATATTAAGAAGGCTGACTCCTCTGTAGTTCCTGCAGTCGTAAAGATCGCCTTTCTTGAATATGGGAATTACCTTTGCAATCCGCCACTCGTCAGTAACATGACCAGTGGTCCAGCATAGGTTAATGAACTGAAACAAACGATATTGCAGCGAGGCTGGTGCACACTTTATAAGGTCCACGTTCAGCCCATTAGTGCCCTGCATTTCTTTTCTATTCTATTCTATTTATTTTTTATTTGTAATGCTTGAAAATTGTAGTACAGACGTTAAAATTCACAACACAAAAAGGGCCAGAGTTTGACATCAAAAACGACCTGGACACACTGTGAGCGAGTGTCCATATTGAAAGTTGGTTGGTCTTAATATTTGGTCGTAAACATAATTTTTTCAAACAGAAGATCCAAAAGGAAGCCAAACTAACTAGAGTCGATGTCTTCGACTTGATATTTCTGATCCTTTTACATACAGAGTTTTTTATTGGTTGCCTTGTTTCTCATGATCGTCCACACTGTGACAAATCGAAAATAGACTCTTCTTCTTAAAAAAAAATCATCCAAAGGGATTATTGCCTTCTAGAAAATAACTCTGCCAATAAAGTGATAGTGACATTGTCTTAATATAAACAAAGTATAAGGATTGTTTCAGAGTAAATTTAAACACTTGATTTCTTTAATTCTGTCTGAGGTTTTCACGGCCGGCTTCAATGTTATAAGAACTTCGGCTTGCCGGGCTGTAAGGGCGTGGGCCAAGGGTGTTCGGTGCAACGTTTTATGGGTCTCGTACTCATGGCCACTAGAATTAACCACAGTTCAGTGGTCACTGACTACGAAACTTTTGTCAGTGTTTTGCAGCCTTCTGCACTGAAGATGGCCGTCGAAGGCACGGCCGAAACGTTTGCACAAAACGTCCTTGAACCACGACCTTAGAGCCCGACTAACTAAAGTCCTCATAACGTTTGATTTCTTTATTTAGTTGATCATTTTCCTTGATAAATCTTGCAAATGTTCATGTGCGTTAGTAGCTGTTCACATTGTCTTTTGTTTCCCTTGTACAGAAGTATGATGTCATCTACGTACCTTCGCCAATATAGTATTTTATGTGAGAGTCTGTCATTGTTTGCGAGAAATCACAAACAAATACACAAAAACATAACCTTCTCTGTTGAATACAATAACAACAATATCATACACTTCCTAGACCTCACAATCACAAAAGCAGAACACAGACACAAATTCAGTAGGATACCGAAAACCCACTACAACCGACACACTAATACACAATTCCTCCAATCACCCAATACTACAACACAAACTATCTGCCTTCAGAACCATGATACACAGACTGAACAACATCCCACTAAATGAAAAAGAATACTAATATGAATTAAACACGATCAAATATCTACCGGAAACCAACGGATACAACAGATCAATAATCAATAAACTCTCACACAAAAAACAAAAAAACAACAACAGACAAAGACAGAAAACAACAAATTCATAACACTAACATATACAGTATGAATAAACACACTGAAAAAATAGGACACAAATTTAAAAAAGCAGGATACAGAATCGCATACAGAACTAAAAACAAAACAAAAAGAAACACAAAGAACAAAACAAATTTGATTTACTTCGTGTATACAAACTAAACTTCTCAGAATGTAACAAATTCTACATAGGCCAGACAGAACGTAGCTTCAAACAGGTAGTCATTGATCACAAAAAGGGACTATACTCCACCACCGAATCCACCTTTGCAAACCACCTCATTGAAGCAAACCACACATACACAAACATAAACAAGAAGATGGAAATTCTACACACAAAAGGCCGAAATCTTGAACAATCTTGACAGTCTTGAACAACTAGAAGTATACAAACACATAAAAACACAAAAACGACATCCTAAACAAACAGGCACAGTTTAAATCACACATACTATTTGAACATATCACACACACACACAACATCGATCTTTCGAACGACGGTGCCATCACCAAGAACAAGACTGACAGCACTCCTTGCGGCAGCCTCCGATGGAGCTTGTAATTAGAGAAAACTAGTCCAGGCAAAATGTTAAAATTTTAACATTTTTAGCAACAAAAAAATTAGTAATCCGAGTCAGTAGTTATATAATTATAATTAGTTAATCAACGGACACGCGAAGGACAAAAAAATCCAGGAATTTTTCTTCTTTTTAAAGTTGGTATAATTTTTATTCAAAATTTTGTTTTATATTGAAAACTTAAAAAACTTTTTAATGCATGAAAAGTTTAAAAAAGTCTTGACTACGACAAATAAAGACAAATGCCTTAAATGGATAGAACCAGAAACAGTAATAATTAAGGTCCTCAACTTACAGGAGAATACAAAAGCACAAGTACCATGGGTGAAAGATATCTATCAGTATGTAGAAAGTAAAGAAATGGGGAACACAATATAAAATACACGAAAGTGTTTAGAAGAAAAATTACTTAGAGAAAAGTATGTCCGAAGACAAACTAAGGAGAAGAAAAAGAGTGTTATCGGAAGAAGAACGAGAAAGAGCGAGTAAGGGAATGAAGAAATGCTACCGAAGGAGAGAAGAACTTCAAAAAGTGAATGAAGTTGTATAATTGAAGTGCGTAGGTGGTTGAAACAAGAAGCAAAATGGAATAAAAATATAATTTTATGTTGACATTTGCAGAAGCTAAAATAATTTCATTATTTTCACAGAAGCAGAACGTTGACGCCGGTGCCCGAAACTTGAACAGTGAAACCGTAGCTGGTTTCCATTTCAATGAAGTAAATGTTCTTGCTTCTACGAGGGTCAGTTGAAATGTTGGCGGAGCGACATCTGTAGCTTAGCGGTAAAACTAAAAATTTTCGTATGCTGCAAGATTTGTATTTTATGTGAATTCCTGTTAATTTACAAATCTATCTGTCAATGTATTAATTGTTTGAACGCTGTTTAAAATTGACATGCCATGCGTGTTTTGGAAAACGGACAAAATCAAACATCGTGGTGTGATTCTTTGTTAAAAATTGTTTAGCGCCAACGGAAATTCAAAACGAAATTTTAAATGTGTCAGGAGACGGTGCGACTTCAAACCAAAGGTTTGTAAGTAGGCATTAGAATTGAAACGTGGTCGTACGAGCATTGAAGATGTTCCCCCCTCCGCACTGGACGGCCAAAAAATGCAACAACTCCAGATGCGGCAGCCATCTTGCACAACGCTTTTTCACACCAAGTTCTTGAGTTAAAGTATGATGCACACGCTAATATGAGATGCCTATGATTTCAGCAACGTCTTCCAACACCCTACGAAATTTTTTCAATAATGTCATTTTTTGTTGCACTTTTTGGACATCCACTGCTGGGATCGTCTTCAGTGCATGTACGACCACGTTTAAACTCGATTTTGCCCCACTTACCATTGTTTATGAAGGCGCAGAAACCATTGGCGCTAAACCGTTTTTAACAGTGAATTTATAACAACACGCTGTTTCATTTTGAGCATTTTAGAAACACGCGTGCCAGGAAAATTTCAAACAGGTGGTAAAAAGTGAATAAATTGACAGATACTATATCTGGTAATTAACCGGTGTTCACGCGAAATATTCGTCTTGAAGCACAGAAAAGATTTTCGTTCTCCCACTGAGCTATCGATGTTGCTCCGCGAACTTTTCAACTAAACCTCATACGAAAGATTTACCAAAAAAATTTACTAATATGAGAATGTTTGTGTAGCATGTGACTGACCAGCTTGTTATCAAACTGTATAAACGTATGTTATTAGTGCTACGTACCACGCCTGACAGGCAGTCGCCTGTGGCATGGTACGATGTGATATATAAATGTTATGTTGTTTCCTCAAGTAATTAGACGTATCAACTGTTATATATTACAGGTGTTTATCAGTGTCTCCGTTCCAAAACATAATGTCTTAAACGTAAGCCACGTGTCTGTCTGTCTAGCTGTCTCTGCCCCTCCCTCTCACCCATCACTCTCTCTCTCTCTCTCTCTCTCTCTCTCTCTCTCTCTCTCTCTCTCTCTCTCTCTCTCTCTCTCCCTCTATCCCCCTCCCTCTATTTTTATTTACCTCTCTATCTGCATCTGTTATATATGTTTCTGTTCCTTGGAGGTGACTTTTCTTATGTTGGTGAGACAGATGTGGACAAAAAGTAGTGAAGTTTAATCACATGTGTGAAACGATAAGAAAAACAATGAATGGAATGGTCAAAAGAGACACTTTTTTAAATTTTATAAAGTGATGGCAGTCAGTGCCATGCGGCCTTTTGTGGCAGTGAGACTTGGACACCGAACGGAAAGACCCAAAGCCGGATAAAGGCTAGCAAAATGTGATTTTTACAATCAGTACTAAGAGCATCACGGAGGTACAGGCTAAGGGATCATCATATAAGGAACATCCTTGGAATACGAAACCTTAACGAAACGATAAAGGAATACAGACATGATTGGACAGCAGACCATGCTGAAAGGATGCATAAGAACAGAATACCAAAACGAATTTTGGTTTATAATCGGTAAGGGTAGCGGAATATTGGAAGACCAAAGAAAAGGTGGTCAGACCAAGGAGTGCGTAACGGGGATTATTAAGTGTCACAGCCTGAAGAAGAAGTAGAAGGAGAAGGAGAAGGAGAAGGAGAAGGAGAAGGAGAAGGAGAAGAAGGAGAAGGAGAAGGAGGAGAAGGAGGAGAAGGAGGAGAAGGAGAAGAAAGATAAGGAGAAGAAGGAGAAGAAGAAGAAGAAGAAGAAGTTGTTGATAATGATGGTGATGATGATGTGTTTCCTATGCACGCTTCCGGTATCGACGTTTGTTTCTGAACGTTGTAAAACTTGGCCCAATACAAAGTCACGCCCGTCCTTCAGTTGCTGTACACACAGGTTCAGAATGTAACGCGTAACACATTCCAAGTTTACACGAATCTGTAGTATTACAAGGGGTGTTACGTACACTGCACTGTCATGAACCCAAGACAATAACATAAGAACAGTTATTAAATAAAATGTGGAGAATTTGTTGTAATTTAACTGATTTTCCTTTTAGATATTCTTATCAATCAAAGTTGTAGAAAAAAGCTACCATTACTGTGGCTATGAAATGCAGGTACGGAAAGGTGAAACGTGGCTAAACGTGTATATAATCACGGGAAGCCAGCAGACCTAAAACTCAGTAAATCGTTTCTCCGCAAATTTAAACTTTTTGTCCCACCACGGTTTGAACAATTCTGGCTGCTCTAGCACTGAGTAACAATTTTTAATTAATTTTCTTTTTTTCTTCTGATCCCCTGTTTGTACTTCCATGTTCCATAAGGAAATGGAACTATGGTGATGGGGATAAAAATCGTTTTCAAGATGAGAGTTGATTCTGATTGTACTACTCTCAAAACTTGAAGGAAAGTCATTTTCCGGAAAGTGTGTGTGTAGAATTTTTTCTATGGCAAACGATAACTGCCGCAAATTAAAGCAGAATCAAATAATGTTTTTATATATGTTCCTGAGTTGTAGAGGACTCAAGGACTATTGATTTTGGTGAAGATCGGTTGATGGGAAGGGGTAGTCTACTTGCAACGTTTTTTGTTTCAACAAGAGTAAAGTACTTAATTTTGATAAATAAAGTATCATGAAAGGCCATAATAATCCACTATAGAAAGATAAATGAAATATCTAGGTAAAGGAAGGGGTAGTTGTAGGGGGAGGGGGTAATTTTCTATAAATGAAAATGATAATTAAACGGGGAGGGGATAATTTTTTATATGTGAACTACGTTATCGGCAACAAAGAAGTAGTTTATAGTTAAAATTCCTTCCTGAGCTGTTTGGCCGTGGTCCAATGTTTTCTGCAAAACCAGACGTTTCGTCAGTGCCATCGACTGCCATCATCAGTGAAAATCGAGTGCACTAACGTGAGGTGGTATACGTTAGTGACCACAGTACTGTGGTTAAGGCTGAAGAAAGAAGTAGTTTCTATGCAAATATTTCATTTCGAAGACGATTTTAAATATAAATCTTAGAACACGGAAGTCACATGGTTCACGATACCAATATTTGATAAACTGTTGCGAAATACCTCTTAAACGCACTTTAAGTAGTAATCGAACTGCACAGAAGTATCGCTACAGTAGTTGGCTTTACACTAATAAAACTCAAAATAAATGAGCATCTTAAACTGTGAGCTGTCTTAAACATATTACTGATTCGAATTATAATTTTCAAGATTCACCACTTGTCCACCCTGCCCTTATAACATATTGGGCCACAAGCTTGCTGACTGATAAGACTTCTCCCAGATGATTCCAACGCCATTTGGGCAATCAAACCAAAACATATACCAATGTTGCTATCTCCTTGAGTGGCGGAAAGCGCTTACTGCTTTGAACAAAATTAATTAAATTTTGCACCAGCAGAGGCAACAAAATCGAAAAGATGGTTTTTGTTCTAGTATTCGTTTCGTAATTCCTATGATGTAAACCAGCAACAGTAAACGGTACAGCATAAGGTACAGTTTGAAAAAAAAAATTGTTTCACAATAACAAGGTTTTTTGGTCTTGACAAAAAAAAAAACGGAAAAAATCCTAACTACGGAAATATTACAGCTAGAGCAGTTAAATATTTACTGGAAAATTGTGTTAGCATACGTCATGTGGACAGCTGGTAAAAAAGTGGGATATATAGACAGATATATATGGAAATTAACAGGTGTTCATGCGAGATATACCTCTTCTAGCACACGAAAGCTATAAGTCTATCACTGAGCTGTAGATGTCGCTCCGCGAACTTTTCAATTGACACTCGTATATACAGTGCTGCCATGTTGGTCCGTCTATATTTAGTGTTCTTTGACTCCCCCCCCCTCAGGCGAACCAACTTTATAACACCAGCCGCCACTGCCTTAGATAAATTAGACGAAATCTAGTATGTGCCTTAATATACTTGGAGAGATGCAACCATATAGAATGAGTTGAATTTTGAGTCACTAGAGGGGAATCAGTGAGGTAATGTCTAATTGGAGGAAAACAGTTGACTTGAATGGACGGACAGCTGACGTTATTATAAGCCTGAGGGATTGCATTGTTGGAGAAGCCGTTACTCAACAGTAGTACAAAAACTTAAAACATATTCTTCATTAATTTTTATTTATTTAAACACACGGAGACCAAATATAATTATGTCGTCAATACAGGTGAGTGTAATATTGTGTGTGTGTGTGTGTGTGTGTGTGTGTGTGTGTGTGTGTGTGTGTGTGTGTGTGTGTGTGTGTGTGTGTGTGTGTGTGTGTGTGTGTGTGTGTGTGTGTGTGTGTGTGTGTGTGTTAAAACTATAGAATTGCTTATTTAATTCCAGTAGCCAACATATTTATTATTAGTGAACAGGTATCCCAATTAGCGCACGGCGATGGGTGTACAAGTGTTGATGTTGCACCTTTGTCCTGGACAACAATGCGAATCCTGCGCGTACTGAAAAATTACACAACAACAAGTCTGACATGAGAAGAACAACATGTGTTACCGAGGAGAAGGTCCACAATTGATAATATCTTAATGTTAAAACAAATAGTAGACAAAATAAATGAATTTAATACAGAGACACATCTTGCGTTTGTTATGCCTCGAAAAAGCATTTGCCAGGCTGGATAGAGCAACATTATAGGTGATAATGCAGAGAAGAGGATATCCTATTCATTTAATTAAGGTAATTAAACATTTGTGTAATGGAACGCAGATACGGATACAAACTAACAGATTATCAGAACCCATTGGAACAACCAAAGGCGATCGGCAGGGTTGCAGTCATTTTCCTGTTTTATTTAATATCTATGTAGACGGTGCCATAAGGAAATAGGAATTGGTCGCCCCAAAGGATTTTACTTGGTGAAAGGATTTTATTTGAATATTTCAATGTATGCAGACGATCTTGTGATCATAAAAAGGAATGAAAATAACCTCCAAAAGTCGTTGTTTTATCTTGCTAACATTTTAACAGATTACAATCAAACCATTTTCTTATCTAAAATAGAGTTGCGGCTTTTTCTGGGGCAAATCATATTAGAACAGTGATTGTCATTGCCATAGAACAGGTGCTAGATTTTAAGTATCTAGGGTGTATCATCACATGGCTAGATAGTAAGGAGGTTGAAAGCAAAATTAGTCCCTCCCAGTCGCTTTGTGGCTGTATCATTACACACTTAAAGAAGAATACAAGAAACGAGACGCACTTAAAACGTTATAATGTAATGGCCATACCTCAACTACTGTATGGTAGTGAGACTTGGATTAGCAAGGCCAAAGATATATCTAGAATACAAGGAACGGAAATGAGTTTCTTGAGGGCTGTAAAGGGTTGAACCATGACAAATCTTATCAGAAATTATCATATTTTAATAGAGCCAGTCACAGCTAAAAGCTTAAAAGTGGAAATTTCGCGACACAAAACGGAGTGGCGGTTACACATAGAGAGAATAGATCGAAATAGATTTTCAAGAACAGCCCTTGACTGCCATCCAAGGAGAAAGAGTAGTTTGGGAAGACCCCGTAAGTGATGGTTGGATGACTTTCATTGAGACTGGAAGAGGCTACTAGCCTAAGCCGTACAGGATGAAGACGCAGACTACGACAATTGAGACAGACAGACCATGGAGAAAATCTGTTGTAACAAGGTGGAAAACATTTGACCGGTTGCAGCCTAAGGAAGGGTTGTTTACAGGAAATAATAACAGAAGAAAAGTTTGCAGGGACGAGATGGAGAGAGTATAGAGAGAGGTAAGAAGTTATATTATGCTGACAAATTTGATAATTAGGAGAAATTACAGAGGCTTAAGGAGAACAATATGCAGAGTATATGTAAACACCTTGTCAGATAGACTGTGTCTAACACATTTTTAATTCTACTAGTAATAACACGTTCTGAATATATAAATGAAGCATTGTATTAATACAATTTTTAATACCAACAATTGTGATTAATTTTACGATTGATCACATTTATACTTTACATTAAATTTATAATTAGTATTTCTTTACAAATAAAATAAGTAAAAGGTTATGGCGGCGGGTAAAATATTGAATTAAGTAAAAATTACATAGTTATAAATTTCATAGAATCTTAAAAAAAAATAAATACCTAACAGGCAAATAAAGTGCATTTCAACACAAAACAATAGATACTTAAAATGTTTAAAAAATCACTACATATTTTAAAACAACAGAAACATTTAATACAATTATTACCGGTAGTCAAACAACCTGCTAATATTTTAATTTTAGAATTCGTTCACTACGAAGAGAAACCACATCATAATCTATCTTTACTCTACAAGTTGTATATCGTCGTTATAAGTATGAACATCTTAGAAGTAAATGATTGCTGCAAATATACATCTGCTAGGTATGCTACTATTAAAATAGTTAATAGAAATAATATTAATTACTTACCAGTATATTATTATAGCATGGTTGTGGCGTAGTTGTAGCAGTAGTCTGCTGAGCACTTGGGCCTACAAGCAAAATGCCGACGACAAAGAACGATCAAAATGGCATTGGTCTTCATTGTTCAGAGAATGAATTGCTGTCTGTGGATTCGACGGCAACAATCTGTTCTTATACGTGTTTCTGAACCAAGAGCTTCTGGTCGTAAATTAGTGCAGAGTTTTGCGTAATGAAATTAATATTATGTAGAGAATTATATACTTGGCATAGTTTTTCCAAGTATATAGGTCCGGTTGCTTCCGGAGCCTACAGGCGCCGCTTCAGTGACGCCTGCATCAACCCTAAGTCCGGCCCCTGACGTACGCCCGGATCGTCTTACACGGCTGTGGCTGCCACACCAGCTCAACTTTCCGCGCCCAGGAGCACTAAAAAGCGCATTCGTTGCCCCGGCAGCCTTTCGGCTGACAAACGCCTGCGGCTTTGCCTGTCAGGCCTCAGTGGGCGTTGTCCACTCCAGTCATCTTCCTCCGCCTCCTAGCGAGCATATCTCCAGTCCGTCCACCACCCCTGCACCATCTTTGACCCAGACTAAAGCCAGTAATGTCGTCCGGAATCTCGGGACTTCTGGGGCCCTGGTTGATCTCCTGACTGTCTGGGCCTAAAACTTATTTTCTAACATCTGGTCTGCTACTGATACGACATCGGTTCTAGCCCTGGTGCTTCAATCCTTGCAAACTCTCTTCCCACTTCTTCCTCTGAATGGCTAGGAGCCTGCGGATCGTTGTATGGAATGCCCATGGGGTAGTCTTTTGATGATCTGAACGTAACGGAGTACGATGCTGATGTCGTGCTTCTTTCCGACACTCATCTGACTCGCTACCATAACTGCTCCCTTACAGCGTACACCTGTTATCGTCAGGATCGTCCTCAGCGGCCCCGCTGCCTCCCTCTGGGGTACAGCTTTACTGGTCCACTGGTGGATATCCCATAGGCCACTACGCCCTATAGACATATCTATTATTGAAGGTTGTGCGGTGGCGGTGGAAGCAGACGGATCGAAGCTGCGCCTTGTTTCGGCGTATCTCCGGCCTGCCCTTCGGACAGCGCCTCCACCCGAGGAGTGGAACGCTGTCCTCGACTGGCCCGTACTAACTATTTTAGCAGGCGACCTAAACGCCAAACATCCCACTAGGAACACCAGAATCGCCAATGCCTACAGAAATTCTCTGTACCGGTACGTCTCTGACCCGACCCACTTCCCCTTTACCGGTCAGCGACCGCATGTTCTTGACAGCGTCATTGCCAAGAACCTAACCCATCTCATTCAGGTCTCGTCTGTGTTGGACCTCTCATCCGATCACAGTCCCGCTCTTTATAACTGCTCGAGATATGTCGGCTTCACCCCAACCTCCCGCTCAAATTGTTAGGAAAGTCAACTACCACGATGGCTCTCTCGGCGGTTACCAACTCTTCCCGCGGACCTGAACGTCATTCGTGACGATCTGGATCTCCGTGAATCGACCCAGCTATGCTCTCCAGGTGAATCATCGACGATCGGTCCTACCACCGGAAGCTCGCCACGCCATAGCATATTCCGTAGGGCTTCGGCGCAAGCTCCGACGCAGATGGCAAAGAACCCGAAATCCCGCCGTCCAACGGCGCTTCAGGCCCAGTCTCTTTACGCCTAGCAGCTTCTCCGGGACGTAAACTCTGATCGATAGACAAGGGTGTAGTATTACCTACTCTTTTTTTACTTTTAATATTTAATAGTGATTTATAGTGATCTGGTTAGGAAATTGAAATATCTAGTGAACCCTAGTGTTACGTAACCACGAGACAGCTATCTGAATATATTGTTGTTTGCTTACGACTTGCTTGTACTTCAAAATATAGAGTCTGATTTGCAAAAATCTGTTTTTAAACTTTGCAAACAATACTATATGAAAATCTCTAATATAAAAACAATGGTAATGAATTCGAGGAAAGGAGTAGATAAGGGCAAAAAATAATATTTAGTGATCGCATTCTAGAACAGGTGAGCCACTGTAATTATTCTGGAAATGGTATGATTGGAATATCATATTATATATTATTATCATATTACAGGAATATCATATTGTATATTATTATCATATTACAGGAATATCATATTGTATATTATTATCATATTACAGGAATATCATATTGTATATTATTATCGTATTACAGGAATATCATATTGTATATTATTATCATATTACAGGAATATCATATTGTATATTATTATCATATTACAGGAATATCATATTATATATTATTATCATATTACAGGAATATCATATTGATGTCAAGTTTCAGACGATCTGTGTGATAGTCAAAGTTATATTTATAAAACAAATTTCGTCGAGATGCAAAATTAAAGTTCGACAAAGTTATGGCAAATATATATGTACTCACCTATGGGACAATAACAAAGGAACAAGACAGTAAAATACAGGCTTAGAAATACCGTTTTTAAAGGATTGAAAAGGTGTTCTAAACTTGACCGTGTAAGGAATGAGGTCAAAGAGAATAGTTACAAATTTTTAGCTTAAATGAAAAATTAGACGATTACAAACATAGGTGAAAGAATACATAGAAAGGACTTCAGATTTCAGACTGGCCAACAAGTCTGGAAATACAAACCTATAGAACACAGGATGAGATTACTGGAGGATTTTGTAAGGCCGAACAAGCAGCTCCTTGCCTATGCGTATTGTGATGATTAAGATGATGACAGTATGTCGGTTATTAATCTCTTTATCATCCATATAACGCACACAATTTTTACTTAAGAGTAACAAGTGTTCCATTTTTCCCGTGAAATATGGCCAATTGCGTAATGCCGCTTGCAAATACTTCAGCGTTATCGCATGATTTACAATGATTTATTATGGCGTGCAATAAATTAAACAAACATGCCAATTGTATAATTCTCTAGGTAATATTAATTTCATTGCGCAAATATCTGCACTAATTTACGACTAGAAACTCTTTGTTCAGAAACATATATAAGAACAGATTGTTAGCGTCGAATCCACGGACTGAAGTTCATTCAACATCTCCAGAACAATGAAGACCACTGCCATCTTGATCGTTCTTATCGTTGGCACTTTGCTTGTAGGCCCAAGTGCTCAACAGACGACTGCTACGACTACGCCAAAACCATGCGGTCACAATGTAGCGGTAAGTAGTTAATATTCTTTCTATTAATTTTAATAGTAACAAACCTAGCGTTGCAGCAAATATTTACTTCTAATATGTTCATTCTTATTACGACGATATACACCTTGTAGAGCAAAGATAGCTTCTGATGTGGGTTCTCTTCATAGTGAACGAGTTCTAAAATTTAAATATTAACAGGTTGTTTGACTACCGGTACTAGTTGTATTAAATTTTTCTTTTGTTTCAAAATATGTAATGATTTTTAATTCATTTAAAGTATCTTTTGTGTTGTGCTGAAATGCACTTTATTTGCCTCTCGATTAGGTATTTATTATTTTTAAGACTCTAGGAAATTTATAACTATATCATTTCTAATTAATTTAATATTTTGTTCACAGCCATCACATTTTAACAATAAGATGGTACAAGATTAAAATCTCTCTGGCGCGCTCTCGCAGTGCAGCACGCACTTACAGGCATAGCATTTAGTGTTATTTAAATGAGTTATAAAAAAAAAGGTTTACGAAATTTTAAGTTATAGTGTTCAGAGTCATGATCACGGCTCAACTTCCCGGTAAACAGTCTGGACACGTGGTCCCATGGCATCTATGCAATTTGCAGTAAACGGGCACACTGCGGGCCCGGCCCCAAAAAATGAAATAAAGTATAAATATCACCTCAAGTGTGCTGGCGAGTGCAACATAGGAATTCGATCTCCGTCTCCCTCTTCGTAGGCGATCTTGACATGGTTCACAGCTTGAGCAGATGTTCAGCCCACAGCAAGCCAGGAACCCGGCTTAATGCGAGAACCCTAAGAATTCAAGTAAATTAGAGAACAGTCTATAAGAATGTACACCCGAGTTAAGGTAATTAACCTCTTAACGGGCCGCCAGCTAACTCTCACCAAAAGCACAATATTAATTAATTAAAGTTTTACAACCTGCTTAAATAGTCTAAAATCAGCCATGGAATAAGTAATTTGCATCATGAACAGGACTTATTAAATTGTGGCTTAATAGAAAGTGAACTGTACTCAGACAACATGCTTCGACAAAATTTTGCAGGTTAAACCGGCCACGTGCAGAGCGGTAATCATTATTTAACCAAAAAAAATTTAACAGCAAGTCACTCACAGCATTGAGAATGTTTTACCTTCAATTAAGTTTCATACACAGAAGCTCTCACACTTCATTCTCTATTTGTGAACATAATTAACAAAGACGGCGACAGTATACTACCTGCACCGACACAGATCACTACCTGACTGCACACCAAGTTTTTTTGTGATTAATTTTTATGTAAAGCACTTTTACTATGAGAACGACTCTTGAAACTTCTCGCATTATAACAGAGAATAATAAGGCATGGCTATACAAAGGGCGTTGCGTACAACAGAAAAAAAATATCTCTTACATAACTTTGTCAGGTCGCACACACACACATAACTACGTACTTCACACGATAGCATATATCTTGTTATTAAATATCCACACAACTAATGAAAATAATTAAATCTTACCGGGAGTCGTTTTATTCTCTACTCCATCATGTAGAAAGATACAAAACTGCGTAGAACGATACAAAGAGCGGAGACGAAGGGGGGGACAGTTCTGTGAGCGAGGCCAAGCGTTGACTGACTTCCGCAGCACACAATTTTCACTGCACATAGCCGGCTGCGCGCGCAACGCACACACCGCCGCTCCCCTCACACCGTCGAACAAAGTCCGCTCGAGTGCCTCCCTCACGTATTTTACGATCACGAAAACTTTCTAGAATCTATATTTTGTAACCGCCGGCTTCGAACCGGCACACCCCCACCCCGAAAGGGCAACCCTGTTGCCCCACAAAACTCGGGAAAGTACCCTGCAGTGTACTCCCAGTTGAAAAATCCGGTGGACATCGTGAGTAAGTTGGCCCGATGGCACTTGCTCTCAGGAACACCACCAATCCCCATGCGACCCTCTCCGCCACGCCAACCCCACGGGACCGCCCCAACACGTCACCCTCTCCGGTGACCACCAATTACTCCCACCGGTCCCACTCACATGCTCGTCCTAGGACCACACAAGGCATCTCCCACCTTGGCATGTGAGCGACCGTACTACCTCTCGCCCCTCTCTCGGACCGACCAGCCACATGCACCCACAAGGCATCTCCAACCTTGCCATATGGCTGGCCCACTTCCCTACACAAGGGCGGACGGCCCCGCTTAGCCAGACAGAGAGGACCGCACCTAGGGCACACGAACATTAATCCAATCTCAACTCAACAAATACACCATAACTCGAGGGGGTTTTACTTCTCTACAGCACCGTCTACACAACTTTCTCTCGCAACAAAAAATAACACCAGGAAAACGGGAGAATGCGGCATGGCTCGGACCCTATAATGAACAACATCAACCTCAACAACTATTAACAATCAGCAACAGCACACCATCACTCCATCTAACCTTTAACACAGGGGAAACTGACGATCTCGAGGACCACAAGCTAAGTCTCTCTCTAACTCCGCTTGATAGATTTTTTTTTTTTTTTTTTTTTTTTTTCACTAAGGGGAGTGGTAGGAAAATTGGGAAGATGAAATGGGGCAAGGATCATTAAAGGGCAATAGCTAGGACTGAGGGCAAGGACCTGGCTACCTCCGGAAATAAGGAAGAATGGAGGAAACCAAGGCTCGCGTGGGCAGGGGCGCAACCCTGAAATAGATGAACACCACTGGGAATGTGGGGAACATCTACCCGCTACCCGTTAACCTCTGCTTCTTACCTTTCTATGCCGCACTTTAGGTATTCGCTCCTTTTGGACACCACTCTCTAAGAAATTATCTCGTGTTGAGCTGTACTGACTGGTTTCTTCGGGATCAAAATCAAAGCAACTTACCTCACTACTTTCACTCCGCTTTGGATTATGCTCACCGTCTAACTCCTCTGCTACAATTTCTTCCTTTTCTACAACTTCCCCTTCTTCATCCACATAATCCAAATCAACTTCCTGACACTGCACCTCCTCAGCCTCTTCCCGTTGCTCCTCTGATTCATCTTCTTCACCACACGCATCGCCAGCTCCTTCACGAACTTCTTGACTAACCTCTTCTCTGATCTCATTTTCATCAACACGTTCATCACCAACGTCATCGCCATCACTTCCACAACCACCATCTGAACACTGCACATCTACGTCCTCCGCTAGTTGCTCACCTGGTCCACCTGAAACTTCCTCCCGTTCCTCGGAATCCTCAACACTACTTACAGAAGGCGTCTGCACATCCTCACACACTACATCACTCTCACTCACAAACTCTACAACGCTGCCACCAAATTTCTCCTCAACTTCTACCTCATCTACTTCTACTAAACTTGCGGCATGGACATCCCCTTGTCCATCCACAACCTCAGAAACACTCGCAGCCCGGACATCCCTGTGTCCATCTGCAACTTCAGACTCTACAGTCTCCCTAACACCTACAACTATACTCACCTGCGCAGCATCTGCAGACCGCTCTTCTGACTCTTCTGTCGATTCCACTCTTTGACCACTTTCAGCAACCCCAGCGTCCTCAACATCTTCCACCCTGGAATCCAGCTGTCCAGGCTCATGTGCAATGACTACATTAATTTCTACTGGCGATGGTAAAGCTACACCATCAAGTGAGTTCTCATACGCCGGCTTAGGCGATGACGATATTACCGGATCTGGATCCGTCACGAACCGAGATGTAAATACCGGAACAAATTCTGCGGCCTCTGGATTCAACCATGACGTCCTCTTTGAGTTCGGTAATTCAGTATCAACAGACGTTTTCTTGTCTTCTTGTATTGTTCCCACGAAGTAATTCCGCTCTTCCACTTCTGCTTCACCTTCTTCATCTACTACTCACTTAGGCACTTGTACTTCCTCTGGAACCTTCAAAGTTTCCTTTTTCTCTGAATAGGGATAACGCCTTGGTACAGGCTCCCTACTTGCCGATGTCTGTTCCCTAACATAATTTCTCCTTCCCCTGTTAATTTCATGTTTCCTTGTTTTCTGTGCTGTAGCTGTTGTTACCGTCTTCACACTTGCCACCCCTTGTAGCCTCCATCACTTCCGGAATATTCAGGTTTTCTAACAGTCTCTTGTGTTCTCCTCCAACCACCATGTTTGTCCCTTTTGGCTTTTCCTGATGAACTGCTGGAGTATTGGACATCGATAGCCTCTTTTCCCCGGGACTCGTCAACCTCCTTGACCGTTCCTGAAAGCACACACAGTCGCTCAAGGTCCGCAAAACAACGTGGACGATCTGCGAATGCCAAACGAGATCTCTCCTGGGGAGTCAGTCCTTGTAGAATTGTTTGGATAACTTCTGTCTCGGGCAACCCCACTCTTAACACCCGGGCAGCTTTCCGTATATCGCGCACGAAATCTCCTAACGCCTCTCCGTAGGCCTGTGGGCGATAGAATCTTTCCAACTCAAGCTTGAAGCGTCGTCGAGTGGGTATGAAGAAGTTCAACACCTCCCCATGGAAAGCATCAACACTGTCACCCCGACGCAGGGCCTTGGTGACCAGATTAGCCAACGTACTCCGACAATACGGGTATATAAGATACAAGACCTCCCCATCGGACACCCCTGGGAAATCAGCCACCTGCAGGACCAGGTCCAAGAAAACCAACAGCTGGTCCTCATCAAATCCATCCACCACCGGAAATTTCTGGAGAACGCCTGTAAGAGGGTGGGGCAACTCCTGATAGCATACCGCCGCCAGAATTGCACAATGCAAAACAAACAATCATAAAACAAATTCCCACTAAACACCTAACACAAACATAACCTACAAAAACATATTAACAAAAATCGGAAAAACTCAAGTACTGTCCTTCCTTTGAGTAGACCCCCGGGTTCTCTAGCGCTGCGGAAACCTGGCCTATTCTGAACCAAGCAAACCCCGACGAAAGGAGACAAGACACAAACAACAAAACTACACACACATAACATCAAACAGCAACTCGACACACGCCGTACCAACACATAATTAACAACAACCAACTAACCATCAACTACAAGTTCTAATTCGGGAATAAAAAATACTTTGACGTCAACCGGACACAAGTCGGTTCCGGTACCGATTTCCGATCGGGCCATACCGCATCCCATCAATATACCACGTTAAATACCGACCCTAATGAACATTCCATATTCCAGGCCACGCTTGCGACTCCCGGCCGTACAAGCTATCAAAATTTTTAAACACCATTAACAGCCTCAGTGGTGCGACCCGACTCACAAATTAAACAACTTATAACTAGCCTACACGGGCCTATATCAACTATGTTACAACAATCGCATTATATTGCCGAGTCTGCAAGCCCCGTCACACACCAGGACCCAAGGGTTCAAGCCTAGAATAAACCACGCTCTGCTACCATTTGTAACCTCTCTATGCTTTTGGTATTTAAAGAGAGGTTACAAGTTATATAGGACTAGGCCGAAGCCTAGAGAAGCAAAAATTATGCTGGGTCCAGTATGACGGGACTTGCAATAAAACTCAGCTGTAACAGAATGCTAACAATTTATTTTATAATAAATTGTAACAATATATTCAAATCAGAATAACATATGTGCCCAATCACAAGTATGAATACAAGTAAAAAAAATAACAAGTATGTATAACTCTTAAGAATAACAAGTGTGTATAAATCTTAAGAATAACAAGGGTGTATAAATATTAAGAATGACAAATGTGTATAAATATAAAACACCACAAGTGTATATACGTCAGTGGACACATGCATATATAATTATAAAATATTCTCACATCTCGTGGCTAGCTAGACACATAACAACACACACAGAACACAAGGTACACCCACTTACAGTTACATTAGTTTTTAACACGCATGCCCCTGGAATGCACCCACCCAACAGGTAGAGTAACTACAATCTTATAACTCGGAAGTGATAAAATATACGCCAATAGGCAACCCGTTCAGCAGAATAACAAAAGCCAGAACCCCCAGGAAGAATGATAATAATTCAGGGGGCACAAACAACCGGCCCACCCCTTTATCCAGCATTCCATTGATCAATGACCCAAGATGAGTGTGTGAACCTTAAGTTCTTTTCACATCATTAATAGAAACTGACAACTACGTCCTCTATTTTCAGAAGGTATTTATAAAATTCTAAACAGTTATTTGACTTCAAAAAATTACAGAAATGAATCCATCTCTATATACATTAGTAAACAAAATTAATTGTTGAGGCATTACAATTTCTGAAGATATTGACAATAGATAATTTGCTCAAAAAGAAAATGATGAATACATGTTTTATAGTCAAAATAACACAGCAAGCTATAAATGGGAAGTCAACCCATATGTGTTGGCCAGTTAAGAAAACAATCAGTTTAGCCCTTGTGCAAGAGGCAAAATCAGCTAACAACTTTCCATTACATTAGTAATTATTTCTATTAGCCTCACATGACCATATAAACAATTAAAAGAATAGAATACTATAAGGTGGTTGTGCTCTGGCATCTGTGGGAGCGCGCCCACATGTAGTTGACAAAAGTTGACAGGCAATCAACCTGTCTGAAGTTGTACCAGCGTGTCAGAAAAACTAAGTCCCATATTGTAAACCCATAAAAGTCCCAAAGAAAAACCACCGGAAAGTCCCCAGCCCTTAAATATGAAATCCCTAGTCAAATTAAAAATTTATACACAGCTGTTCCAGCCGGAACAGAACTACTGAGCAATAATTAAATTTTGTAAAGAGTAAAAAAATTAGATGCAACAATAAAATGGTACAAGATTAAAATCTCTCTGGCGCGCTCTCGCAGTGCAGCACGCACTTACAGGCATAGCATTTAGTGTTATTTAAATGAGTTATAAAAAAAAAGGTTTATGAAATTTTAAGTTATAGTGTTCAGAGTCATGATCACGGCTCAACTTCCCGGTAAACAGTCTGGACACGTGGTCCCATGGCATCTATGCAATTTGCAGTAAACGGGTACACTGCGGGCCCGGCCCCAAAAAATGAAATAAAGTATAAATATCACCTCAAGTGTGCTGGCGAGTGCAACATAGGAATTCGATCTCCGTCTCCCTCTTCGTAGGCGATCTTGACATGGTTCACAGCTTGAGCAGATGTTCAGCCCACAGCAAGCCAGGTACGGAGGCTCTCTGCCTCGCGGACAGCAACCGACGCCTGCTAGCTGGGCTTGAGACAGGTATCATCTGTCGCCTGAATCGGCTCAAGCGGCCGTGCTCGACGATAAATAAAAATAAAAAGAAAGTTTTATTTCTCACGCGCCTTCTGAGCTAACTCGTTGGCGGTTCTCCCTTCCAGGTTTTACAAAACCGTCTACTGCACCAGACCTAAGTATATAATCAGCCAGACGTTGGGCTCGATCCAGATGCTGCAATCCGGGTACACAGACGCCCCGCTACTACAGTGCTACATGCTACAACTAAATTCCGGCGGCATATAGCGGATAAGCGCGTTGGGGTCCCTTCCCTTTTTAGGTACCCATTCATAAAGACAAGGACTGTATTTATCTAGCAGTAATCGGGCACGTCTCGGACGATGTAATAAAGCCATACAGGTGCAAAGACGCCACACTATTTGAAGCAAAGCAATGAAAAGGCCTTTTATTCTGTCTCAGTGGACCGCGGTCAGTTCCGACCCAATCGTATAAAATCCGGTCTGATGCAACCGAGGTGGAAATTGAAACCGGTCAATTTCGACCCCCGGCCAATTTAGATCGATAGTATCATCCTATAAGCTACAGGCGCAGACAGTGTCTATCAAAAGCGTGAAAAGAGATGAAGCCTCACGCTTGGAATATCAATGCGCTACGACAGTTATATTGTTTATATACCGTAACAACTTTCGTAGAATACAACTTTCAAAACACATAAAACTGGGAAACAAGCATCTTCATTATACAAAAGAAACAATGTTATTCTATATTATTATAATATTAAAATTTGCCTTTTTGTTAATTGGTGACACCTGTGTTATTGGTGCGTTCTGTATGACAATTTTTGGTTCGAATTTGATTTGCCCTAGGAAAAGTTATGACTTTTTTTTTAAATAAGGAAATACGTTGACTCTAATATATTAAAATAGTGTAAAAATAGAACAAAAACCTCTGGAGGTCGTTTCATTCTCTTGAATGATTTCACAAGATCGCAAGTATTTTATAATTTAACTAAATCAATCAGTGAAGGAATAATGAAAAATAATGTAGATTTACAGGAGAAAAACTACTGTAAGTACGCGAGCTTTGCTGATGAGACGCCTGAGGAGCGGGGGGGGGGTCTAGTGAATGATAGTGCGTGCTTGTGTTGGTGCGATATTACTGGTTATGAACACATTGTTCACACGTATTTAGTTGTAATGTTGTGTGCGTATTAGGTTGAACGTTCGTACATTGTATGTAAGTGTAATTTACTGAGTATTTTGTTAAAGTGTTTTTTTTTTATTTGCTACAAGAAATTCCTTGTGAGAGACAGTCAAGTAATACAGAAACTTTGTTAAACATATTTTAATTGTGTAGTATTACAGTGATGCGTGCAGTGGAATGGCATACGTCACCACATTCCTTGTTGATCTGCAAAGGCGAACTGCTGATAGTAGTTATATCTCCGAAATTAACTAAAAATTAAGCGAGTGTAACAATAACAAATATGCAACAACAAATATGCAATCAAAATGTAGGTGTAACACTGCTACAAGCCGCGAGACAAAGATATCGTAGAATAAACTTTCCGCTGTCGTAATGCGGCGCCAACCGTTACTAGCATAGTAACTTGTCTTATTGTCATCAGTGGCGAAGCTAGTAGTTAATGAATGGGTAAGCAAAAATCTTATCTTAAATTTTTTGTAAGGAATCACTAAAAGGACGGTGGTTCAAATCAGACGCTGAGGTAGAGTTTACTATAAACGAATGGTTGCACAAACAGCCGTAAGAATTTTACTAGCAGAGAATCTACAAGTTAGCGCAATAGTGGAACTCTTGTCTTAATGTTAATGGAGACTTCTTTTAAAATCGTTGAATAAAAAATGCTTTACAGCTCTATACGTGTTTCTGTTGGACAATTCTTGTATTTAATCATACACAATAATACAACTGATTGAACTTCAAAATTTTAAACTTGATTAGTTTCTATATATATATATATATATATATATATATATATATGTTTAATGTTACAAATAATTCAAATAACAATCTTGGTCATCTGTTAGTTCAGCGGAATAATAGGGACACTTTTAATAACCGCATAAAATAAACACACTTATAAACAACACAGGCGCTTTAACTTAACTGTTTGGACTCACAAAAGTGAGGCATGCCTCAACGCTCTATGTGTACAGCGCGGGACAATCCCTCCTCCCTTCACTTCCCTATCGAACCACTACATTGCTTACATACGATGTATACAAAAAACGCTGAGGCAAGTTCAAGTTGCCTCATTCGCTTTAAACGAGCTATGCCGAATCTCACCTGTCACCATCTAGCGGTCGCTCAGTAAAGCACGTTTCGGTTTAATAAATTCGACAGTCGCGGTAACAGTGTATAATCTTTACGTTATGTTAGTTCATACGTATTTATAATTTTTATTCTACAGAATTTTTTAGGGTAGGCATTGCCTCAATTGCCTCCATGTAACTTCGCCACTGATTGTCATACTAATACAGAAATTACCATCATAATTCTATTCCTTCCCGGACTAAAATAACGTAGCCTAACCCAACCTAATATAACGTAACGTACCAAAAATATTTGAAGAAAGAGGTTACCCGCCCACAAAATGAAAAAGTTACAAAACTGAAAGCTCACGTATGTTTGGAATTGTAACGTTTCCAATAGTTGCCAGAGATTTGGTTAGTTGCGACCAAGCTGGGTGCAGTTGACCAGGTAAAAACTGGTGAAAACGTCGTTCCGTAGCAACTGACCGAGACCGGTAGCACCTCAGCCGATTCACTAAGGTTGGCTCATTGTAGTATGAGCGAAACCTTTTGGTGGTGAAAGTAACAGAAAAGACGCGTGTTCAGCCAAACACCGTATTGCTAATATAGACGAGACTTGTAGCGGTAGGGCATAGAGCATTTAGATAAAGAAAGCATGAAATATATTGTGTTGACAAAGAACATTTGTATACTAACATTGTTGTTAGCGTAATGCAGTTGCGTAAAAATAAAAATTTCAAACACAAACACATGACTTGTCTCTTAAACTGTGTTTGTATAATTGTTATAAAACAATTACATTGCCATATTACTGTTTTTTACCTTATCACTTTACGTTAAACAAATATGGTAAGAATTAATGCTTACTAGTACTTGAAGTCTGTATGATAACGAACAACAATACTCAACAATGTGATACTGAAAAAAACTGAGTTTGTCTGTTACGTACTTTTAAATGCCAATCTAAACAAGTCGAAAGTGCTATCGGTTAACTTGGGTTTACAAAGTGTGAAAAATTAACATTGCGTATTAAAATTTGTAGTAAACTTTTAATATCAAAACAACGGCTAGTTAAGGTGTACAAGGAGCTGAATAAAAAATCCGCTGTAATGGCACTGAATGTAAATGTCAGCAAAACTAAACACATGCTGATTTCTGCATCGAAAAGGAGAAGAAATATAGTCTTGATGAAGGTCACCTGTTGCCATGTATTTTGTTTTGTTAAAATTTACCTTTAGTCCCCATTTACCTTTCCCCATATTTACCTTTAGTCCCCATTTACCTTTCCCCACATTTACCTTTAGTCCACATTTACCTTTCCCCATATTTACCTTTAGTCCCCATTTCTGATATTCCTGTATCAATTTTCTAGTCGTGTACTCTACATCTTCAGAACCTTCAGCCTAAAGTAATTGGTTATCAGCAAACTGTATCCCCATCAAGTGGAATTCCCATGTTCCTGCACATTTTTTCCCAAGTCACTATTGCTTTCTCCGTATAAATTTTGAAAAGCGTTGTGATAGACAACATCCGTGGCGTAAACGTTTGGTCACTTGAAACCCTGGTGATAAATTCTTTCATATTTTTATTCTCGATATTGGATTGTTATAGAAATTTTGTGTATACATAGAAAATCTGTATAATTCGACATTATATTTGTAAAAAGAACATGATTATATCATTAATAATAATGGCTCCCATGTGTACCACCAAAGTAGCTTAGGAGTAGGCAGGGTATGCTACCTTATGTGAGCCGTACGGCATACAAGGAAGGCATTGTGGCCAGCACTAGTACTAGCACGCTTCAGCCGCCAATTATTATCCCCAGGATGTTATCCCAGGTACTATTTTTCAGCAGGCTGAGTCGATCTTGGGGCTGAAAAACACACCTTGATTTTATGGTACGGGCCCGGGAATTGAACTCAGGATCTCTACATTAGTAGCCAGGTGCCAAACCTATACGGGTCTACTAAGCCGCCTAGCAGATTATATAATTAAATAATAAATTAAATATTAAATAATTACACAAAATATAATAACAAGTTTATTAGGAGATTCCAACCCCAATCACAGAAGGATATAACCAGCATTACGTCACTGCTACTAGTAAACAGGACATTCTGAGTATATTTAAACAGTTTAAGTGATGTTCATTAATCCAACAACGTTCACGTTCAAACGACATTACAATAACTTATGGATAAAAGACGTATACCGGAAACAGCGGGGGGGGGGAAGCATTAACCTAATGTAATGAAGTCTACGCTTCTTACAACCTCCCCCCCCCCCCCGTTACTACAATCCAACTTTCCTATTCACAACCCTCTCAGAACTTTGCATTTTATATCGATTAAAAGTTTTCATCCTGCTCCTGAGAACACTAAAGAGTGAGAGGAGGCCGCATTAACTAAGCGTAATTAAGTCTCTGTAGTTTACAATGGCGTCACACACAATACAGTGAGACAGCCATTGACCGTCTCGTCACCACGAGCCGACACTTATTGCAGTTATCGAACAAGCGGCAGAATCGATTCCCTTATAAGTAAAAGATCTTTCTTAAAAATAACGCGACGTGTCTTCTTCTTCTTCTTCTTCTTCTTCTTCTTCTTCTTCTTCTTCTTCTTCTTCTTCTTCTTCTTCTTCTTCTTCTTCTTCTTCCATCCTGGAATATATGTGTAGACACTTGTTCTGGTTTCATAAACCCTATATACATTGTGAATTTAAATTGTTCATATTTAGAAATGTTGGATGGAAAGCTTAAATGGAAAACGCATGTAAAAAAAGATGGAGGAGCTCAACATAAAATACAGAAAAATGTATTGGCTTCAGAAGAAACTTGCAACTAACAGTTGAAAACAAACTGCTGTTGTGCAAACAAGTTCTGAATCCTGTGTGGACTTACGTAATTCAGCTGTGGGGTGTACAAAGAAAACAAACTTAGAAAAGATACAAACCTTTCAGAACAAAGTACTCAGAACCATAGTGATTGCCCTTTGGTATATAAGGAACGACAACCTACACAGAGACCTGAATGTACAATATGTCAGCAAAATAATAACAAAATATGCAGACAAACAAGATCAGAGGATTCAGATCCACGATAAACCAATAATGCAACACGTGGTGGAAGAAGCTCCACACGTCCCGAGGCGACTCAAAAGACAGAAGCCACATGATCTAGTATCGCAATAGAAAGCAATTAATATGTATATATCCATAAAACTTTATGTGAGAGAAAGACACAATAATCTTCGGATTAGCCAGTAGGCTTCACCCCATCACCCGTGAAGGACACATGAAGGAGAACCTGCTGGATGAGCTTGCTCGGTTCTAACATTAAGGGAGGTGTTTTTAGTGGGTTAGAGTCCCATACTACTAAGAGCACCGGGGTTCCTAGTGTCTATGGAGATTTTTACCTATCCTCGTAAAAAAAAAATTGAAATATTTGATAGGAAAGTATTGAGAAACAAACCATCGTTTTCTGGGCTATCCTACAGTATGACTGCACCCTATGCAGCATAAAAATATGCGGCCTTTGGTATATAGTCCTCTGCCATGCGACTATATATACACTCATCAACGTTTGCAAAAACGAGGGCACCTTAAGCTCACTCCGCATATCCTAATTGCAATTCATACCTAATTTTGAGGATCCTTTGACTTTTCTTAAAAACTTCACGGTCGCGGTAAAAATATTATTTAGGCTACATCCACACAGAAACGTAGGTATAGGCCCGCCACCACCCTTTCCTGAACAGTCATCTGCGCCGACCCAATGCATGAATTAGCCCCACTTAAGTGTAGCTAAGTTATCTCGACAGAAGAGAGGTGAGACGACGCTATACCGTTCAGTGCGGATCAAAGTAATTTTGCGGGTTTGTGGATAGTTTCAGGTTGAGTTTGTATTAATATGTGAGAGTGAGTATGCGCGGGGGGGGAGTACCCACTTGTGGCGTGTGAGAGTCAGTGTGGAATGAGACGGTGTGCGGTGTAGCGCAAAATACAGTCCACTTCAATCTTATTACGACTACAGTTTTATTATTTCCTGCATCAAACATTGGTCCGCCGGAACGGATCACGAATCGTACGTTTTATTGTGCAACTGTGGTGAGCGTGCTTAACTGTTAAATAAAATTCAAGTAATCAAACGGTGCAGTGTTCGAAAGCAAAACGGATTGTTGTAAACAGTGCATTACACTTAACTTGGTATGTGGCGGCCTTGAGCTCAACGTCTGTACGTAGTGACGTAATACGCAATTACGACTGTCAGCTGTCAACACAACGCTGTCACCAGTCGGCAAACACGCAAAAGGAATTCAACACTCAGATAAGTGTAACAGCATTCATTCGGTCTCTTATCTCTTGTGTTCCTTGCAACGTTAATTACTAGCCTATGTATGTATGTATGTCACCTTCCATTCATCCAGCTGTCAACAGTTTCATTTGTATTAAACAAAGCCAACAACCTATCTATATTTGCATGCCTCTATTCAATTCAATCTAATCATTTAACAATTTAACACTAAAATGACTAGTGGTCATATGGAAGCGCTTGAATTAAAGCCGTTAACTTTAAAAAGAAGTGTACTTAAGGGACAGTTGACTAGGTTCGGTAACTATCTCAAAGACCCATCAGACATTAATCAGTTAAAACTTAGGTTAGTGAAATTCCAACAATTATTGCCTGAATTTGAAAAAATACAAACTTAATTTGCTGTCATAAATCAGTCGGACGAACAGAGTGAAGAATGGTCAACCTTTGAGAATAATAATTTCAAATTATTGTCAGAGGCTTAAGAGATAATTCAAAGTGTTACCGATAGTGAAGTAGACAACAAACCAAATTTAGCAGAAATCAATCCAAGCTGGACGCCAATTACACTGCCGGCTATTGAGCTACCTACATTTTCTGGTGAATATGATGAATGGTCATTATTTCAAGACACATTCCTATCCCTTATTCATAATAATCTGAAGCTGACAGATTGCCAAAAATGTCATTATCTCAAATTGTCTTTGAAAGACAAAGCAGCTAGCATTTTACAGTCGCTTGAAGGTTCAGGAGAAAATTACAAAATCGGTTAGGATTTATTAGTGGAGCGATTTCAAAATAAGAGATACTTAATTAACCAAACATGTTTCGGCAATTTTAAATTTGAAAAAGTCAGACAAGGAATCAGCTTCCTACTTGAGACAACTATTATATGACCTTCAAAAACACTAACTTGCTCTTCGTGCCCTGGGTCAACCGACAGGTCAATGGGATACCTTAATAATCCACATAATTACTAATAGCTTGGATACCAACACGCATCGTGAATGGGAATCGGAATTAAAATCTGATGAGGTGCCAGCGATTAATTAATTTACCAGACTTAATTAAATTTCTACAAAGAAATGTCAAGTCTTAGAGGCAGTAGGGACAAAACCATCGCAATGGAATAGGCACCTCCCTCTTCACACAGAGAAATTTCAGTCCAGACAAAAATTGACAATCAAGAGTAATACATTTTCATCAAATCATGTTGTGTCAGCTAAGAGCTGTTCATTGTGCAACAAATTTCATCCTATTTACCTTTGTGACAAATTCAAGTCTCTTTCTGTTGCTGACAGGGAAGGTGAAGTACAAAAGTTAGGATTGTGTTTTAATTGCCTTTCATCCAGTGATCATACAACTTCAAACTGTGGTGCATGTTCATGCAAACTCTGCGGTAAACGTCACAATACTCTTCTCCATTATCCTCAGAAGCTGAGTGACAATCGTGTTTTGACTCGTGTTGAATCCAACCCGTCAGGTTATAAGGATGAAGGTGATCGTCATAAAACATCTGTCACGTCCACTGCACATACCTCCTACAAAGGAGCTGTTTAATCCATTTTGTTGTCTACAGCCGTAGTAACTATTCAGGACAATCGAGGAGGCCCACAGTTGTGTAGAGTGTTGTTAGATTCAGGCTCTCACTCGAATTTCATTACAAATAAGACAGTAAAGGAATTAGGCTTACCCACAAGGACCATTTCTAGTGAAGTGAGTTGAATAGGGCAGTCTATAACAAACCCGACAAGAATTGTTCAGTGTATAATCAAATCCAGATTTAATTCATTCTCGACTGCCATTGATTGCCTAATCTTAAGTTCTATCACTCAACAATTACCTACAATACCCATTGACGTTCCTCCAAACCTTCAGTTGACTGATCCTCAGTTCAGTCAACCTGGTGACATCCACCTATTGATAGGAGCAGAATTATTCTTTGATTTACTATGTGAAGGCAGATTTAAAATTTCTGATTCTACACCCACCTTACAAAACACAGTATTTGGCTGGATTATTTCTGGCAAGATAAAGTTGAATCAGAATGCGAATTCAACTTCTGTATGTAATTTGTCAACACATCATGATATCAACAAAATTATGCAACGATTCTGGGATCTTGAAGACCACAATGGCGAGAAACAATATACTGGAAATGATAAATTTTGCGAAGATTTATTCATGCAAACAACGACCAGAGATGAACATGGAAGATATTGTGTTCAACTACCATTAAAGGGAGAAGTCAGTGAATTGGGTGAATCTAAGGACATACGATAACGAAGATTTTTATTGGTAGAGAAACGGTTGTTGAGTAATCCAGACTTACAGCGACAGTATGTACATTTCATGAGAGAATACGAAGAGTTAGGTCTCATGAGGGAAATAACATCAACTGAGGCTGAACAGTCAAAAGCATACTATATTCATCATCATGCGATATTAAGCAAAAACTCAACAACAACCAAATTGAGAGTACTGTTTGACGCCTCATCAAAAATATATTCGGGCGTTTCTCTAAACGACATGTCAGTTGTGGGACCGAAGGTGCAATCAAATTTAATCAGCATTCTTATCAGATTCAGAACACGTGCTTTTGTAATGATAACTGATATTGAAAAAATGTATGGTCACATTAACATACACCCAACACAACAAAATCTTCAATTAATATTGTGGAGAGACACCCTTGATAATCCAGTTAAAACATACAAGTTGTCAATAGTAACATATGGGACCACAAGTGCTCAATATTTCGCAACCAGAACATTGAAGCAGCTTGCTCTCGATGAAAAACGCCATTTACCGGCAGCATCAAGAGTTATGGAAGATTGTTATGTAGATGACGTCCTCACAGGGGTCGAAACAATTGAAGAAGGCATCCAATTACAACAGGACGTAACTGAGATAACGCGCCGAGGTGGATTTCACTTAAGAAAATGAGGCGCAAATAATCCAGACATATTGTCAAATGTACCACGAGACGACATCCTGCACGATTGCATTGAAATCGATGAAGAAACAACAGTGAAAACACTTGGCCTTATGTGGAACCTTAAACAAGACACTTTTCAATTTTCCATCAATAAAGGTAAAATGATTGATCGGCAACCAACTAAACGCACAATATTATCTGCTATAGGAAGGATTTTTGATCCTCTTGGACTTATAGGTCCGGTAATTTTTCTAGCTAAATTGATCATGCAACGGCTGTGATCATGTCAAATTGGGTGGGATGACGCAGTCCCTGATGAAATAAGTGGTAAGTGGAATCAGTTTCAAGAATCTTTACATCTACTAGCAGACATTCGTGTCCCTAGAGCTATTTCGACCAACAGACGAAACGCTCCAAAAATAGAAATTCATGTGTTTTCTGACGCATCAGAGTGGGCCTATGGTGCCTGCCTGTATCACACTGAGGGACACATTACTGTAAATTGAATTACGTTGAAATCACGTGTCGCGCCTCTGAAGAGAGTATTTCTTCCCAGACTTGAGTTATGTGGAGCCTTACTGTTGTCAGAACTGTGTACATCAACGCTAGATGCTCTACACCTCGAGATTAACTCTGTTACTTATTATACGGATTCAATTATTACTTTAGCATGGATTCAGGCCCCCACAACACATTGGACAACGTTTGTGGCAAACCGAGTTTCTAAGATACAAGATAGCACAGATGTCAACTCATGAAAGGATGTGAAGAGTGACGATAATCCTGAAGATTACCTGTCAAGAGGATTACTCCAATTAGAACTGCTAAAAGCTGATAGGTATTGGAAAGTACCATCATTTCTATACTTCCCCAAGATAAATTTAGAAGAACCTATCATACTTCCAGACTTCGACAATATACCAGAACGTTGACAGCGTGTTCATTCAACTGTTGCTATCACAGAAGGTATTAACTTAAACAATTTTTCTACTTATAAAAATAATCTCTTAAGAGATTAAATTTAATAATTTTTTCTCATCACTTACAAGTTTAAGGTTAATTCTTTTCCTAACGTTCTCCATACATTTACCGAACACTGAGTTGTTTAATAATTAAAAAAAACTTTTTCAAAATCATTTTTAGCTTGTTTTTGTTTTTCTGTATTTAAATCAATGTACGTTTTTAACCAAGGGCTCTGCAAAAATTCTAAAATACGATGAATTTTTATAACTTTTATACCGTGTTTAACAGCTTGTTTTAAATTAATGTAATGACATAATATATACTTTTCTTTATTTTCTAATGTTGTTAAAAATTTTTGTTGTTTTGTTCCTTTAACGCATTCATTAACTGGTAAAAAAGGTAAATCGCTGTGATGATTATGTAAGTGATGAGGATACTCGACGTCTACTTCTAAAATATAACCAACAGGAGAATCGTCTGCAATATCTAGTATATTAAAATTATCGTTAGGATCCTTCCAAGTAAAACCAGCATATGGCATACATTTATTCATTGCCCAACCGTACAGATTATTCGCGTCTAAATAAGTTAAATATTTAATTGGGTTAGTTACATCAAACGTTTCTAGAATATATTTATTATTAGCAACAGATTCTTTTTTTATGCAAACACTCTACCCCGCCTTACCCCATTTTCACATAGGAGGTACATTTTGTAATCAGTTAATAATTCTAGTTTAATTTTTGTATAACTTAACATCGCATCAAAAGCAAAACCTGGTACTGTAAAGTAGTGTGTACAGTCTAGTTTATAAGATTGCATACAATGAGTTCAAAAATTTTCAAGAATATCACATAATATTAAAACATCAATTTTTAAATATAGATCGCTATACTCTCCAAGTGTTTGTATATTAAAATGATTCCAAACTTTACAAGCATGTTCATAATCAGCATTTCCAATTTCTGAATCATTTAGTGAACTATAAAAACATTCTTTTGGTGGTAATCTACGTTCTTCCAATTTTTTCCAGGAATTCGTATATTCATAAGGGTACACACCTTTCCTGGTAACTAGTGGCATACTGTTTGCAGAAAAAAATTTTCCAGTATAAAAAAATTTATCCTTAGGCAGATTATTACTGAGCTCAGCCAACGGATAATTCTACAACGGATATTATTACTTAATAATTTCTACTTCACAAAAGCTCAACGAGCGATCGCATATTGTTTAAGATTCCTTCATAATTGTCAAGCGAAAAAGCATCGCGTAAGTGGTCCTCTACTAGTAAGCGAACTTCAAGCAGCAGAACGTATTGTAATCACAGTGGTACAGAAAAAAATCTTTCCAATTGAATTCAATGCTTTAGAACCTGGCAAATCCATAGATAAGAAAAGCAAACTTGTTTCGTTAAATCCATTTATTCATGAATATAACGTGTTACGAGTTGGTGGACGATTACAGCAATCAATTTTACATCCAGACCAAATTCATCCACTCATATTACCAAAGGGGCACAGGTTAACAGATTTGATCGCTACACACTTTCATTTCAAAATATTACATGCAGGACCCCAGTTATTATTAAATGCCATTCGCCAAAAATATTGGCCAATAGGTGGTCGAAATTTAGTTAAAAGAATTTTTCACCTGTGCATTGCTTGTTTTAAAGCAAACCCAAAAATGCAAACACAGATAATGGGTCCGTTACCGAAATCAAGAATAGAACCTTCAATTCGTCCATTTTATACGACTGGTGTTGATTACTGTGGACCTGTTTTTGTCAAAATGTCAAAAAGAAGGGGAGTCAGGCCAGCAAAATGCTACATCGCACTTTTCATCTGTTTCAATACAAAGGGAATTCATTTAGATATAGTAGAAGATTTGACAACAGAATTATTCATTCCCGCGTTACGAAGATCAAGACGCGGTAAACCTAAGGATATTTACTCTGACAATGGTACAATTTTGTGGGTTCTTACCGTGAACTTCAAGAACTTGTCGCACTGTGGAAAACTGAAGCTTTGATATAACTACAGCATTATCCTTGGATGAGATTACTTGGCATTTTAAACCTCCTAGAGCTCCACACTTTGGGGGTTTATGAGAGTCTTCAGTCAAGCTTGTGAAAACACATTTAAAGTGAGTAGTAGGGAAACCTTTTCCCACTTATGTTCAGTTCATTACTTTGTTGACCCAAGTAGAGACTTGCATAAACTCACGTCCTCTTTTCCCTTAGCCGTTGAACCGAGTGATCTTGCTGCATTAACCCCTTCACATTTCCTTATCGGCGACGTTCTCACAAATTATCCTGAACCCTCCATCACAGACCTTCCTGCAAACAGACTGAATCAGTGGCAACAAATTCAACAAATCCAGCAACATTTTTGGTCTCGATGGTCGAGAGACTACCTCAACACCCTGCAAGAGAGACGAAAGTGGGCAACTTCGTCACCGAAACTCAGCCCTGGAGACTTGGTAATCATGAAGGAAGACAACATTCTCCCTCTTCAATGGAAATTGGCTCGTATTATCGATATTCATCCAGGACAATACAGTGTCACTCGTGTGGTCTCTTTAAGAACGGCAAATGGGACAAAGAAGAGACCTATCACAAACCTGTGCCTGTTACCAAAATCTGAATAAGACTTTACTCTTAAAGCAATTTTTTAAATTGGACACTAGTTATAAGATGCAATTGTTTTATTTCCTATGTATTCATTTTGTGTAAAGTTGAAGCATGTTCCTTCAAGGTGGGGGGCATGGTTGAGTCTGTATTATTGTGTGTGAGTGGGTATGCGCGGTGGATGGGGGTACCCGCTCGTGGCGTGTGAGAGTTAGTGTGGAATGAGACGTTGTGTGGTGTAGTGCAAAATACAGTCCACTTCAGTCTTATTACGACTACAGTTTTATTATCTCCTACATCAAATAGTTACTATTGGGGTCTTTTGCGTTATACGACCACAAAGCATTGGCATTGGCATTTTGTTCATCTTTCATTAAACTGAGTATAGTTATCAGAATTTGCTATCTCTGTTAGTAGTATATGTCTGTATGCGCTAGGACACCCGAAAACATGCATGTATGCGCTAGGACATCCTAACCCGGAAGTATGCGCTGGGACACCCGAAAACATGTACGTATGCGCTAGGACAGGACAATCGTGTCCTAGGTCATACTTAGTATGTTCTGGGGACAATCGTGTCCTAGGACATATTTTGTATGCGCTGGGACAATCTTGTCTGTAAACTGTTTTTTTTTCCTTTTTATAGTGTAGATAGTGTCGTCTTTACCTAAGCGTAAAACGTTGATGTAAACATAAACTTTCCGAGTTCGTTGACGTGTAAACTGTTTCTTTTCCTTTCTACAGTGTAGATAGAGTCGTCTATACCTAAATATATTATATTTTAGATGTAACGATTGTCATTATATAGTAAAACGTGAGACTAAAATTTACGTTTATTTTTGCTTTGTATAATGTAGGAAAAGAAGAGACCAATCGGTGATAATAAAGAGAACGGTTTGTTTAAACAAGATAGTGAGAAATTTCATGTTAACAATTCTACATCTACCCGTACCCGTAAAAGAGTGAACTTCAACGCCGATTCTATAGCCTCTTCTGATAAATCATATACTGAGTTGTACGAGAGGAGGTTATCGTTTAGGAATTGGCCTTTATCATATATTTCTTCATTTGCTTTAGCCGTCGCAGGGTTTTTTTATTATCCACGGCCGGATGACAGAGTACGCTGTTATACCTACGGGCTCGAATTAGGTCTTTGGGAAGTTGGTGATGATCCGTTCGATGAACATGAAAAGTGGTCGCCGAAATGTGATGAAGTATTTGAAAACATTCTAAAGAAAAGGATGGTATATGGTAAAAATATTTTAGGATAGATTTCGTATAACGTATAAAAATAAATGTAATATACGAAACCGAAACTGTAATTGGTGAAGAGTACAGCAGATAAATCCATTGAACCTTTTGTAATCAATGTAAACATGACTCAAGATTAACACTGACCTATTAAAAACATGTAAACATATACAGATGACTTTTTTTTTTGTTGACACGTATACGTTCTTGTGATAACGTTGTAACCAACGTGAACATGACCCTCGAAATACACTAACCTATAGCGTCGTCTTAAAAAATACTTCAACTGTGATAGTTCAGTCAATTAGAAGAATTTAACACTGCAAGATGTCTTATCTCATCCTATGTTTGAAAGATTCATCATGAATAAAACAAAAATAGAGATTGAATTTATGCGAGATACATTGTTGGTACTTCTAAAGTGTCGTAAATTGTTGGAATTCTATAATTCAGACGGACTGAAAGAGATTACACCGGAACATAGAGGACAAAGCGATGACGCGTTTATACATTTTCTTGAATGTCCATGGGCACATGAATCTACTGTGGATGGGCCGGATACATGTGTTTGTTGTTATGTATCTACACATTGTGGTGATATCATCAAGCTTCTCGATGAACGATTCAAGTGACTTTTATATAACCGTACGTACTCCAAGACACTATTGTATATTAGAATTTTGTTGTAATTAAATATATAGAATGTATAAAAAATAAAAATGAGAATGTTACAGATCTTTAAATGACAATAAATCTTTTTTTTTTGTTCAGGTATTAAAAACATACACATACATAAAAATACGTTACAGACCATTTTTATTATTCGGATACCTAACAAAACAGTTTACAATATAATACATGTACATAAAAAGATTCTAAAAAAAATATATGTTACATATCAATTAACATGTGATAGCAAGAGATTGATTTTTACTAGATAGGTAAACTCACTTTATTTACAAAATAAAATGTTATTGTGTTTTAAAAATTTGTTTTTATCATTACGCTAATGAATATTTTATTATTCGGATACTTAACAAACAGTTTACAATGTTAATTCAGGTATTAAAAAAACATGTACGTAAAAAGATTCTAAAAAAAAAATTTGTTACATATTAATTAACATGTGATAGAAAAAGATTGATTTTTACCAGATAGGTAAACTCACTTTTATTTACAAAATAAAATGTTATTTTGTTTTAAAAACTTGTTTTATCATTACGCTGATGAATAATGACCGTACGGTAGTGTATCTATTTTATTATCACAAAGGATTCTTTTATTGTCTAAATTACTTAAAGCTAATTTGTTACAAGTAATTGTTTCAACTAAATGTTTTTTTGATCTGAATAATTTCATCATTCTATAATTAATTATAGTTTTAGAATAGACGCACTTTTTGAAATCTTCAAAGCTTGTATGTTTGCTGATAATTTTTTTTTAATTCCTTTTGCTCTTTTTTTAACTTTGTTATCTACCGTTTTAAATGTATATAATTTAGAGCGTAAGCCGATAAATTCTTTAATTGGTACACCCGAACATTCACCTTTAAATTTACCGATAACTTCTTTATTTTCAATTGAATAGCAGGGATGATTGGGTGAATAATCTGACGTATCAAAGTGTGTAGCTAAATCCGGTTCTAATATATCTTTATAAAAATCTTCTGTATGAATTTCATAAAAAAAGCTATCTGTATCTGTATACAAGAGGGAAATTTTTTCACCGTATTTTTTCTTCATTATATCATAATGAAAATCATACATTAACGTTTTACTTATTTGTAATACGCTTAATCCGATATATATTGGTTTATCTAAAAATAAATGTTTTTTATCCGATAATACCGCACATAACGATTTATTATAAATTATTCTGTCTTTAAATACCGGTTGTGTAATTAAATTTAATAATTTTTTCTCATCACTTACAAGTTTAAGGTTAATTCTTTTCCTAACCTTCTCCATACATTTACCGAACACCGAGTTGTTTAATAATTTTAAAAAATCTTTTTCAAAATCATTTTTAGCTTGTTTTCGTTTTTCTGTATTTAAATCAATGTACGTTTTTAACCAAGGGCTCTGCAAAAATTCTAAAATATGATGAATTTTTATAACTTTTATACCGTGTTTAACAGCTTGTTTTAAATTAATGTAATGACATATATACTTTTCTTTATTTTCTAATGTTGTTAACAATTTTTGTTGTTTTGTTCCTTTAACGCATTCATTAACTGGTAAAAACGGTAAATCGCTATGATGATAAGGTAAGTGATGAGGATACTCGACGTCTACTTCTAAAATATAACCTACAGGATAATCGTCTGCAATATCTAGTATATTAAAATTATCGTTAGGATCCTTCCAAGTAAAACCAGCATATGGCATACATTTATTCATTGCCCAACCGTACAGATTATTCGCGTCTAAATAAGTTAAATATTTAATTGGGTTAGTTACATCAAACGTTTCTGGAATATATTTATTATTAGCAACAGATTCTTTTTTTATGCAAACACTCAACCCCCCCTGACCACATTTTCACATAGGAGGTACATTTTGTAATCAGTTAATAATTCTCTTTTAATTTTTGTATAACTTAACATCGCATCAAAAGCAAAACCTGGTACTGTAAAGTAGTGTGTACAGTCTAGTTTATAAGATTGCATACAATGAGATCTAAAATTTTCAAAAATATCACATAATATTAAAACATCAATTTTTAAATATAGATCTCTATACTCTCCAAGTGTTTGTATATTAAAATGATTCAAAATTTTACAAGCATGTTCATAATCAGCATTTCCAATTTCTGAATCATTTAGTGCACTATAAAAACATTCTTTTGGTGGTAATCTACGTTCTTCCAATTTTTTCCAGGAATTCGTATATTCATAAGGGTACACACCTTTCCTGGTAACTAGTGGAATACTGTTTGCAGAAAAAAATTTTCCAGTATAAAAAAATTTATCCTTAGGCAGATTATTACTGAGCTCAGCCAACGGATAATTCATAAAACGATAAGTGTCAATAAATCTAATATTAAAATCCGAACGTGTTTTTTTTTGCAAAAGAAATATACTTTTCTCTAGTATTAGGAATTACATGAATATTTTTTATATCATAACGCAATTGACGCACTATAAAATGCGAATCATAATTAGAACTACCATGTATGAAAACAGGTACAAATTGCTGTTGTTGTCGTTTCAAGTTACACGTATTACATAATGTTGAACGAAATTGACCAGTTAAATGACAATGATCTCGAACTTTAGGATATAATAATGTAAATTCCTTGTTACACATCTCGCAATGTGTGACCGATTTAAATTTCATTTTATCATCTGGAGTCATATGTAACGGAATATTTTGTTTAATAAGTGAACCGATTAAATTAATTTTTTCAACTAAAAATATCATAAATTTTTTCGCAGCATTTTTACCACGATATAAGTACTGTTTCGAAGGCAATTGGTTTCTAATACTTTCAGGGATATTGCTATCTATAACAAAATATATGCAAAAACTCATTGGAATATGAAATTCATTAATTGCAGTAAATTTGTTTTCGGGGTTGGGCAAACATGTATAGTTTTATTCTAGCTTGTAAATTAAATATTTAATTATATTACATGCATAACTTTAAATTGATTAAAAACTATCTAAATGATAGTTATTTATAGCGCAGTATTAAGTATTATTAATTATTAATTTTAGAGATAATAATTTTATTTATAGAGGACAAAATTCGTGCCAGCAGTTGCGGTTACACGATTCTCTAACTTTAATTATATTAGTTTCAGTTAAAAAATAAATTAATAGTAAGATTTTTAAATTTTGGTGAAATAATGTATAAATATGTGTTTACTTTTATGTCTGATAAACTTTTATCTAAAACTAGGATTAGATACCCTATTATTGAAAGTGTAAATAAAACAACTAGATTATTAATAGTTATGATCTTTAAATTCAAAGAATTTGGCGGTAATTTATCTAATCAGAGGAATCTGTTTTATAATCGATAACCCACGATAGATTTCACTTTATATAAGTTTGTATACCTCTGTCAAGAATGCTTTATCAGAATAATTTTCATTAATTTTATTAATAAAATGTCAGGTCAAGGTGCAGCTAATTTTAAAGAAAGAATGGATTACATTATTATAAAAATGAATTGTTTTCTATAATGAAAATCATGAAATTGGATTTGAAAGTAAATTTATTAAATATAGTTTTTTGAATTTAGGTTCTAAATTATGTACATATCGCCCGTCACTCCCATTATAAAGTGGGATAAGTCGTAACAAAGTAGCTGTACTGGAAAGTGTGGCTAGAGTGCAAATTAGAGCTTAAGGCATATTAATTACACTAATAAAAATTATTGATTTATCAATATAATTTGAATAATAATTTAAATTTAAAATTAATTTATTGAGATTATTTTAAGTAAAAATAATTATTTAGTTTTAGTATTATTTATGGAAAAAATATTTTTAATTGAACTGTGAAGATCAAACAATAAATATAAATAAGTAAAATTATAATTTGTACCTTTTGTATCAGGGTTAATTAATTGTATATAAAAATTTATTTTTCCCGAATTATAGTGATTTAAAGTTATTTGTTAATTATTGTAATATAAATATTAATAAAATAATTTTAGTGATGAAACTTCTCTCGAACTATAATATTTCTGGTTTCTTAAGAATTAAATTTAATTTAAAATAAATATTATAACTTATATTTCAATATAAAGTTTTATATTTATTTAATTATATTAAGGATAAGCTAAATATAATTTCTATAATATTTTAGATTTTAATTAATTAAATAGGCTTGCAATTAGCTTTTTTATATGAGTAAGTTAAATTTTATTTTTTATTTTAATACATTTAATATATTTTAGGTATATATTAAGAAAATTAAATTAATTAAAATATTTTTATTAAAATGATTAAATTAGTAAATTATAATAAGTTGTATTTAAGAACTAGGCAAATATAATTTTCGCCTGTTTACCAAAAACATGTCCTTTAGAAAAATATTAAAGGTCTATTCTGCCCAATGATATTTTAATGGCCGCGGTAAGTTGACCGTGCAAAGGTAGCATAATAATTAGTCTTTTAATTAAAGGCTTGTATGAATGAATGGATGAAAAATTTTCTTTTTTAATTAAAATAGATTGAATTTAGAGTTTAAGTAAAAAATCTTAAATAAATAAGTGGGACGAGAAGACCCTATAGAATTTTAAATAAATTTGTTTTACTAGAGTTTAGAATTAACAACTGAAAAAATTACTTTATTTTTTGTTGGGGTGACATTATAATAAATAAAACTTTAAATGAACTTTTCATAAATTAATGCTTAATTGATCCAATTTTTTGATTATAAGATTAAATTACCTTAGGGATAACAGCGTTATTAATTTGGAGAGTTCATATCGATAAATTAGATTGCGACCTCGATGTTGGATTAAGAAAAGAGTTTAGAGCAAAATCTAAATATTCTAGGTCTGTTCGACCTTTAATTTCTTACATGATCTGAGTTCAAATCGGCGTGAGCCAGGTTGGTTTCTATCTACTAATATATTTTTGATATTAGTACGAAAGGACCATATCAAATAATTTAATTTATTCTATTTTAGCAAGAAGTGCATTAAATTTAGAATTTAATTATGTAATAATATTACATGTAGAAAATGTTTATAATTACTGTTTTAATTACTGCTTTGTTTATTTTGATTGGTGTTGCGTTTTTAACTTTGATGGAGCGTAAGATTTTAAGATATATTCAAATTCGTAAGGGTCCAAATAAAGTAGGATTTATCGGTATTTTACAACCATTTTCAGATGCTATTAAGTTATTCTTAAAAGAGAGAAATATGCCAATGTTATCCAATTATTTAATTTATATGATTAGACCTGTGTTAGGCTTATTTAATTCTTTACTATTGTGAGTTATTTATCCATACCTAATCAATTGTGTTTCGTTCAATATGGGTATAATATTTTTTTTTTGTTGTACAAGAATAGGGGTTTATAGTTTAATGATTACAGGCTGATCATCAAATTCTAATTACGCTATATTAGGTTGTATTCGATCAATTGCTCAAACTATTTCATATGAAGTCAGTCTTGTATTAATTATTTTGTGCCCTATTGTAATGATTGAGAGTTTTAATTTAATTGAATTTTATTTTTTTCAACAATTTATATGATTAGTATTTTTGTTTTTTCCTTTGAGAATTTGTTGAATTTCATCATCAATAGCTGAAACTAATCGATCACCATTTGATTTTTCTGAAGGGGAATCAGAATTAGTTTCTGGATTTAATGTTGAATATAGAGGTGTAGGATTTGCATTTATTTTTTTAGCTGAATATGCTAGAATTATTTTTATGAGTATAATATTTTGTTTAATATTTCTAGGTAGAAAAATTAATTCTTTGGTTTTTCCTATTCAACTAACATTAATTTCATTTTTATTTATTTGAGTTCGAGGTACTTTGCCTCGTTATCGTTATGATAAATTAATATATTTAGCATGAAAATCATATTTACCAGTAAGTTTAAATTTATTGATTTTTTTTTTCATGATTAAATCTATTATTTAGTTCATTAAAAATTGTATTAATATTAAGTTAATAGAACTCAATTTTCTTTTCTTTACTTTCAAAGTAAATGCTTTACTTATAAGCTAATTAACTATTTAATTAATTTATCTCAAAAAGATTTAATTATAGGATCTAAAACAAAATATATAAAATAAATTGTTGTTAAAAGTATCCCAATCTTGATATATGGGTACTCAACAGGACAAGCTCCAATCCAAGTCAATAAAATTAAAACAATGAATAAATATCAAAATAAAATCTGATTAATAGGGTAGTTTAATAGTCCTATAAATTTTGAATTGTTTATGAAGGGAACAAAAATTAAAATAAAAATTGATATAAATAATGCAATTACTCCTCCTAATTTATTAGGAATAGATCGTAGGATTGCATATGCAAATAAGAAGTATCATTCTGGTTGAATATGTTTTGGAGTAACTAATGGGTTTGCTGGAGTAAAATTATCAGGATCACTTAATTTATATGGTTCAAGTATCATATAACAAAGAAAAATAATTAAAATTAATAAAAATCCTAGTACATCTTTAATAGAAAAATAAGGATGGAATGGAATTTTATCATTATTTGAATTAATTCCAAGTGGATTGTTTGATCCCAAAACATGCAAGAAAATAAGGTGTACAATTGTTAATGCTAAAACAACAAATGGTATAATAAAATGGAAAGAATAAAATCGAGTTAATGTTGCATTATCAACAGCAAATCCTCCTCAAATTCAATTTACTAAAATTGTTCCAAGATATGGAATTGCTGACAATAAATTCGTAATGACTGTTGCTCCTCAAAATGATATTTGTCCCCATGGAAGGACATAACCTATAAAAGCAGTAGCTATTAAAGTTAATAAAATGATCACTCCTACAGCTCAAGTTTCAAAATTTTTATATGAACCATAATATAGTCCTCGCCCAACATGCAAATAAACACAAATAAAAAACAATGAGGCTCCATTTGCGTGTGAAATTCGTAATATTCATCCATGATTAATATCACGACAAATATGTCTTAATCTATTAAATGCACTTGCTACATCTGCATTATAATGTATTGACAAAAATAATCCAGTTAAAATTTGAACAACTAAACATATTCCTAGCAGCGATCCATAATTTCATCAATATGATAAATTCGTAGCTGCCGGTAAATCAATTAGTGAATTATTTATTATTTTAATTAATGGGTGTATACGTCGAGTGATATTTAACATTCATTAAAATTTTCTTCGTAAAGGAGATAGTTTAATTCTAATAATATTTACAACAACAATCAATGTAAATAAAAGATAAATAACTAACATAATAGTTATTATTCCTGACGGAAATATATATAATTTCTTAATTATAAATCTATCAAATAAATTATTCATTTCCAATAATTTATTAACTCTATCTATCTTAAATCTAATAGTATTTATAATTATGATCAAAATTCAAATAATTATGTTTAATATTAATAATTTTATTGAAAAATAAAATTTTTCATTTGAAGCAATTCTTGATATATATATAAATAAAATTAATATTCCTCCAATAAAAACAAGAAATAAGATATAAGAAAAAAATAAGAATTTATATAAAATATACAAATAATTCTAGTTAGTATTGTTTGTATTAATAAAATAGATCCCATTGATAATGGGTGCTTCATAAAAATAAAATTTATTGATAATAGAATTGTAATTGATATTATAATTTTCATACAGAAGATAATTTAATAAAAATGTAAGCTTTGGGTGCTTGAAATGATTCTTTACTCTCTTCTGAAGTTTTAAAATTATTAATTTATCTTAGATTTACAAGATCTAAATTTTTTTTAAACTATTAAAACGAATGAATTTGTCATTACCTTTATTGTATTTAATTATATTTATATCGGGCATTATCTCATTATGTTTAAATCGAAAACATATCATAATAAGTTTATTAAGATTAGAATTAATAATTTTAAGATTATTTTGTATATTTTCTGCATTTCTATCAATTGAATTAAATGATATATATATATTAATAGTTTTGCTAACATTTAGTGTTTGTGAAGGAGTTGTAGGATTATCAAGATTGATTAATATGATTCGATCACATGGTAATGATCAACTATTATCAATATCTTTAAAAACATGTTAAAATTAGTTTTATTTTCATTATTTTTAACCCCTTTATTATTTAATATATGGTTATTAAGAAATATACTAATTCTTTTAGTGCTATTTATCATCTTATTCTTTAGAAAAGATTTAATTATACTAAGATATAACATACATATGGATAATATTTCATATAGATTAATTATTCTTACAATTTGAATTACCTTCTTAATAATTAATTCTAGTCCCTTATATAAATATATAATATAAATTTATTTTTGTTTATAGTGTTATTATTAATAACATTATTAATTTTATCATTTTGTTCATACAATATTATAATATTTTATATCTTTTTTGAAACTAGTTTGATCCCTACCATAATTATTATTATAGGATGGGGGTATCAACCTGAACGAGTGAATGCCAGATATTATTTATTGTTTTATACTTTATTCGCATCTCTCCCCATATTAGTTTCAATTATATATATATATAGAAATAATATAACTAATATTATAATGTTAATGAGATCAGATAATAGGTTTATTTACTTAGGGATAACATTAGCATTCATAATTAAGGTTCCATTATTTATATGTCATTTTTGATTACCAAAAGCTCATGTCGAAGCACCTGTTTCTGGTTCTATAATTTTGGCTGGAATTCTTTTAAAATTAGGAACTTATGGTTTAATTCGTGTTATATATATTATACCAGTAATATTTATCAATTATAGATTCATCTGAATTTCTATTTCATTAATAGGGGGAATTATGATTAGATTATCTTGTATAATGCAAATTGATATAAAATCTATAATTGCATACTCTTCTGTAGCTCACATAAGATTAGTTATTAGAGGAATTATAACAATAAATATATGAGGTATAATCGGAGCATATTTCATAATAATTGGACATGGTTTATGTTCATCTGCTTTATTTTGCTTAGCAAATATTTCTTATGAACGTTCGGGAAGACGTAGAATCCTAATTAATAAAGGAATATTAAGATTTATGCCTTCAATAACTCTCATATGATTTTTAATTTCTTCTAGAAATATTTCATGTCCTCCAACAATTAGTCTAGCAGGAGAAATTATAATTTTAAATAGATTAATGTCTTGAAATCCATTGTGTATAATTTTCCTATCTTTTTCTTCATTTTTATCAGCTTGTTATAGTTTATATCTATACTCTCATACCCAACATGGAATAATTTTCTCGGGTTGTTACTCTTTTAATTCTGGGAACGTACGTGAATTTTTCTTAATTATAATACATTGAATTCCATTAAATTTAATTATTTTGAAATTAACATTATTGATATAATTCAATTAGTTTAAAATAAAACATTAAATTGTGGATTTAAAAATATAAATCTATATTGGATCATTACTAAAAATAAACTTAATATATATATTTTCTTAATTTTATTAATTTTAAGATTAATAATATTAATTCTATCAATAAATATGATTATTTTTGATTATGCAATTATAATAGAATGACTGATTGTTACAATTAATTCATGTAATATTTATATAACATTAATTTTTGATTTTATATCAACTTTATTTCTTTCAACTGTTATATTTATTTCATCAATGGTTATATTATATAGAGGTATATATATGATAAATGATAAATATATTAATCGATTTATTTATATTATTATAATATTTGTAATGTCAATAGTATTATTAATTATTAGACCTAATATAGTAAGCATTCTCATTGGATGAGATGGATTAGGATTAGTATCATATTGTTTAGTTGTTTATTATCAAAATTTAAATTCTAGAAATGCTGGAATACTAACGGCATTAATAAATCGTATTGGAGATGTTATAATTCTTTTATTAATTGCATGAATAATAAATTTTGGATCTTGAAATTTTATATCTTTTATTAATAAGATAATAATGAGTCCAATAATTATGCTAGTTGTTATTGCAGGATTTACAAAAAGAGCTCAAATTCCTTTTTCTTCATGACTTCCAGCAGCTATAGCTGCTCCAACTCCAGTATCGGCCCTTGTTCACTCATCAACATTAGTTACTGCAGGAGTATATTTAATTATTCGATTCAGAAATTTAATTATATCATTCAATTTAATTCAAGTATTTTTAATGTTATCATTACTAACAATAATTATATCAGGTTTAGCTGCAAATTTTGAATTTGACTTAAAAAAAATTATTGCATTATCAACTTTAAGACAATTAGGAATTATAATATCAATTTTAATATTTGGTTATCCAATATTATCTTTTTTTCATCTTATTATTCATGCTTTATTTAAGGCATCACTTTTTTTATGTGCTGGAGTATTGATTCATAGATTAATGAATAATCAAGATATTCGCATGATAGGCTGTATAAGTTATAATATACCAATAACTAGAACGTTCATAAATATTGCAAATTTATCATTATGTGGGATACCCTTTATGAGAGGGTTTTATTCAAAAGATTTAATTATAGAAATAATATGCTCCAGAAATATTAACTTTTTAATTTTATTATTAATATATATTGGAATTGGAATAACATCTTTCTATTCTGCCCGATTAACATATTTTTCAATAAACATAAATTTTAGTTATTATAATTTTAGTTCACAAAACGAGTCATTTAATAGTATATTAAAGAGAATCATGATTTTATCTATTTATTCAATTTTATCAGGGTCTATATTTAGATGAATCATATTTAATAATCCTGTAAGAATTATTCTCCCCATAGAGGGGAAACTAATAGCAATGGCTTTATCTTTTTTAGGGTTATTAATTGGATATGAAATATCCATGTTTTCATCCATAGTAAAAAAATTTACAAGAGAATTCATAAATTCTATATGATTTTTAAAACAACTATCAACTTTTCATACTCAATTTCTTTTTTTAAAAAATTCACTTATATTTCAAAAATCAATTGATTTGGGGTGAGGAGAAAAAATTGGGCCTCAAGGTATGATTGAATTGATAAAATTAATTATAATATTTAATATTAATATAAGAAAAAATAATTTCAAGATTCAAATAATAACATTTATTGCTTGATTTCTAATTATGATATATTTAAATAGCTTAAACATTAGAGCATAATATTGAAGATATTAAGGTAATAAATATTTTTAAATATTTATAAGGATTTTTCCTCTCTTTTCAATGAAAATGAAATGTTTTATAAACTTTATAAATAAGGAAAAAACGGAATTTAACCGCTTTAAAAGCTAGTTAGCAGCTGCTTTTATTCTTATTTCCTTTTAACTGGAAATTATATATTCAATAACTTTATTAACAATAAAGTGCCTTATTTTTGGCTTCAATTAATAAACAAAGGAATAAAGATTCTTTTTTTAGGTCGAAACTAAATGTATTTATTACTTCATTGCTTTTAAGAATGGCTAGTTTGAGCACCTATTGATTGCAATCCAATAATTATAATTAAATACATTCCCATTAAATTCAATTTAACATACTATTTTTTCATTCATGATATAAGCCTAATATTAAAAATAACAAAAATAACAATATCACTAAATAAATTTCAATAATATTAATAGTTGATATTGCAATAACTATAGGTATAATAATCACTAATTCAACATCAAAAATAAGAAAGATGACTGCAATTATAAAAAAATGTCTTGAAAAAGGAATTCGAGATGACTCAAAAGGATCAAATCCACACTCAAATGGAGATGATTTTTCACGATCAATTATTGATTTAGTTGACACAAAATATAAAAGAGTTATTAAAGTAAATAAAATTAATAATATCATAATACAATAACTTACAACATTGAAAATTATTCTATTTAAAAATTAATCCTTTTAATTGGAAGTTAAATATACTTATATACTAATAGAATATTTATCTACCCCATCAGTAAATTGATACATATAAAAATAGTCAAACAATATCAACAAAATGTCAATATCAAGCAGCTGCTTCAAAACCAAAATGATGAGCTCTAGAAAAATGAAATTTCAATTGACGTAATAAACAAATTATAATGAATGTTCTTCCAATAATAACATGAATTCCATGAAACCCTGTTGATACAAAAAACGTTGATCCATATACAGAATCTGAAATACAAAACGATGATTCAAAATATTCATATATTTGAAGAATAGTAAAATATATACCTAATATTAAAGTTAATAAAATACCATAAACAGATTCATTATATTTACTTTCTATTATGGAATGATGAGCTCACGTAATTGTTACTCCAGAACACAGTAAAATTATAGTATTTAATAGAGGAATTTGTATTGGGTTAAAAGGCATAATTCCAGAAGGAGGTCAATTTATACCAATTTCTATGACAGGTCTTAATCTTCTATGAAAAAATCCCCAAAAGAAAGAAATAAAAAATAAAATTTCTGATACAATAAATAAAATTATTCCTAGTTTTAGACCTCTCACTACAACTATTGTATGAAATCCTATAAACGTCCCTTCACGCGAAATATCACGTCATCATTGAATTATAGTTAAAATTAAAATTAAAAATCCAAAAGATATTAAAATAAAATTTTGTATATGAAATATTATTACTATACCAGAAACAAAAGTTAGAGCTCCAATTGATCCCGTTAGAGGTCATGGTCTACAATCAACTAAATGATATGGATGATTATTCATTAAGATACTTCTCTATAATACAGAGTTCTTAAAACTGTAAAAACATAAGATTGAATTATACAAACTGCTGATTCAAATAATATCAATAATATCTGAATTAAAATAATTAAATTTATATAAATTTCTAAATTAGTTGATCTATTTCCTAATAATGTTATTAGTAAATGACCGGCAATTATATTTGCTGTTAGACGAACAGCCAAGGATCCTGGTCGAATTAAATTTCTGACAGTTTCAATACATACCATGAAAGGTATTAAAATTATTGGAGTCCCTATTGGAACTAAATGACAAAATATATGATTTGTATTATTAATAAATCCAAATAAAATAAAAGTCAATCAAAGAGGAAGAGCTAAACTAAGAGAAAATACTAGATGTCTTGATCTAGTGAAAATATATGGAAACAATCCAAGAAAGTTATTGAATAGAATAAAAATAAATAAAGAACAAAATAATAATGATCTACCAAAAGATCCTGAACTTATTAATAAATTTAATTCAAAACTTATTGTATTTAAAACTTTATTTATAAAAATTACATAACGACTGGGAATATATCATAACCCTATAGGCATGAATAATAATAAAATTAAAGAACTTAATCAATTTAATGAAAATAACCCTGTTGATGGATCAAAAGTTGAAAATAGATTTGTTATCATAATCAATTATATAAATTATTAAAATTATTAATCAAATTTATCTTTGGAATTTTCATAAAATAAAAATAAATAAAAGTTATAATTAAAGTAACAATTAATAAAAAAAAGAAAAACATAAGACATCAATTTATTGGAGATATTTGTGGGATAGAAAAATACCATTCTTAGTTTCTTGAATCTGACAGATTGATGTTTTTATAATAAACTAACTTTTCATCATTAAAAGTAGTCGTTAGTTACTATAAATTGGTTTAAGAGACCATCACTTACTTTCAGTCACTTAATGAATAACTTATTAATCAATTAATAAAACAATTTATATCAACTCTTTCAATAACAATAGGTATAAATCTATGATTTGCTCCACAAATTTCAGAACATTGACCAAATGATATACCAGGTCGATTGATAAATATTCTCGCTTGGTTTAATCGACCAGGCACGGCATCCACTTTAATTCTCATAGATGGTATAGCTCATGAATGAATAACATCAAATGATGAAATCAATAATCGAATTTGAGTACTAAAAGGTAAAATCGTTCGATTATCTACTTCTAATAAACGGAATTCTCTAATTAATATATCATTTTGAGATTTTATATAAGAATCAAATTCAATATTTAAAAAATCTGAATATTCATATGATCAATATCATTGATGACCAATAATTTTTAAAGTTATTAAAGGTTTATTAATTTCATCCAATAAATATAATAATCGTAAAGATGGGAATGCAATAAAAATTAATGTTAAGGCAGGCAAAAGTGTTCAAAAAAATTCAATTAATTGTCCTTCTAATAAAAGTCGATTAATAATATTATTAAATATGATAACTGTTATTATATAAGTAACAATTGAAGTGATAATAATTAAAATAGTTAAAGTATGATCATGAAAAAATATTAACTGTTCTATTAATGGTGATATAGCGTCCTGCATATTAATATAAGATCAATTAGAAATTTCTAACAAAAGTTATTTATATATGAATCTTAAATTCATCGCACTTCATCTGCCATATTAGAATTGAACTAATAATGGAATCTCACTATATGAGTGCTCAGACGGAGGAAGTTTATGTAACCATTCAATAGAAGAATTTATATTAATTGAATATAAAATCAATCGATGTGAAATAAATCTTTCTCAAATAATAAACAATAAAAATAAAATTCCAATAAATGAAATTCTTCTTCCAATAGAAGATACAATGTTTCATGATATAAATGCATCAGGATAATCTGAATACCGACGTGGTATACCTCTCAATCCTAAAAAATGTTGAGGAAAAAAGGTTAAATTTACCCCTATAAACATAATCAAAAAATGAATTTTTAATCAATTAGAATTTAAAGATAATCCAGTAAATAAAGGATATCAATGAATAAATCTTCCTAAAATTGCAAATACTGCACCTATTGATAACACATAATGAAAATGAGCTACAACATAATATGTATCATGTAATACAATATCAATTGATGAATTAGCCAAAATCACCCCAGTCAATCCACCAATAGTAAAAAGAAAAACAAAACCTACTGCTCATAAAATTGAAGGTCTTATCTTGATTTTAACTCCTCTCAAAGTTGCTAATCATCTAAAAACTTTAATTCCAGTTGGAACAGCAATAATTATTGTAGCAGAAGTAAAATAAGCCCGTGTATCAACATCCATACCAACTGTAAATATATGATGTGCTCAAACAACAAATCCTAAAATACCAATTGATATTATAGCATAAATTATTCCTAGTGATCCAAAAGATTAGATTTTTCCTCTCTCTTGAGTGATAATGTGAGAAATTAGTCCAAATCCAGGCAAAATTAAAATATATACTTCAGGATGTCCAAAAAATCAAAATAAATGTTGATATAAAATTGGATCTCCTCCACCTGAAGGATCAAAAAAAGAAGTATTTAAATTTCGATCAGTTAATAATATTGTAATTGCACCAGCTAAAACTGGTAATGAAAGCAATAATAAAAAAGCAGTAATTAATACTGCTCACACAAATAAAGGTAACCGATCTATGTATATTCCCATTGATCGTATATTAAAAATTGTTCTAATAAAATTAACTGCACCTAAGATTGAGCTAGCTCCAGCCAAATGTAAAGAAAAAATAGTTAAATCAACACAAGATCCTGAGTGTGCGACGCCTCTTGACAACGGAGGATAAACTGTCCAACCAGTACCTACACCTCTATCAACCATTCTACCAATTAATAATAATGTCAATGAAGGTGGTAATAATCAAAAACTTATATTATTTATTCGAGGGAAAGCCATATCAGGAGCACCAATTATCAAAGGAACCAATCAATTCCCAAATCCTCCAATCATAACTGGCATCACTATAAAAAAAATTATAACGAAAGCATGAGCAGTAACAATCACATTATAAATTTGATCATCTCCAATAAAAGATCCAGGAATGCCTAATTCAACACGAATAAGAACTCTTAAAGTTGTACCTACTATTCCCGATCAAATCCCAAAAATGAAATATAATGTTCCAATGTCCTTATGATTAGTTGAGAAAAATCACTTATTCATAACTAATCATTGATTTATTCCCAATTGAGATGACTGAATTAGGTAATAAACTGTAAATTTATTTATGGATATGTTTTCCTCTCAATAATCTAATCTAATCTAATATTTCTTCCCTATTCTTCTATTTTTTTCTTCAATCTAGTCTTATATTTAATAATAATATTAAATTGCAAATTTAAAGGTGATTAAAATAAATCTAAGGCTTACAATAAATATATTTTTAACTTTGAAGGATAATAGTTTTATTAACTTAAAACCTTACTAATTCATAACATTAAATAAGGTTACAACTATAAATCCAATCAATAAAGAATTTACTATAAATAATGTATTATTTAACCTAAAAGTTGACAACTTTAAAGATATATTGGTTATCATTAATCCTGTCATTACAACTCGCAAATAATAAAATAACACTAATAAAGCAGTTATTACTAAAATTAAACATAAAAAATACATTTTATTAACCAAAAGACAATAAATTATCATAAATTTTGGGAAAAACCCTAAAAATGGTGGTAATCCACCTATTGACATAAAAATAATTATTAACATTAATGATTTAACCCTATTGTTAAACAAAATAAAAATTTGATTTAAATAATTCATATTATTTATTCAAAACAGATAACAAGTCAAAAATAAAGAGAGGGAATAAATTAAAAAATATACCAGTCATATATAATTTATCAATATAACCCCTCTAAAAATTCAACTTAAATTGTAAATTGATGAATATGCTAAAATTTTTCGAATTGATGAATAACACAGTCCCCCTAATGAACCTCAAATACATGATAAAACAATAAATAAAATCAATCTTATATCTAAATAACTCAATAAAATAATGGGAATAATCCTCTGAACAGTTATAATTAAAAAAGACACTAGTCAAGATAATCCATCAATTACTGAAACATATCAATAATGGAATGGAGGAGATCCAATTTTAATTATTAAACTAATTATAATAAAATATTTTACTTGAAATAATATTCCTAAAATAACAACAAACAGGAATAATAGTCTTTAACCCATTCTCTGAATAATAAAATATTTAATTATTGACTCAGATGAGTAAACTCTTATTTTATTTATCATAAAAGGCAAAAATGATACTATATTTATTTCGACTCCTATTCAACAACCCAGTCAATTGTTTGAACAAATCACCAATATAATACCAAAAAATAAGAATGCCACAAATATTATATAAGAAGAATTTTTTTTAATTAAAAAGAGGATAATTTTCCATAAATGAGGTATGAACCCATTAGCTTAATTTTAGCTTATCTTTTATATGTTGTAGTTTATGAAGAACATTAATTTTTGATATTAAAAGACAGTTTAATTCTGTTAACATAATAAGAGTATAATATTACATAATTTATTCTATCAAAATAACCCTTTTTCATTCAGGCATCTTATTTTTTTTCTTGTTTTTCTTTTTTTTTTATTTTTATATATGGCTTATAATATCTGGTGTATGGTTTATTATACAATAGACTTACAGCCAATACTAGATTCGCAACTTTATATATTCTTTCCTTCATTTCTCCCTATCTCTATTTATTGATTAAAATAAAATTACGGAACTGAATAACTAGTAACAGTTGAAGAGTTAGCTAAAATACAATAATTACATCAATTTTTGTACACCCACATTTTGCAAATCCGGTTAATAAAATATATGCTTACAGTATATTTATAGTTAAATTAAAAATATTAATGTTAATGTTACTGTATTACCATATTTATATATTCATATATAATAAATATATATACATATGTATATATATATATATAATAGTATGTTTTTCTTTTTTTTTTATTTGGAATTAAAAAAAAGAAAAACATACTATTATTATTATAAATATTTATATATGAATAAAACTCAAAATACATTCGAAATCTGCATATACTACAATAGGAACGCTATATTGATAATGAAATTTATTAAATTGTAATATATTGTTATCAGTAGTTGGTAATACTATTTTTGCGGGCGAATACTTTCCGCAATATTTATTATGAATTTTCAATTGTTTTGACTTTTTAGTAAAAAACGGCAAGCAACGTTTACATATTTCAATTTTTTCTGTATGTTTTGTTAACTGTGATCTTATTAACTGGGAAAAATTCTTTATATAACAATAATGATAATTAGCATTATTCGACATATTTAATACTAAAAGGTCAAAATGATTATTCTTTTCTTCCTTACACACTTTAAGAGGAAAAATTGATTTCTTTTCATCAATAGAATAAATGTTAATAGAAACGTTATTATTTTTTTCGAAACGAGAAATTTTGTTTAAAGGTGTAGGAGAGTCTATATGTCTAAAATCAAACTTATTTTTTAAAACAAAATAACGAAAATTAACACGTTCAATGTGAGGTCCAGTTACATAACGAGAGAGGATTGCCCATTTAAAACAATAATTATCTTTATTTTTAGGATTTATTATACATTTTTTAATTTGTAAAAATTTTGGAAGTTCAATATATGAAGCTCCTCTTAATGGTTTAAATCGATTTATACGTAATAAAATCCCGTCTATACGGTGAAGACTCCATCCGGAACCTTTACCCATATATACATCTTCATCATAACAAATTTCTTTAATCGCATTGTTAACTATTATGTTAACATTATCGTTTTCTATAATCGGAATATTTTTTGTTTTAAAGGCTCTGTCTTGTGTTTCATTAATAACGGGATTTATATATGTACATTCAACTATAATGTTAAATTTTACCGGACCAAACATTGAAATAATATTACTTAAAATTGTAACTATATTTAATTTAATATAAACTAACAGCAAGCAAATATCCTAACAATTATTACTTGTATTTTTGTAAAAATATGTTTTTAAATTACCTTTAAAGGCATTCTCTATCTCAATAAACTATTGCATTCTACAATTTGTTGTAATCTAATAGATTTTAATCTAAAATTTGGTATTGATGATGAAGATGATGATGATGATGATGATGATGATGATGCTGGAGATGAAAGTGGTGTTGACCATGTTTGTCTGTGTAATCCACCCAAATCTGGAACATGTGATGGATCAGGTTGTGGATCGTTTTCGTTATTAAAATCTTGATGTCTGCTGTGCGATGGACTAGGTAACTGACCCAAATCTGGTACACGCGATGGATCGGGTTGTGTTGAAGGTATTCGTTCGTATGATGATGAATTATCTATCATCTGTTCTTGTTCGACAGCATTTCTTACAATTTGTCGTTTTTAAACGGTAGATTTTTATCCATAATCTGTAGGAATATATTTAAAACAAAAATATTCATATCAGTTCCATATTTATAAAAAATAATTGTTCATATATTTTTTTGTTGGCGTGTTCTTCTTGTGTGGAATATGTATTTGTTATAAACGAATAATATTCTTAGTTATTTTACTGATGTAAATTACAATAGAAAGAGAGGTTATCTATGATTATACTTACAATTTTGTAAAGATCCGATGTATTGAGACCTATGCTGGTTAAAAACCAATCTATTGCTATAAATTTTTTTTTTATTGTATGGCTATTTATACTGTCAACCGACCGATAACAGGAAAACAGTAAACAATGTATTTTGAACCAATACTGTGCTGTTGTTTAAATTTTTTTAAACTGTTGTCAATAAAATGCGATGTGACTGATAATGAATAATCGGTAATTACTTGACCTCTTGATCTCGTATTTTTTTTGTCTGTAAACAAGTTATTTACTTGATCTTTTAATCTCCTACTTACGCGTATTGAGAAGGTGTGAAACTGATAATGCACTTTCTGTGTATATAAACCGATTGAAAATTCTGGTTCAGCATCCAGAAACATACCACCTACTACAGTCTGCGATCGTCATTAAGATAACATTAGTATTTTTATTTTTTGTTATGTTCTACACAAGAACATGTACAGTAATTCTTGGTTACATGTAAAATAAGTTAATGAGTTCTTCTTATGTTATTTTAAATATATGTATTATTATAAGGTATAATCTGTTTTACATTTCTCTATTCAAAAAATTAATTTGTCTTTGTTATAAGTCTTAACTATATAATTTTTAATATATAATGTGTTCTATACCTTTCTCTATTACTTTTATTTTTTTTATCTTAGTTATTAAAGGTTCAATTTTAGTATTTAAAATATAATTTCTATTTTTTCTGTTTTATTTAATTTGTCTTTGTTTAGTTTTGTATAATAATTCTTAGGTTACCAGTCACAAATTAGCAATTTAACGAAAATTTATTTTTGTATGTTATAGATTTTGATAATTTAAAATCTTATCATTGTAATGGATGCTCAGCATGAAGGAGGTCTTTTTATTTAATTTGTCTTTGTTTAGTTTAACATATATAAATAATATGTATAACAATTCTTAGTTACCAGTTACAAATTAGTAATATAATGAAAAATTATTTTTGTATGTTACAGATTTTGACAATTTAAAATCTTATCATTGTAATGGATGCTCAGCATGAAGGGGTTTTTATTTAATTTGTCTTTGTTATAAATAATATGTATAACAATTCTTTATACCAGTTATAAATTAGTAATGTAACGAAAAATTACGAAAAAATTGTATTATCAAAATCACGCGAATTGGCTAAGATAAAAAATATTAAAAAACAAACTTATAAAAACTAATCTTAATGTTTTTGGTTAAGATAAAATATGTTTTCTATAAAAAAAGAAATTTTCAAATTTTTTAAAACAAACTTATAAAAACTGATCTTAATATTTTGGTTAAGATAAAAAAAATGTTTCCTATAAAAAAGAAATTTTCAAATTTTTTTGTATGTAAAATATGTTGGTATTTTATATTTGTTGTAGTATGTAACCTATACACAAGAACTAAAGCTGCCTATAGAAGTCAATTTTTATTGCAAAGTAAAGATTCCACTTATATGCAACTGCATAAAATTGTATTATCAAAATCACGCGAATTGGCTAAGATAAAAAATATTAAAAAACAAATTTATAAAAACTGATCTTAATGTTTTTGGTTAAGATAAAAAAAGAAATTTTTTAAAACAAACTTATAAAAACTGATCTTAATATTTTGGTTAAGATAAAAAAAATGTTTCCTATAAAAAAGAAATTTTCAAATTTTTTTGTATGTAAAATATGTTGGTATTTTATATTTGTTGTAGTATGTAACCTATACACGATTACAACAATGTTTTGTATGTAAATTAATAAAAAAATACTGGTATAAAAAAGTATGTATGTTTTTTAGTGTGTAACTAAATGTTTATGAATGGTATAGAAAAATCATAGAAAGAAATTTTCAAAATCTTCTTTCATAATGTTTTGTATGTAAAAAAAAGTCAAAACAAAGTTTCCTATAAAAAAGGAAAATTTCAACATTTTTTTGTATGTAAAATATGTTGGTATTCACTTTGTATTTGTTGTAGTATGTAACCTATACACAATTACAACAACGGTTTGTATGTAAATTAATAAAAAAATGCTGGTATAAAAAACTATGTATGTTTTTTAGTATGTAACTAAATGTATTATTTATGAATGGTATGTATGTATGTATGTATGTATGTTGTATAGAATGGTAGACTGTAAAAATTATAATTTTTGTAATATGTAATATAGACTATATAGAAAAAATCATAATGTTTTGAATATATGTTTTTTAGTATTAATAAATCAAAAAATTAAAATGTTTAAAAATTTTTATTTTTTTAAGAAACCTTTATTTTACATATAATTACAATAAAAAGTTAAGCAATCATACAGTCCCAACAATTTATTCTTTTAGTTTCTTCATCATGTTCATCACACAAACAGTTCCAATATTGAATTATCCATTAAGTAATATAAAACACGTTACTTAATGCACAGTTTGTTGAAGAGTGATCATATGGACAACGTATACTATTTAAAGACTGCTTCTTCAAGACGCTTAGAGACGGACACTTGAGTGATTCAATATCCACTATTTTTACATGACAGTTCAATTCTTTTTGTAAAGCTATTTTTTTTCACGTCCTTTTATATAAATACACTTTCCATATATATAAGAATTTAATATTACTGGAAGTTCACTATATTCTGTTAATCCAAAATTCCAACTAAGTCCAAGATAATTATTGTTAATCCAGTCATTAACTTTTTTTTCTGATAGATGTCTGTAATCGAATGGAGGTAAGAATAAGTATTGATTACAAACAGCAGCGAATTTAGTGTTTACTATAGGTTGCACGCACAGTTCTTTAATAATATAATTATTTCCATCATCGCGAAAACTTTGAAAGTCGATAACATATTCCATTGCGTGCAACAGCAGAACTGATATCAGTTTTATCAGCGTAGTAATGTCACGTTCTCAGTACGCACGCGTAAGTAGGAGATCAAAAGATCAACTATATAAATACGAATTACACAGTTAAGCAATCATACAGTCCCAATATTTTTGTCTTTCAATTTCTTGTTCCAGTATTCGATAATCCACTTAGTTAAATGATGTACATTATTAAAGCACAATAATACGAATTATGTTTAAAAGGACAGTGAATAGAATATGAAGACTGCTGTTTTAACACTTTTAAGGATGGACAATCAAGTGTTTCCATATCTAATATTTTTACATAACAATTAAATTCTTTTTCTAATGCTACTTTTTTTCTGATCCTTTAACATAAATTCATTTACCGTTCATAAATTTTTTTAATATAAACTGTAGATCATTATAATCTTGAAGACCGCACTTCCAGCTAAGTCCAAGACACTTGGTTTCAATACATTTATTAACTTTTTTTTCTTCTCTGACAAATGTTTGTAACTAAATAGTGGTAAAAACAAATACTGATCACTAGGACCAGAAAATTTGTTATCTTGTATACACTGAATACGAAGTTCTTTAAAAATGAAATTGTTTCCATCATCGCGAAAACCTTGAAAATCGATAACGTATTCCATTGCGTGCAACAGCAGAACTGATACACTTTTTATCTACGTAATTACATTTTAAATACTTTTCTTACAGTACCAGATAAAGGCGTATATTGCATAATTGTATCGTAAAAAATGAGACAGTAGATAGAATTTTTTTCCGGTATGTCTGTTAACGTCTCAATATCCAGACGGATGTCTATTGAACCAGTTTTTAATGATTCATTTTGTTTTGAACAATCAATTACACAAAAAGGTGTATACGTTAGAAAGTTTGAACGATTTATCATTGGCGCATTTTCACTTTTGTAATAATACGAGGACTGAAATATTGAATAATACTCATGTAGAATCGACGTTTCACCATTAAAATTATCATACGGATAGTATTCTGAATTTAAATATAACTTTACATTATAGAATGAAGCAAGATCAAAATGTGCTGGGTTTTTATGTCCATTACTTTTTCTGTCAGTCTGAAAACCTACAATAACGTAACGAGGTTTATCTGATTGTGATGACGTTTTAACAGTCCAAGTAAGTTTGTTTGCTTTTGGCACAGACGGATACTCGTAAAGTTCCCATTTTCGAAACGGCATTAATAAAGGTCGATCAATTTGAATTATCTTCAGTAAATCTACCTTTACTACGTCATTAACATAAACATACGGAATTCTCCATGATATATATTTTATTTTTAATTTGTATGTGTTCACTGACTCAGGTAAAATTATTGCATTATTATCAGTGGACGCTCTAATTAAAACTAATTCTTGCTTTATATTTAACAAAATCTTTTTAAAATCTTCAGCAAATCCGAACAACCTTTTTAATGGAATACAGAAGCTAATATCTTTCGATGATGGTGCCATATGACTTATTAAATCTGAAGCCCATCCACTATTTTCTAAAGTGTTAATTTCATGTGGTTTAATTGTTAACATATTCTTAGTTGTTGATGTTATTCCAACATTTTTAACTCTATCGATTTCTGATCCATTTATTTCGTATCTAATTTCATCAAACAAAAATGCTAAAGCATTTGAAAATAATTTTAAAGTTTGATCATGTATACCGTTATTATTAGTGTATTCTATTTTTATATGAAGGTAACTTTCACACGGTAATGTGTACACATCTTGTTGATTAATTGGAATTCTATTTTCGTCATTATTATTAAATGTAGTAGAGGTGTACGGTAGATGAGTGTGATAAGCTAATCCTACTATCGAGTCATCTGCATACACAAGATCCTCTATAATGTTTAGAATGCTAGCGTTTACGTTTTGAATATTAAGATTGATTTTTTGTTTAAATAATCCTTTATTACTGTTAATCCCAATGACTGTACAAATTTCAGATTTTGTGGTGTTAACCGGTCGATATTCATATCTTTACTACTTATAATTGGCTTATTTGCAGTTGTTTTATTGATTCCGTAATAAAAAATAACACCCATTATTATTGTTTTCTCAAATACAAACGTAACGTTATTATTTCGTTTCGAAAATTAATCAATCTTCCTTGTTGATCTTCTAGTCTTACTACAATATTATGTATCCTATATGTGTTTACTGGTAAATATATCACGTTGGTCGGTTTTTCAACAATTTTAAAACCTGGCGGAATACTAGGATAGAATTCGTGTATTATGTGATCTGGAATTCCGTTGTTAAACGAACTGCTAATTAAATTACAAATCAGTTGGATGCTCTCTACTCGAACAATACTTGTCGGTAAGGTTGAACTGTAACATTTATTTGGATTTATTATGCATGTTTCAAATCCTAATGTTGTTGCTAACGAATTGGGTTTACTAAAATCAATTTGAACGTTAGAACAATTTCACTTTTTAATGTATTATTATTCGCCTTTATAATTATTTTTACATTTTCATCATGTTGAATTAAGTAATCGTTAATAAACGTTGCGATATCTGAAATTTCATAAGAACCAGTAGGCAATACTATTTTCTTATCAATACCATAATATAATACATTGTTAATATTCCTTCCTCTATATTAGGTATTGAATGATATGTCATAAAGTCAATTAATCCTAGTTCCCATTTTTCATCACTTAACTCGATTGGTGGAAAAATATCACATGATAATACGGATCCTTTACCGCTTAGACAAAACATTATTACTGAGAAACTGTAAACACAAATGACCGCAGTTGACTGCATCCATATTTTGTATTCGTGTATAATTATAAACGATTTCAATAGATCGTTGACTTGATGAATAAAAGTAATTAATTAGTTCGATAGGCGGTCTTAAATTACCAAAACTATCAAAATAATTAACTTTATTTTTACGTTTAAAATAACATAATAATATACCCAGTGAGTACCATGACCATAACTATTATCTGAATTAACTATTCCGGTTTCATTTTGCCATATTCCAGTGTGTAACGGTAATGTGTCACACATAAACACTCCTCTGAAATTAGGAATCTTTAATTGTTTAACATACAGTAGTAAATCTTGAATTGAAAGCGGACGTATAGTAATACTCTTTATTATTTTCGCCGTCGTTGTTTCGTTTTTCTTTTCTTTGTTTTTTTTAGACCTCCTCCTCTTTTTTTATACGGTCTCAAATATAAACCTTTTCCACTTTTACCAGCACAACTTTTCAAATAATTATAAACTCTGTTGGACATAGTTTTTTTTCTTTTTTATTCCCCCACCAAATTTACTTTTAGCTTTCATTATGTTAGATACTGACCACACTGCAGCCTTCTCCCCGAACGATGCGTCACTTGATTTAACACGTTCCCAAGCTCTTTCAGCTAATTCCTTATCAGCCTTAGCGCGATTTATAGAATCTGAATACTTTGAATACGTAATATCGTGTTGTTTATAAGCAGCGTCAAGCTTATTAATTCCTGGATCACCTCTTTGTAATCGTTTCGCTAAATTTGTACCGCGTCCACAATACTGATAACCGGGTAAATGAAGTTCGACAGGTAATAAATCAATTGAATTTTTCATAACATTTCCAAGAATATTACTCACTAGACCACCACCTTCTATCTTGTTTGGATACAGATGATTTATGACGCTTCATATAAACTTTGTATTATATATACAATGCGAAATTCGTTTATAGTTTTAAGAGGATTGTCTTTAGTGCACTCCTTATATAATTTGTATAATATTCTAACTAAGTTACTGTTAACTTTATGTTCTTCTAGATCTAATTTAAATCCATTCATAACTCTTGTTAAAGTCTTTTGGTTTATAACGTCTGTATCATCTTTAGGATCAGCAACATTAGTCAATCTGCTTTCATTAAAATCTATACTATTTTCCTATTCACTTCGTGAATAATATATTTTATCATCTATATATTGTTTATATTCATATTTTGTATTATATATGTTTGTTAATAAAGTCTGTTTATTTATAGCATCAAGCATATTAATAGGATCTGCTACATTAATTAACCTTTTTTGCTTGAAATCGCAACAATTAGTTTTTGTATTTTCATCAGGTAATTTATTATCTACATAAAGTTTATTAACAGCATCAAATTTATAAACAGGTGATGCGATTTGAGCCACACGATTATTCTTGAATGAATACACTGGACTATTGTTCAGCTTAATAGTTATTCTATCAGCTAAATATGATTTAGTAACATTTTCTGAATAATTTTTATTTACAGCATCACAAGATTCGTCAGGATCGGCTAAATTAATAACTTTTTTCATTTTAACATCATACCAATCGTCTCTATTTGTTAAAGTAATCGAAATTGTTTTCATATATTTTACATTTACGGCATCATCATCCAATTCAGGATCGCCCACATTACATAATCGTTTATTACTTATATTAAAATTTCCGTCGTCAGTTAATTTAAATCCTTCTCCAGGCGGTCCACGCTGAACGTTGAAACTAGCCACTAAGTCACCACTATAGTGTCCGAATATATCCATACTCATTTTGAAAATATGGCTTCAAACGTTGCTGCATCTTCTTTTATTATACCTGCCTCCTGTAGCTCTTCAATAATGATAACATTTCACTTTCATGACCCGAATGACCTGCACTTTGTGAAAAAATCAATAATTTTAATCTATCGCATAATTCATTTACATTATCCAGTACACAAAAACTGGTTTATTGTTACTGAAATTTAACAAATCGCGACCTTCTGTATCACTATGCAATCGGCTACTTCTAACTTTTGATGTGGATGATTGTAAAAGCTTATTAATAATAGGCTTAATTATATTTTTATATTTGTAACTAGTACTGCATTTAACTCTGTTTGCCTTTAAACTTAAATATGCCGCGGTTTCACTTATTATACGTGAATATTCGTCTAAATCTTCTTGAGAATATACATATGCATTGGGGTTTTTCATAAAAATAAGATCGTAGAGACCAGGTGTACCTTTGTACATAACATTATTAATTGTAGTAATATCACTTTCATCAGTCTTCAAAGGGTATTTACCTAACATTAAAATATTATTATCTCCAAAATATGGACCAAAAACGTGATCAATATCATGATTACTGTCATCAAAAAATTTACGCATATAGTGTCTTATTAACGGACCTTTAAACCATATATCGATAAAAGGTTCAATTGTTTGTCGTCCTTCTGATGTTGACATCAATTCATCAACCGTGGGTAAGGTTTCATACGTTATTACTTCTTCACGCGGGAATGGTAACGGCGTTTCTACTGTTCGTTTGTTCGATATCGGGATGTTTTCGGCCTCTTCTGAAAACCTTTTGTTTTGTAAACGCGACTGAATATCGTCCATTTCAACATCTAATTGTTGTTCTTCTTTTTTAATCAATGACGAATTTGTTTTCTCTTGTACTAACTTTTGTAACGGAGTGATAATAGGTTTCAACGATTTTTCTGCAAACTGTTCTTCATTAATAACATTTTGTGTTAGAGTCTGATGTTTCTTTCGAATATTTTTTCTTATTTTCTTAATTTCATTGACGAGTTTCTCTTGCTTGTCAAGGGAACGTGACTTCTTCGATGACATATTAATAAGTAATAAAAAAAATTTCAATTACAAATTAGTAATATAGATATCAAAATCAAAACGATAACGACCGCCACAATTCATATCACTTTCTTTATCTATAACAAAAAAACCTTTTTACGTCTTGTCCATGCTTTAGAACAAAGTTCTTTAAACATTTCAAATGTCATATCAGTATTAACATGATCTCTGTATATATGTTTTAAATTTAGTTCGTCTTGTCGAAAAATAATTATTAAATTCGCGTTATCAAGAATCAAGTGTTTCGGAATTCGAACATACGTTTGACATATATAAATAACATTATTATGTCTACATATTGTAAAATGATTTCTTATATTATCTTGTTGTTCACATGCTACATCATCAAATATAATAACTGAAATTTGTTCAGTATCATCAGGATGAATGACTTGATCATTTTCTGAAAATTTATAGTATTTTATTGTTGGTATATCTGATAAAACTGTTTCTAAAAATTTGTACTTTGACTGATACAACGATTTTGAAAAAAACATAAACGTTCTCAAAACATAAACCATTAAGACTGAACAAAAGATTAAGCATTAGGTTTGTTTTACCTGTATTACTTGGCCCAATGATAAGAGCCCTGACATTATTTGGTAACAACTCGCTATGGACTCTTTCTTTTTCTCCATAGATTTATCAAAATTACAAATACGTATTTTTTTTGTTTGCTGTACTATTTTCATGATTGAAAAAAATAATTCAAATGATTTGGTTTTTATCAATCCAACTGTTATGCGACTTATCGTATCCTAACCACTGAACAAGTAATTTATTACATTTACGTTTTAATATTTTTTCAATTAAAAATATATTGTCGTATTTTGTTTTACTAATTTCTTGTTCGTAAAATCCGCCATCTAATACGGTTCCTGTATCATCTTTTAAAATATATGTTCTAGGTACTGTTTGTTTAATATTATGAATTGTAAATATTTCATTTGTCCAATTTGGTAAATAACCTTTGGTAAAAATTTGTTTGTATTTACTAATTCTCACTCTATCCCCAACTTTATATTTTGCAGGTTTCTTATTAACAGGTATTCGTTTTTTACTTATTTGTATTAATACCCTTTTCTCATTATTTATATTAACATCTTTAGGTTTCATACTTATAGTTCTATGTACAGTATTATTATATTTTTTCAATAACTGAGGAAGTACTTCGATTCATGTATACTTTCCACTGGTAGTAAACCACTTCCACATATGGTTTTTTAAAGTACGATTAAAACGTTCAATAATAGAGGCTTTTTTATCTGAATAAGTCGAACAATGATTTATATTATAATGATTAAATAATTGCTGAATCGGTAAATTGTAAAATTCTTTTCCTTTATCAGTTTGCAAATGTTTCATTTTGTTTACATGTAATATAGGTCTCAGAGCTTTTACAATTTCGTGTGAGGTTTTTGATTTTAACGGAACTGCAAATGCAAATTTACTAAAACAATTTATCACTGTTAGTATATATTTATAACCTTTATTCAACTTTGAAAAAGAAATCATTTCTACAAGGTCAGCTTGATACAAATCATGAATACCTTTCAGTTCGACATTGCGTGTAGGAAAATTCCTTCTCGCTTGTTTATGCAATTCACTACTTATCGCCTGTCTGATGCTCATTATTCAAAGTACAACAACTAATTAAAAACTGTTTACATCTATGATCTTAGTTATCAGAGATTACTTTGTATCAAAGTACAACAACTAAAAAGGTTATCCTAAGGTTAAACAAATATCTAACAAAAACACATCAACTCTGTTTTTTATAAATTTTATTTTCACTTTAATATATTAACAAAATTAGCAACACACTTTTTTGATCTGATATAGTCTTCATATTTATAAGATATATAACGCACAGTTTTACATGTCGGATACAAACGTTTGTGCATAAATTGAATATTCGTATTGGTATTAAATCATGTAGTTTTAAAACCACGTTTAGAACAAACAATATTATCCGAATCATCAACAAATCTTTGATTTTTAAAAAAGTCTTCAATACATTTTCCACTTTTGTCACTTAATGAAACCATCTTTTATGACTCCGTGTAATTTAACAAGTAAACAATTTGGAGATGCCTTAGCGTGTTCAAACCATGGATCGTCTGTGTCTTGCCAATCGTGAAGTATATCTTTACAGTCTATACACATTATATCGTCGTCCACTCCAGTATACAAAAAACCTGCCGATACTAAATTATCAACTCGTGGTAAACGTTTAGGCCAACAGCAAAATGTTAACTTCATGATTTCTTCAGTTTCTGATATACATTTTTTCGCATTCATTATATCATCAATATGTAATAATATACTGTATAGTGCATAATTATTATATTTATCATATATATAACATACCATTTTACATTCTGAATTAAAAAGTTTGTGCATAAATTGAATATGAGAAATAGATAAAGATCCTTTTTTTTAAATGCACACTCACGACACACAATACTGTCTAAATCATCATTAAAAATAAATCCTGCTTCTTCAAAAAAATCTTGCAATAGCTTACAGGGGTTTAATTTTTCGCACAACTTTGCCATTTTTGACATTGCGTCCAACTTGTTGAGCCTCTACTAACTAACTACTTCCAACGGAGAGTTTTGTATTCTTCTTCAAAATTAATATCGATTATTAATTGGTTTCGATATTTTTCTAACCTTTGTAATATATCGTCATAGAAGCAAATCGTTGGGGGTTGTATCTTGATAATTTGTTCATTTTCAATGATAGTAACATTTGCTTCAGAAAATTAATTATTTATAAAATAACATATTTCATTAAACGTTGAATCAGTAGATTCTATGCAATATATACACCAATTGAAAGCATGAATATTTCCTTTCTCCATGTTAACGGCTTCACGTGCTCTTCACAACTATACGTTCAAATCATTATGCTCTTGGAAACTGAACTTTTAGTCTTCTTCATCAACATTACTATCGATTATTATTTGATATCGAATGGTCTTTCTTTTGAATTATCAATTGTAATATTAATTCTTTTAATTTGCATAGTATATCATCATTTAGACATTTCAATCCGAATATCGACAGATTATTTTTTCTGTTCTAACTAACTCACCCGTAAATTCATTAAAGACATACACAGTATTGTTCTTAAAAAAGTATAAATTACCATCAGAAAATCTAAATGATGAATCGATTTTAGGCGGTATTCCAGGAAATGTTTCAGAGATATAACCCCATGATTTAGTAGTGAACGTACACTCATTGACTTCTCTATAATAATTATCATCATGAAATATATAAGTTGTACATGTATAACTGTTGAATACCGCATGTAAATTATCCGGTTGTGTATTAAAGAAAGATTGGATATGCTTCGGATAACCATGACTAATTAAGACGCATTAAATCGAACATGAATACCAAAGAATCTATTAACACAACTATCTCACTAGATGGTCGTTAGTAGAGGGAAAATGCCGGTCCTGACTAACAAAGGAATGCCGCCTTTCCCACGGCCCCCCACCACCAAGATCAAAGAGATGACGCCGTTCCCACGTTCCAAGACTTTTTCCCACGCTCTCCCCACCACCAATGGAACCACAGCATCCCAAAGGAGCACAGCATCCGCGAATTTCCGCGAATAAATTTTTTATTTTTTTTATTTGTTTTTTTTATTTTTTTAATTAAATTGATTTGCATATCAAGGGGGCTGGTGGGGTGGGGTGGGGTTCAATGGACCACCCGCATCCGCGAATTTCGCGAATATAAATTTTTATTTTTTTAATAAAGCTGATTTGCTTATCAGAGGTGGGTGGTGGGTGGAGGGTGGCGTGTGGGGGTGTTCCAACTTGATGCATTATAGTGTATATTAAAAATATATGATCAGGGTTACCAACCTTCGCATGAGTTCAAATTTGTTGTGTGTTATAATGTATATTAAATGTATATGATCAGGTTTACCAACCTATACATGGGTTCAAACATGATATGTGTATTATAGTGTATATTAAAATATATGGTCAGGGTTACCAATCTTGCATTATTGTGTATAGAACAGATCTGTCAACATTTTTCTGTTGTGGGAAATTCAAACTATATGAGCAGACGCATTATAGTGTATAGTAAATTACATGACTGTTGACGACTACGATATCACGTTATCAACTCTCTCTCCCCTCTTCCTCTCTCTCTTTGTCTCTAGACGCAGTTATCGATCACGATATAAACTCTCTCTCTTTCTCTCTATGTGTTTATGTGCAGACGCATTATAGTGTACAGAAAATTATATGATTGTTGTCGACTACGATATCAAGTTATCAACTCTCTCTCCCTTCCTCTCTCTCTTTGTCTCTAGACGCAGTTATCAATCACGATATAAACTCTCTCTCTATGTGTTTATGTAACGCCTCTCTTTCTCTCTCGCTCTCTCTCTCTCACACATTTCTGATTACTATACACGGAATTACATATTGTTATCTGCTCGTACGCAAGGGGTATATCCTTTGCAGGTAAGTGATATTTTAAAAAATTATTTACAACGTCCGACTAAAAATCATATTTTCAAGATAAAGGGTTGTGTCAAGAAATAAAATCATACTACGATCACATACACACACACATGACATATGTTTATGCGCCGTATACATGTAACAGAAATAATGTATTGCTGTCTCTATGTGTTTATGTGACGTCTCTGCCTCACGTCTCTAGACGCAGTTATCGATCACGATATTATGTTTTTTTGTCTGTAAGGACACAGGTATAGACCCGATGCTATTTTATTGTTACGTTTATGTCTGGAGGTCGTTTTGCGTTTGGTGTTGTTGACTGGTTGGGCGACACATATGACTCAATTAATAAATTGTCTCTCTGCATAGCAGTTGTAAAAGGCATTCAACGTGTTTTTGTCATTTCAACCAATTTTTGTACTGAGATCTAATATGGAAAGATTAACTACGTGCGAACACACACACACACACACACACACACACACACACAAAACGATACAGAATTAGATATAGTTATTCTTCACTAACTTAAGCCAAGGGGTCATTGACCGTGATGTGACACGACTTTAACTGGTTTTAGAAAGTTATATTCAGCGCTGTAATTAGCGATACTAAATGTCATTATGCGTCAGTAAGTCGTGTAAAAAAAGAACTCCTCTGAAATAAGGTATTTTTAAAAGTTTGTGTACACATACAAATCCCTGTCGGACAATGTACGCACTGGTATGCAAATTAGTTTTTTTTTTGTCTGTAAGGGCACAGGTATAAACCCGATGCTATTTTATTGTTACGTTTATGTCTGGAGGTCGTTTTGCGTTTGGTGTTGTTACTTTTCAATTATGTGTCATTTTCATAAAGTTAATGTACTTTCAAATAATTTCTAATCGAACCAAATATTATTATTCAACGAAACGTTGTAAATACTAATTAGAATCAATGATACATTTATCACGTACATACAAATTCAATTATTAAAGTGTTAAGTACTGAGAGTTAAAACTACACACACACACACGTACAAACACATTAGCGAGCACGATGTTCCTATACTTTGTGTCCACATTTGTTAAGACCACGATGAGATATTTTTTATTCACCATGAATTCTAACCACTTGATATTGCGTAAACGTGTTTGCTCTACCCAAATATCTTCACGCAATAAAGGCCACGCCTCAGTCATTACGAATAATGTTTATACAAAAGTTATATTTTAATATATGAAACAGGAATAATCATGCATATTAGAGTTTACCTTAGTTTTTCATAAAGTATTATTTTAATAATTGACGGCTTACATTTTATGTAAGTACAGTATCTATTTATCAACTTATAGATTGTAGTAGCGATAATAATAAGTAATATTTACAATGAAACTATTTTCAAATACAAATGATGTTGGTAATGTATGATTTTAAAGACAACTTCTTCACTTGGTACTTCATGAAGTCGGTCCTTGGACTTTACTTCGCTCCCTCTCTCTCTATCTCTCACACACACATTTAGTATGAGCAGACGCAGTTGTCGTCCATGATATGAACACTCTCTCTCCCTCTCCCTCTCACTCTCTGTCTCTCTCTCTCTCTCTCTCTCTCTCTCTCGACTATATGATTGTTGTCGACTACGACATCAAAGTTATCAACTCTATCTCTCTCTGTCTCTCTCTCACACACACACACACTTATTACACATAATTGTTCTCTAACTACAGCTGCAATCGTCCAGTTTCGCCAGCGCACACACACACACACACATGTGAAGAAGAGCAGTAACGATTTCTCTTTAGCAAAAAAAAAATATTATCACTCTCTCAAAATTGTTCTCTAACTACAACTGCAGTCGTCCAGTTTCGCCAGCGCGCGCCACACACACACACACACACACACACACACACACACACACATAAGGTCAGGAATATCCCGTTAGCGCCACATGTCTGTAACAGAAAACAACATATTTTAAAATTAGATACTGTCATTAAGAGACATACACACACACACACACACACACATGGTGTAGTTGTGATCATGTAACACTCCGTTGGGAGACAATATACTGTACTTGCCTGAAACAAAGACATTCCCCGTGTTTTATCACATTAATGTATTATCATGACCACTCAGTACTGAGTGATTATAGTCCTAATGCAATGTCAAAATAAAAATATGTAAAACAAAATACAGGCGTTCTTTTATTCAAACGTAACATCCGAAATTTTGAAATATATTTATCGCCTACCACGTTATACCCTACTTTCTAAATTTGACACATAGCGAAAATAGTAATTAAGCGTTGTCACCACTCATGTACGAAAATAAAAGCTTTCCACCACGGACAATGACCCATTGGGGTACATGATTTACATCGACTTGTTTGTGTGTGTGTGTGTGTGTGTGTGTGTGTGTGTGTGTGTGTGTGTGTGTGTGTGTGTGTGTGTGTGTGTGTGTGTGTGTGTGTGTGTGTGTGTGTGTGTGTGTGTGTGTGTGTGGTCAAATTACTATGTCAGTGTCTGTTACAATTTCTCTAGTCTACAAGAGTACACACACACACACACAATCAGGTCAATGACTGCTACGTGCTGTCACCTTTTTATATTAGATCTTTCTTATGTGGTATTGAAAACTTTGTTAGATCGAGAAAATTAAGTTTATTTTCTAATTCAACCTCGAGGGTAAATTGTATGCCTTCCCGTTGTCCGTCTGTAAATATTTCATTTGGTTAGTATAGGCTCCAGTGCGTGCGTTACTTCCTTTATGCTGAGTATAACACTCTATTACAATTGGAAACATAATAGAGAAAATAACAATATGTAATTCTTTGTATATTAATCAGAAATGTATTTAATGTAAAATATGTATTTCATTTATCTGCATACATCTTTGCGGATTGAAATCTATGTATGTGTGAATCAAATGTGTAGGCTGCTGAAAACGTAAATTTAGGGGGGGGGGAAGCTTTCCATCATGGCCAATGACCCCTTGGGGTTAAGCTGGTGTTGTACGTTACTAAAATCATAACAAATATTTTCATCCTAAGCATGTATTACTTTTTAGTAATAATTACAAGCCAACAAAGGGATATACAGTTTGATGCTTTATGATTTTCGTAAAATGTTTATATATACAAATAAATTGACTATGAGTATGAAATTACAGGCTTCCCACGAACGGAATTCATAATTTTTGTCGATTCGATTGTTTTCCTAATTTTGACTAATGTACGAAAATACTGAAAGTATCGCAAATTTCTGAAAGCTTTCCACTGCGGACAATGACCCATGGGTTAAGCTGGTGTTGTAATCATGTATCGTTTGTTCTTCACCTTCCACTTGAAGAAGAAGAAAATGGCAGGTGGTGGGGATCTTACACCACTTCTAGTTCCACATAATTGTGTAAGGGAAGTCGTACAAATTACTCTTTGTTTACAGGTATACAATGAAGTACAATCGTGCAGAATATTTACAACGTGTGCGCACGTATTTTAAAATACAGAGAGTGGGTGCACGTAAAGATTACCATTTAAAGTATCCGAATGTCAACCAGAGTTCTCAAACACTGGCACGCGCTGGGTTTGTGTACGAAGGAGATGGTGATACTGTGCGATGTAGTTCGTGCCAAGTTAGATTTGAAGAATGGGCAGCGGATGATTGTCCTGACGCTTTACATGCAAGGGTAATGCCGCAGTGCCAGTTTGTGGTGACACAGCTAAAATAAATAAAAAAACAAACAAACGTTAGGTCTACTTATTAATCGGTTCTTTTCAGAGCCTTCGTAACTTAGCCTCATGTTACTCGAATTTGTTCTTTGTTTACACAACAAAAAATATTTTCATGTGATCTCGAGTCGGGCCTAAGCCCGAAGAAATAAGGAAGGCGGTATATTATATATTTACAGGCTGTAAAAGAGGAAAACGGAGCCATATAGAGACAATGTGAGTATAATGTTTATACTGCAAAGTAATTACGATAAAGTGTACTTTTTCTGTAGGTCTGATCACTGCAGTCAAGTCGCTCCTTGAACAAGAATAATGTATGAGTGCAGTCCATTTTGTTGTTGGCGAATCGTTATCTGTTTTTATTAAAATCTTACAATGTCAAAAATTATTATTAATATTGTATTTATTTTATAACATTATTTGGGATATATATATTTAATCAATGCAAAATGAATTTTTAAAAATATTGCATTACATTGGTCTGTAAACTATATTTATGTTTGTTCTGTACACATATGCATACGGTAATAATCATGAGTGGTGATAAAATCTTACAATGTCAAAAAATTATTATTAATATTGTATTTATTTTATAACACTGTTTGTGATATATATATATATATATATATATTTAAAATATTGCATTACATTGGTCTGTAAACTATATTTATGTTTGTTCTGTACACATATGCATACGGTAATAATCATGAGTGGTGACAACGCTTAATTACTATTTTTGCTATGTGTCAAATTTAGAAAGTAGGGTACAACGTGGTAGGCGATAAATATATTTCAAAATTTCGGATGTTACGTTTGAATAAAGAACGTCTGTATTTTGTTTTACATATTTTTATTTTGACATTGCATTAGGACTATAATCACTCAGTACTGAGTGGTCATGATAATACATTAATGTGATAAAACACGGGGAATGTCTTTGTTTCATGCAAGTATAATGTCTCCCAACGCAGTGTTACATCATCACAACTACACCGTGTGTGTGTGTGTGTGTGTGTGTGTGTGTGTGTGGGCGCATGTGTCTTAATGACAGTATCTAACTTTAAAATATGTTGTTTTCTGTTACAGACATGTGGCGCTAACGGGATATTCCTGATCTTATGTGTATGTGTGTGTGTGTGTGTGTGCTCGCGCTGGCGAAACTGGACGATTGCAGCTGTAGTTAGAGAAAAATTTTGAGAGTGATAATTTTTTCTTTGCTAAAGAGAAATCGTTGTGCTCTTCTTCACATGAGTGTGTGCGTGTGTGTGTGTGTGTGCGCGCGCGCGCGCTGGCGAAACTGGATGATTGCAGCTGTAGTTAGTACAATTCTGTATACTAAATGTGTGTGTGTGAGAGAGAGAGAGAGAGAGAGAGAGAGAGTGAGAGAGAGAGAGAGAGAGAGAGAGGGTGAGAGGGAGAGGGAGAGAGAATGTTGATATCATGGACGACAACTGCGTCTGCTCATACTAAATGTGTGTGTGAGAGATAGAGAGAGAGGGAGCGAAGTAAAGTCCAAGGACCGACTTAATGAAGTACCAAATGAAGAAGTTGTCTTTAAAATCATACATTACAAATATCATTTGTATTTGAAAATAGTTTCATTGTAAATATTACTTATTATTATCGCTACTACAATCTATAAGTTGATAAATAGATACTGTACTTACATAAAATGTAAGCCATCAATTATTAAAATAATACTTTATGAAAAACTAAGGTAAACTCTAATATGCATGATTATTCCTGTTTCATATATTAAAATATAACTTTTGTATAAACATTATTCGTAATGACTGAGACGTGGCCTTTATTGCGTGAAGATATTTGGGTAGAGCAAACACGTTTACGCAATATCAAGTGGTTAGAATTGATGGTGAATAAAAAATATCTCTTCGTGGTCTTAACAAATGTGGACACAAAATATAGGAACATCGTGCTCGCTAATGTGTTTGTACGTGTGTGTGTGTGTGTGTGTGTGTGTGTGTGTGTGTGTGTGTGTGTGTGTAGTTTCAACTCCCAGTACTTAACACTTTAATAATTGAATTTGCATGTACGTGATAAATGTATCATTGATTCTAATTAGTATTTACAAAATTTCGTTGAATAATAATATTTGTTTCGGTTAGAAATTATTTGAAAGTACATTAACTTTATGAAAATGACACATACTTGAAAAGTAACAACGCCAAACGCAAAACGACCTCCAGACATAAACGTAACAATAAAATAGCATCGGGTCTATACCTGTGTCCTTACAGACAAAAAAACATAATATCGTGATCGATAACTGCGTCTAGAGATGTGAGACAGAGACGTTACATAAACACATAGAGACAGCAATACATTATTTCTGTTACATGTATACGGCGCATAAACATATGTCATGTGTGTGTGTATGTGATCGTAGTATGATTTTATTTCTTGACACAACCCTTTATCTTGAAAATATGATTTTTAGTCGGACGTTGTAAATAATTTTTTAAAATATCACTTACCTGCAAAGAATATACCCCTTGCGTACGAGCAGATAACAATATGTAATTCCGTGTATGGTAATCAGAAATGTGTGAGAGAGAGAGAGCGAGAGTGAGTGAGAGGCGTTACATAAACACATAGAGAGAGAGAGTTTATATCGTGATCGATAACTGATCTAGAGACAAAGAGAGAAAGGAAGGGAGAGAGAGTTGATAACTTGATATCGTAGTCGACAACAAACATATAATTTACTGTACACTATAATGCATCTGCACATGAACACATAGAGAGAGAGAGAGAGAGAGAGTTTATGTCGTGATCGATAACTGCGTCTAGAGACAAAGAGAGAGAGGAAGGGAGGGGGAGAGAGAGTTGATCACTTGATATAGTAAACGTCAACAGTCATATAATTTACGATACACTACAATGCGTCTGCTCATATAGTTTGAATTTCCCACAACAGAAAAATGTTGACAGATCTGTTCTATACACAATAATGCAAGATTGGCAACCCTGATCATATATTTTAATATACACTATAATACACATATCAAGTTTGAACCCATGTATAGGTTGGTAAACCTGATCATATACAATTAATATACATTATAACACACAACAAATTTGAACTCATGCGAAGGTTGGTAACCCTGATCATATATTTTTAATATACACTATAATGCATAAAGTTGAAACCCCCCCACCCACCACCACCCACCACTGATAAGCAAATCAGCTTTATTAAAAAAATAAAAAATTATATTCGCGGAAATTCGCGGATGCGGGTGGTCCATTGAACCCCACCCCACCCCCACCCACCCCCTTTATATGCAAATTAATTTAATTAAAAAATAAAAAATCAAATAAAATAAAATAAAAAATTTTATTCGCGGAATTTCGCGGATGCTGTGCTCCTTTGGGATGTTGCGGGTCCATTGGTGGTGGGGAGAGCGTGGAAAAAATCTTGGACCATGGGAACGGCGGCATCACTTTGATCTTGGTGGTGGGGTGACCGTGGGAAAGGCGGAATTCCTTTGTTAGTCAGGACCGGCATTTTCCCTCTACTGTCGTTGATATACAGCTAAAATTTTTGTGAAGTTTTCTGGAAGAAACGTTAACCAATGTTCTATTATGAGCGGTTTGGTATATATCATTTCTGCCGGATTTAATATCCACAACCATTTTTTATATAATATATATATAATCGTTTATCAGCAATTAAAAATAAATTAATATTTTTAAAATTACAAAGATCGATTTTATTTGTATCTATAGGATGCTCGTTTTGTATTTTTGGTACCGAAGAAGATGGCGACTAAGGTATGAAAGATATTATAGAAGTGTTATCTGCCTTACCATATAAATTTTGAATGGCTAAAACATCATCATCACCTAACTCTATTTACCGTTGTAATAAACATACATTACAGAATCTGATACATCTGAATGTGATAAACTTATAACATGACCGATTTCATGTATAACGTTGCATACAAACTTGTGCGGCCAAGAGGAACAACGTTATCAGACGAATATGACCACTTTTTATCTTCATCAATATGAATTTCTCGCTTTGAATTATTATAATCAGAAAAATATGCATGTGCTAATGTTCCACCTTTACCGTCAAACGTTCTCGTACATTGCCACGATTCTTTGTGCATCATATGTTTCAATCGTTTATTAGAAATTAAAATATCTGTATTTACTCTATCATGTTTAAAACGTATACCAGACTTTTCCTCCCATACTGCAAAAGCTTGTTTAGTCAATTCTAACACCTCTTGATTCGCTAAATAATAATGCCATGTTACTTCAGGCTTGTTCCATTTAAAACTGGATACTCGATAACCAAATATAATATCACTATTACCGCATCTAGGTTTTAACATTAAATTTATAGTGTCATTATTTAATTTACCATCAGTATGTAATTTATAGTATTCTTGAAATATAAGTAACGCATTAGTAATATCTGATTCACTTACCGCTTGCAACGAAGATTCATCATCTGTTTGAAGATAACCATATTCATATAAATATTGCTTAACTTTATCCACTTCAATCTGTGTTGTATTATCGGCTAAAGAATTTATTAGTAATATTTGAACAATTACTATGTATAGTAAATTTTTAACTACCGACATGTTATTAACTAGGATGTTACTTTCAGAATTCACGTTGGAACACTAATAAACCAACTGCTAACGTGTATTATATAAACGTTATTATCGGTTAACATATCTAAAAACAAATTCATGTTAAAACGTGAAAATAAAAAAGTATAAATAATGAATAAATATATTTAAAAAAATAAAAAATTATGAATTACTAGGGATTGAACAATTGATACTTACCTTACATATAATCTATTATTAGAATAACACAGTTGCACGTTACCGACTAAGCTAATTCATATCTTATCTGTATACCATGACAATCGTTACATATAAAATGTAATATATTTAGGGTATAGACGACGCTATCTACACTGTAAAAAGGAAAAAAAACAGTTTACACGTCAACGAACTCGGAATGTTTATGTTTACATCAACGTTTACGCGTGTCAACAAACGCCGTCTGTTTATATTTACATTTTTACTAGGTCAGTGTGTTTCAAGGTCACGGTTTACTATATAATGACAATCATTACATATAAAATGTAATATATTTAAGTAAAGACGACGCTATCTACACTATAAAAAGGAAATAAACAGTTTACAGACAAGATTGTCCCAGCGCATACAAAATATGTCCTAGGACACGATTGTCCCCAGAACATACTAAGTATGACCTAGGACACGATTGTCCTGTCCTAGCGCATACGTACATGTTTTCGGGTGTCCCAGCGCATACTTCCCGGGTTAGGGTGTCCTAACGCATACATACATGTTTTCGGGTGTCCTAGCGCATACAGACATATACTACTTCTGTTTACTGATTAGTTAAAAGCTGCGTCCAGTCTCGCCTCTGTGTGTGTGTGTGTGTGCGCCCGTGTGTGTGTGTGTGTGTGTGTGTGTGTGTGTGTGTGTGTGTGTGTGTGTGTGTGTGTGTGTGTGTGTGTGTGTGTGTGTGATTTATACGAGTTGATTATAGAAACAAAAGCGAGTAGTGGTAAAGGCAGTCAGTGGGTCTTTTCTGTTTTGTAACAATATCATAATAGTGAAAACTTACCAAAATAATGATGTAGATCTGCATAGAAGACTTTGAAGTGGTTTTATACTTTATTCATCAAAAACGCAAATTTTATACACCAAAAACACCTAACCTAACCTAACCTAATTTCACGAACTGGAAAGTTATTGTTTATAATTCAGGAGGCCTTACTTTTGTGTAAAACACCTTTGTCCTTCAAAAACTGCACTTCCTTCCTCATTACTACTTATTTCCCGCACTAAATGAAATAAAGGTATGTTTCTGAACGCACCGACAAGACAGGAATGACCTACGACTACAGACGGTGGAGCGATAAGATAACTTATAATTATTCTTGTATAGTGTACGACAGTCTGTAAATGAGAGAATATCATTTTAACTAATCAGTAAACAGAGATAGCAAATTCTGAAAACTATACTCATTTTAATGAAAGATGAACAAAATGCCAATGCCAATGTTTTGTCTTCGTATAACACAAAAGACCCTACCTTTGTGCTAATTAGTGCTAAACTGTAAGAAGATGGCATTTATTGTTAGACAAATTTAACATGAGTTATTCTGTAAGGGTGCTTTGTTGGATTTATAACTGCTGTTTGTTTCTAATTAAAGTTTGTAATTTGCGACTTCATTAGTGTCTGTTAATTAGTGTCAATATTGTTACGACGGTCTAAGTGATCGTCGTATGATATAGTGTAAAATATAATACACAAGGCACCAATTAAGTCACCAATCACCACCTTTATTTTATCACAAATAACATACGTTATGCGAATAATACCGTCATATTTTCAGATAGCTTAGAGAGGCTGCAACAACTAATGAATAGAGTGACAGAAAGCAGCCGTAGATTTGGTCTAGACATCAGTGTTAACAAAACGAAGCTAATGATTGTGTCTAAGAACAAGTTCACAAACTGCACCCTTATTGTAAACCAAAGGCCAGTTGAACGTGTAAGCAAATTTACATATCTTGGTACTATAGACAATGGACAATGGAACCACTCTCACGAAATAAAGAGCAGAATTAAAAAGGCAAGAACAGTGTATAGTAGAATGAACAGGTTATTCAAAAGTCACAATGTAACAATAAACACAAATGTTTTAGTGGATGGTTAGTGAGGATCGGTCAATAGTACAAATTTTAGCTATTTTGCGTCGACGTTTCGACAATATTTATTGTCATTTTCAGGACAATTGTTGCTGACGCCAAACACACAACTGTGACGCAAAGTAGCTAAAATTTGTATTATTGACCGATCCTCACTAACCATCCACTAAAACACTCATTGATTGACGGTCACTAAAAATTTAAGGATTTAATAAACACAAAGGTGAGACTTTTAAGCTGCTACGTATTCTCGGTCCTCTTCTACGATGTAGAATCTTGGACTTTGACTGAAGCCACAACTAAAAAATTTGAATCTTTCGAAATGTGGCTTTACAAATACTAAGTATTTCATGGATAGCACATATAACTAATCTTGAAGTTCTTAGAAAGATAAAGAAAGAAAGAAAGAAAAGTTATTAAATCAGTGGAGATAAGATAGCTTCAGTATCTGGAATATCTCATGAGAAATGAACAGAGATTTTACTTATTGCAGTCCATACTACATGGAAATATAGTTGGAAAGAGAGGAGTTGGGCGACCGACAATATCATGGCTGAGAAATTAAAGGACCTGGTTTGGCAAGAATACAACTGACTTATTCCGTGGAGCAGTACAGAAAGTTAAAATAGTGTGTATGATATCCAACATCCAAAACGGATAGGAACTATCAGAAGAAGAAGAACAACGCGTACAATAACGCTGTAAAGGTGACTCGTGGAAACGGTTGTTACAATATGAATAATACTTGTCCAGAATTTAAGTTACTAAGTCTCAGACGATCTATGAGACAATTAATGGTATTTTTAGAAACAATGTACGTCTTGATACAAAATTAATGTTTTACAGAGTTATGGCGGGCCCTGTACCGTCTTATGGGTATGAATTATGGTCGACAACCAAAAGACAAGAAAGTAACATACAGGCCTCGGAAATAGCGTTCTTAGGAGTAGTTAAATGACGTTCTTGGTCGTATATAGGATTACACTGTAAGAGAAGACTTACTAGATTTTAACTTGAATTAAAAATTAACTTGGAATGAATGTCATATTTAAGACTGGTCAAACCAATCTGGAAATATGAACCTACAGGACATAAGTGTGTGGATAGATCCAGAAAAAATGGTTGGAAGATCTTTAAAGAAGGAACAGGCAACATCTTACCTATGTTGTGTTGTGAAGATCATAATGTTGACTTAACCAGAAAAGTTTTGTTGATATAAGATTAGACGTCACTAGTTATTTTGGTTTCGAGAACGAGGTGTGTTCAACAAAAGACGGAACTATTTGTAAAGCACGTCAACGAGCGCATAGAGTGAGCTGCACAATTAAGTGCTGCTAGCGACAGATTTTGACGCCGGAACGCCGTTTTCTCCGTCTCGTCATGATCAACAGTCTTCGAGCTGCACACGCTGTAGTGGGGAAGAGCACTGTATGTAAACTGCGCACTTTATTGGTGGTCATTTAAAGGACGACGGATTAGGCCGCTAGAGGGTATGTAAACTGCGCACTCGGTACCTGCTCGCACACTGCCCCTCTCGACTTCTCTCACTGCTTCCCCTCCTGCATTGCACTAATAGAGTTCCAGCCGTGTTGGGAAGATAGCAATTAGAGACACAGGTGGAGCCACCACCGCATGTAATGAAAGTAACTGATGTAGATTTTTGGCAAAATAAAGAATTTCTGATTGTGTGAACAGCCATTCTGTGACCAGAACGTCCGAGGTTTATATTGCGCCGAGCTTTGGGGGGTACATGATACATATCTTGTACACAAAAATTTGAAAAAATTCCTTCCCACTTTATCCAGACTTAGGACTGGCAGATATACGATATCTGGTGTGGTTAATGTTTTTTTCTTAATTTTATTTATAGTTTTTTTTATTTTATTATTTTAATTTTTTTTATTTTTTTTTATTTATTTTCATTTTATATACTTTTACGTTCTTTTCTTATTTTTTTGAAATGGCTACAAAACTTTTGACGAAGTCGTATCTTGAAATTTCGTTCTTTTTGTATATTTTTTAGTTTGGACTTAATTATGTTTGGCGCCGGGAACTTGAACTGCTGGGTTTTCTAGCTCCATCGTTAATACTGTTAATTTTTACGTAAGATTGCGTTTGAAACATTTTCAAAACTTCGGTGAAATGAATAATAGATGGATGCGCATGGTAGAATTGTTCACCGAATTTTGAATGAAATGATTCACACGCATTCGTTGTGGGCTCCTGTGATGTTCCTTCTTCTGCCCACATATTGGGAGGAAATTCGCCATCCAAATAATGCTCCACCAAATAATCTGCAAACTCTGTAACTCTCTGATCTGCTGGTTGATCCGGTGCGAAATCCATAACAAAGCAGTCTTCGACATCATTCGGATCCAAATACTGGGGACCAAATAAATGTCTCAACCAGCTACCAATTTCACTCAATTCGTTGTTAATTCTTTAGCAAGGCCAAGTTTTTGTATTTTCCGATACCATGCTTGTGTTAAATGAAACCTACAACCCAGCAACTTAGCATTTGGCCAAGATTTACAAGTCGCGTTCTGGAGACCGATTTCGATGTCGGTGATAATACTTGATGGATTTAGAGCATGATGAAACGAAGAACACAATTTTTTTTAAAAATCAAACAGCTTTCCGTATGTTTCCTCCTTTTTGTCTGGTAATAAGCAGAACACCAGCCATATATAATGACTGTTATAAACACCGTGAATGGTGAAAAACTGATACCAAAGCTTTGGACAGTACTCAAATGTTCCACCCATGTAAATTTTGACGGTTTTGCACAGGTAATATAGATTTGTCGCACATGTGTAAGCAACAATGGATGTTTCTTCGTCAATTATTTGCACAAACTTTTCATCCTTTATCGTTTTTACATCCATCGTTTTCAGTTGGTGGAAAGCTTCTGATAGCTCCTTCGGTAACTTCGGCATAGTTCTGCGACGATAGTTGTAAATATTTCTGCGTACGCAATTGATATCGCCTACACGCAGATTTTGAAGCGTATAAGAATAGTTTTCAATCGTATGGTTGATGATCTTTGATAGTCTTTCCAGAATGCCGTCTTCTGCTTTCCTCTTTGCTGCACTGCTTATGATTCTGCGACTAATTAGATGATTTTGTAATTTTTTGTGGGTGTGTTGCACATTATGTTTCACTATGACATCGTCAAGCCCCAACGTGTGAACCGTTGCCTTGCAATCGCGCACTGTGCACCTCCAAAAGATAGTCTCATCTAGCAACACTTTACACTGACGGAAAGAATTCCCGTCCACAATTATCATTGGTTTACCACGGGTTAATAAAAGTCGAGTCACTTCCATTACGTACAAACACGCTCACAAATGTAGGAAGACACGAGAGAATGAGACACAGACTGAAGGCAAACAGTTTACATACTCCCAAGGCAAACAGATGTTTACAAACGAAGGAACAGGTATTTGGGCCCTTTAATCCTTCGCAGAGTGCGCAGTTTACATACCTTTGGGACGCTACCTGCATACTAGTGCGCAAATTACCTACGCCCACGCCGTCCATTTGATTTATAACAAAGTGAGAATGAAGATCTTAACTCAACGTGTGTGTGTATAAACTTTTGCTGGCAACTTCGTAAAATATTATGAGTATACTCGACAGGATCGTCCAGTATTGGCTGAATTAGTGGGAACATCTTTGCCGAATAGATGGCTGCCACATTCCCAAATAACTATGGAACTATAAGCCGAGGGGACGGAGAGGTGTGGGACGTCCGAGGAAGCGCTGGAGTGACCAGCTCTAATCGTCGCCTATTTCAGACCGGAAAGAATCATGCTTGGTTTAATCCTTGAAGAAGATGATGGTGGTGATGATGATGATGATGATGATGACGACGACGACGATGACTTTGTAAAACCCTTTATAGAGCAATTTATATTGTATTCCAAAGTTGTCATTACCATTTGCGTTGGTACGCCGTTGTGTTGATCGATTTCAAAACAGGTCTCTTTCTGATTGTCGTCAACTAACGCAGTAAGAATTTTTCAGTAATACGATACATTTTTCAATCTTGTATGGATACGAATACTCTCAGAAAGTCTCAGCAGTTAAACCATGACTTACAATTACCACATCACGGGCTTTCTTCCCATGGTCTTTGACATCGCTTTCATCTGCACCGACCATTGTTTCTACACTCTTTAAAATTTTTAAAATAATCGTTCTGCTCATGCCGGGCTCAGCGGATGCTCAGTTCAAAACCAGAATGTCTCTGTAAAGTCTTAACCTAGTTTTGGCGCAAAATTTCATACGCACATGTTGTTCCTCGCGGTCTTTCTTAATCGCTTTGTCACTAATCCACCGGCCAGCGTGCGCACGTCCCCACTCAATCTGATATAGCTCAAAAACGAATGCTGATAGCAAAACAGAATAAACGGCAGTTTGTTATCGAAAACGTTTGCTAGGAGCGCCCAAATTCGCGGCGCGTTGTTTGTGCGGGTTGATGTGTTATTCAAAAAGTTCAATCTTTTTTCAATCACACCTCGTATAATACACTAAAAAAGTATGTGGTTTCCTGTTGTATAGGTTTTTAAAATAATATCTTTGTTAAGACTTTGTACCTGTACTTTAAATATTATAATGCGATACGCGCAGATGACGTCACGTTTTTCTTATCGGCCGCTGTCAGCCGACACAGCTGGCGGTCGGTAGCAAAGTTTTAGTTAGTCATTTATATCACTCCGAGCTGAGCACTCGTAATATTTCTCATCCAGCCGCGGCTTCTGGACTCATTATTTAGTCATTCATTATGTGCAACATGCACTAGTTAGACTTCTCGAGCTCTTTCTTATTCAACATGTCTTTCGACTTCATTATCAATTAATTTACGGGCGTCATGACGGGCAAACGTCTGCGCGTGTCAGCAATTGTTGTAAAATATAACAGTTTTCAATAAAGGATTATTGCTCAAACATTTATACAGTCCACTTCTATATATACTTTCAAACCAGCCCTCTTCATTTAGCGCTCCTGGAACAACTCGAGAGACTTCAAGAGCTCCAGTACGCAACAATCTTTAATAGAAATATATTGTTACCTAAAAATGGTAAATTTACATGTGTGTTACAATATGTCTCTGTGTATCCTCCGCTGTTGTTATTTATATATTTCACTTTGCCGTGTTCCATTAAAAACATCGCCTGGCTGTGTCTGAGATCTTGACACATCTCAGGCCACGACAGCAAACTCGGAACGTGCACTGAAAAATAATGAAGACGATTAGAAATAAACGTCAAATAGAAACAAGATAACTAAAGATATTTACAATAAATAGTGCATATCTAAAAATTCGAAAATAAGCCATTACAGTACAGTAGTGAGACAAGAATGCCTATATGCAAGTGAATGTCTAGCATTGAATTCTACTTTAGACAAACTAGAAAATATTGGAAAGACAAATTATTAGAAAAATATTAGGCCTACGAAACACTTCAGAAGGTTGGAAGTTAAGAAGTAATAATGAAATATATCAAAGAATTGTAAATACAACAAAAACAGTGAGAAAAGATGACTAGTATTTTTTAAACATTTATATAGAATGGACGAAAATAGGTTAACAAAACAGATCTTCAAATGTCTGTAGGGAAAGAAGTTAACATCAAGTTGGATTAAAAAATCAAAAAAAAATTAGGAAGAAATAATGTAAACGCAGAAGAAGCAAATGAAAGAGATGTTTTTTGGGAAAAAGTGTTAAAAATTGAAGGAGTCCAGGGTAGGAGAGTGAAAAACGCATGTTCAAAGTGGACTGAAGACAGGAAGAAGAGAGAGTAAAAGATGAAAGAATATTGGAGAAAAAGACAAGAACAAGGAATAAAGAATTAAAAATGGCATGTGGTCCTCAGATAGCCGATACAAATAGAAAAAACAAGATAACGTTGTAGTTATAGTAATCACATTGTTAAGAGTGCTGCATTGATCATGGTCTTAGAAATCAGAATCCATTAAATGCTAGAAACGTTTACACTTCAAAATATTATTAATAAGTCTTTTAATCAATTATTCAACTTGAACGAGGTATACAAGACACCACTCTTAACTCGACAGATTTGGTATTTTGTCTGATTGTCTACCGGTTGTGAGATACTTTCGATTACTTTTATATAACTGAATTTCTTAGCCTTTTCATGTTTCTCCGTATTATACTACTCAACATATTACTATTGTTTTGAAATTTATCGTCCTAAAAGTAAGGACTCAGGGGGAAAAATAGGAAGGGGCAAAATTTAAAAACATTTCAACTTACAACGTGGAATATCAAATTAGGAAGGATTGTAAAATAAATATGCAGTTACGTTTAGTCAACATGTTCAAACATTTAGGACAATATTATTATAAAGTGTGTTTCAAAATTGTTAAAATTAATGCTACGTATCTGGTAAACGGGAATTTTAATATAAAATTTTCGAATGTATCTATATTCTGAAAGTTTTTCTTCCGAGTCACGACAGGCTAAAATTAAAAGTCAAAAACAGTTTTAAAACTTTAAGTTTACGTTGTCCATACAATTATAAAGAATTGTATTCAAAATAGGGATTTGGGGTTTTCAACAATTTAAAGGAATTAATATCTATCCGCATGTATATAAAAATTAAATTTGAAAATTGATATCAAATTTCCTTTTATCTAAGCCTAAATTTTTTTCGAAACAGTGAGTAAGTTCTACAACTCAATGAGCTTAGTAGTTGTAGGTAGTTCTAATAGTTATGCAATTATTCGACAGGACAAATAATAGAAAGTCACTAAATTAACTACTTACAATAGCCTGCACACAAATAAGCAATTACAAAGTTAATATTCTGTATACTTTGTAGATTTAACCACGTCTGTTAAAGGACTCATGTATGCAGATAACTTAAATCAAACTCAGACTTTTCTTGTTGGTCAGCGTTTTCCATAGGACCAGGAGGTGATTTTATGTGTAGAGGGGTATTTTGCAAACCTTACAGAAAACCACTTCAGGGACGGGATAGTGGCAATGGAGCATCGCTCTTTAGGTTAGGTTAGATTAGTTTTGTTAAACGTTAGGGATGAATTCAAAGATGACAGAATTTGTATGCATGTCATTTGAAGGAGTTTTACAATTACATAGACGTTCAATTGTCTTCCGGTCTGTGTAGTTGAGTTGGTTCATTTTCTGTGAATTTTCTTAAAGTTGTTGAGGACATGACAAATAACGTAGATTCGCTCATAGAGCTTGAAATCATAATAGCAACCTAAGGTAATTACAATAAAGGAAAACGCTCTATATTGCAGCGTAGCAAAATAAATATTGCATAAGTAGGTAATAATAATTATATAAAACACAGTCTATAGGTATCAAATACTGTAGCAAACACTGTTTGCTACAGTCTGTTTCTTGATGTATATATATTTAATATTTATAATCACTTAACCTCAAGATATTTGCTTCTTATTTGGAACATGTTTGATATGTTGAATATACATACATACATACATACATACATAGACTTAGCGCCGCATAATTTCTTCATCACACGCCAATTTTTACCCAGGGTATCTAAAACAAATTTGAGGAACTTGTATAAGTACATCTTTAGGTGAAGAAGTTATTTTGCCCAAGTTATGGTGTGTCAGCGTACGAAAAACTTATACAAATTTTTATACATCGTATTTTTGCTGTACGCTGAAGCCAGACAACCTGTTCGATATATACAAATGTATATAATGAAATATGGGTAGTTAGTCGGCCATATTGGCATTCGTAATAATTATTCTATAAAATTTGTAACATGTGTAAAAAGACAGACACTACAGAGGAAAGTGTGTTTTTATTCTGTTTAGTTGGTATAACGAAATATCACGACCTGCCATAATTTATTCTGTTTAGTCGTCGCGTTGTGCGGTAATTCGTTGAGTTTGCTAACGTGTGTGGGACAGAATTTTGTAATTCGTATGAAGTGTTTGTGATTGCAAGTCGAAGTAAAAATATGTTGGAGGCGCTAGGAATAATAATGAAAGGTAAGATGATCATTTATTTAGTGTATGTTGTCCGTTGTTTGTAGGAAATTAGCTGTTAGGTTATGTATGAATGTCTCGATTACTTTGGGTTGTACACTAGGCCTACCGGTTGTTATAGGCCCAACTATACATAATATCACTGTGTTCTGTCCAAAATTTAATAATGGAGCAAATTAGCATTCTAATTTAATTAATACAATATACCTAGGCTAACGCCATGCGTTCTTATGGGAGTAAAAATTTAATTTTTTGTCTCCGTAAATAGGTTCGACCGCCGTTTAAAATTATTTTTCTCGTGTTTATATAACATAGAAGAATATAATAAAAATATATCAGCGCAATATCAGCATTGATGAGAATCTTCATAATTACCCAAGGGGTAATTAACTAATTTTAAAAAAAAGTCCCTGTAAGGCACTGAAGCAATTTAATTAAATAAAGTTTCTTTATTATAGATACTCCTGTAAGTCTGACAATTATTTTGTCTACTCTAGCCTACCTATATATGTGTAATGTATCCAATTTGTAAATCATTTTATTCGTAAAATGTGGTCCTACCTAACACAAGATGGTACGCCTTACTATAATATATTTAATTTGAACTCTGCTCGTATTTAACTAGTTACAAATTTTATTTAATTCTTCAGTCCAGCTATATTACTCTAAATATACTTTCAAATTCAGCATTTTTCATAAAATTCATAAAAGAAATACGTTAGGTTATGTTTCATGTCTAGATTACTTTGTCGAACACGTATCTGTTATAGAACCAACTATGCCTAATAGCACTGTGTTCTGCCCAAAATTTAATAATTGAGCAAGTTAGCATTCTAATTTAATTAATACAATTTTATTTTTTCATTATTAGCGGGCCAATTTATACAAAAACAAAAATTCTGGAGTTTTGTATTGTAGTGTTTTAGGGTAAATAGAATTGGCATAATAAATTTAATACAGTAGGCGTATTGTTTTGATTGTGAAACAAAAATCATTTGTTTGATGTTTTAATTCAGTTCACTTTTCCCCAATAAGTAAAAACCTTTACAAAGGTGCATAAGGTATTATCATTTGCTTTAAAAAATTGAATTCCAAAATAATACAAAGACTATTTAAATTAGATTTGTTCCTTTACTGCATTAATAAAACCTGTCATATACGCGTCACCTTATGCTACATAAATATCAAACACACTTAGTGTTCCGAGTTGTTAATACAATAGTGATATAAATATCAGGTTACTAAACCTTTACACAGAATAATTTTATTAGATGCATTGTTGTAAAACTTTAATATTGTAATTCCTGCTTTGAAAAGTGCAGGGTAAAACAGAAACATGAAAATATCAGAATAATAATATTTGAATAGAAATCATAGATTCTTTGTGGTATACAAGAACATGAGTATTTATTGTATTGTATGCAAGTTGGATGTCATAACATGAAATTATCAGTTAAGGATAGTTCAGTGTTTAGATAAGACTTTGATTCTATAACCCTAGGACTAGAATAAACTTCCAGTTAGTTTTGTGCTGATGTATTATTAACAACAGCAAAGTTCCTGTGATAATAGAACTGATTTCGCTGAAAGATTAATTATGTTAACAAAACTAGCAAACTAGCAGGGCATTAGCCGATTAACTTACAGCGGAATAGCCTGTAAGCCTAACCTAACTCTGAAATAAAATGAATTACTTTTAGGAAAAAATCAAAATTTGTTTGTGTTATGTAGGCTTGGGTGTTAAGTATAATAGGCTAAGTTCTTTATCACAGTAAATTGTCTCTAGCTCCAGATACTTGCATGTCTACATCAATTGTCATATTTTACTTTTCAGATGACTGTGAAAGTAGGCCTAGGAGACGTACAGCAAAAAAAGGTACATATAGTTTTAATTGTTATTTATATTCAGTGTATAAAAGCACCCCTTACCTCTAATCAACTAAAAATATAAAATTAATTAACCCATTTTTGAAAAAGACCCTGTGAGGGAACTGACTCCAGTTAAATGAAATATGTATTCTGTATTAAATGCTTATTCTGTATAAATATCAAGTTACTGATACCTTTACACAGAATAATTTTATTTAGATTAAGTCTGGCCTATGATAATATAACTGATTTAGCTAAACTTACTGCGGATTAGCCTGTAAGCCTAACCTAACTCTGAAATAAAATTAATTACTTTTAGAAAAAGATCAAAAGTTTATAGGCCTGGGTGTTAAGTATAATAGACTAAGTTCTGTATCACAGTTGAATTATCTTTAGCTCCAGAACTTGCACCAATAGTGCATGTCTACATATATTTTCATACTTTACTTTCATATTTGACTGGGAACGTAGTAAGTTCAGTGTTAATTTATTCATGTTACCTTATATTTGGTGTATAAAATCACCCCTTAAACTCTAGTTAACTTAAAACTAAGATTAATTAACTGATTTTTAAAAAAAGTCCATGTGAGGGCACTGACTGCAATATAATTAAATATTTTTTTTTATTATAGATACTCCTGCAAGTCTGACAATTATTTTGTCTACTCTAAAAAAATTCCATTTATTACTTTTATGGTGATTCATGTATGAACATTACATAATTTTAATTTTCTTACAGATGTAAGACTGTTTCCGGAAAATGTATGCGATCGAATTTCACAAGATTTAGGACACACACAAGTGTCTGATCAAGTAAGTTTGAGTGGTAGTTTAGGCCTGAAATTTATGCTAAATTTTGTTCGTAAATTCTGCCTAAATTTTTTGCCAGTAATTTAATCTATGGCTTTGATATGAAGTATAAAATGTCTGAAGACAAGTACTAAGCCTTGAGTTCCTACTGAGTACACCCATTAGCCTATAGAAATATTAGCTAGACTGCGTACGTTTTCAATTGTAAAAATGAAATAGGCCTACCTATATTTGTGTAATGTATCCAATTTGTAAGTCATTTTATTCGTAAAATAAGGTCCTACCTAACACAAGATGGTAGGCCTTACCATAATATATTTAATTTGTACTCTGCTCGTATTTAACTAGTTAACATATTTTATTTTATTCTTCAGTCCCACTATATTACTCTAAATATACTTTCAGATTCAGGATTTTTCAGAGAAACGTAATTAATTAAATAAGATATGACTTAATAAGTTAAGGTTAATTTTAACACCTAATATAACAAAATTTATAATATAGGCCTATGGCTACTGTAATACGGAAGCAAACTGTTGTAATATCTTGTACACATAGTTACTTTCATAACATCGAGTCCATTAAATTGTAATTTATTTGACATAAAAATTTTATTTTAACACAGCTCTGCTTTAAAAATTAAGGACTAACATTTGTCAGGTAAAAGAAAAAGTGAAAAGAGAATTTGAACTGTGACTTCTTTAATTTTTGAGTTAAAAAGCTTTTTAATCTCGATTAAATTTTTTAATAAAATTGTGCTGTTTTTAAATTTTATAATATTAACTTGGAGACAGAAAAGGTTTTGCTGGTGACTAAAGAAAGCATCGTTCTTTTATCTTATGTAAAATTTATTATTGCATGCAAGTCTGATTAAAGCTCACTAAACTAAAATTATCACTGCTTACAGCAGCAGGTTCTTAAACCCGATAATTGATGTAGGCCTATAGTGTTATTTTTATTAATTTCTTATTATCTGTATTTATAATCTGTAACTTAATGTGTAGAATTGTATTTATATTGTTTAACCTCCTAAATGATACTCAACTAATATCACATGAAATTTTAAAAAATTAGTATCTTAATATTCTAAATTTTATGGGGTGTGTTATACTTAATAGTAGATTTAAATGATACGGAGTATGGATGAATTATCCGTAATGTATTTGCTAGTTATAATACCGTTATAATCAGGATTATATTATTCAATGTTAATCATTTGAACAGTTTTTGTTTTTCGAGTTTGTGTGATTATATTAGAAATCTTTTTCAGGAATCTTCAGTGCAGGGATGTAACCAAGCAATAGTGACTTGAGTTCATTTAAATTAAAATAGATTACTATAAAATAACTACTAGATTATGCTGTAAATTTAATTTTTTTTAGAAATTTACACAAAATCATTAACTTTTTGTAAATTCATAGTGCTAACCTACAAATATTGTGCTAGGTTAAGAAAATAAATTATTCTCTTAATTATTAGCTTAATATTATTATAATTATTAACTTAGTGAAAAATTATGTATGAGTTTTGTAATGATCTTTCAGGTTCCTCCTGAACTTTCCAGAATTGACTGGGAAAAAATGACTATTATTGCACCATCAGTAGTATCGACATCAGATGATATTGATGTGGAAAACATATGAAGTGGAGAAGGTAATATAATCAAAGCAATTTAGCCTATAGATAATTTAAAATTTTTTTTTTCTGTTTGTGAATTTTGTAACATTAGCATATTTGATTTAATGTTTGTTTCATATGTAGTGTTAGGTTTACCTAAATTATCTTTACTTGACAAACTAGACTTGTATAGGTACTTTAAATCAATTAAGAAAATCAGCTTTGAATGTAGCACAATTAATTCATACCATATTTCATTAATGTTTTGTTTTCAAAGCATTTTTTTGTTTGGGTGTTAGCCTATTTAATTTGTGTTATGGCAAAGTTAATTTTCTGCATCAGGAATGTCCTATTTCATTGAGCAAGCTTTATAGGAGATTTTGAAGTTTGTGATAAAATAGCCATTAATGATTGTTTTGTCTTGTTAATGACAACAATATAAAGTTATTAACAGTCCCATTTACATTTTAAATGAGAAAATTTAGTAACATAGTAGTTGGAATCATTTTTAATTAGTAGTATTATGTGTCAATGCTTTCAAATCAGGGGCTTCCTTTGGAAAGTATAATCATATGATAATTTTAAGAGTATTTCATTTAGTAATTTGCACTTTTGTTGATACTGGCAATGATAATTATTTTTCTCTGTTAGCTAAAATTCTTTCTTTGTTACAGAGTCCATTGTTGTAGAAGCTCTTATATCGCCAGATGATTGTGCAAAATTTATAAGTTTGGAGGTAAATTTCTCCTTATAGAACTGCTGTATTCTTATATAGTTATCTCTCTCTGACCTCTATTTTGCACTATGAGGTGTACACTTATTTCCATTCTTATTTGGTATTCTTTTATCTCTTTCTACTATTATTTAGTTACAATAGTTTAATCATAGTAGTCTCTTTATAATTGGTTTAGTGTTTTTTGTACACTGGTCTGTCCCTTAGTGTATATCATTGACTAACTTTACTTACACCTAGTGTCACATGACAGGTGTTCTTAATTACGATTATAATACATTATGTCCTTTCTTATAATATTCTTATACTATTACAATAGTGGCATTACACCTTACTTGTGGTATAGACATTAACCTTTTACTTCTATTTGGTATTATAAAGTGGTTTTGTTCACGTTTTACTTAGTGAATCCCCTTTTGGTCGGTTTTGGTTCACTTTATTTACTTAAATTCTTATTTAAAATCCATTTTGGGTATCTTATATTGGTACCTGTAGAAAGCTTATCAGTTCTTCTTGGTTTAAGGCACAAAACATTTTGGTTTAGGTAGGCTTTTCCTACTGATAGATGTGAATTTAGGTGAAATTTGTACCAACAATGTGTATGTTAGGTTGATACAAATTTACATTCTTTTAACCTTATTTTCTCAAGTTTGGTTTTATTAATGATAACTAATAACTCTTTAGTTATTGCCTTTTCTTATCTTACATGATTGTTTGACTATTTGAGTAATATTTGTTATTATTATGAGACAATTTTAATACTTCTTTATGTTACATGGGTGCTATGCATAACATGTTACTATGCTTTTATTCACAGCTTCTATTCAGTTAACAGTCTAGTTACTTTCATTCTTTTATAACATATCTTGTCCTATACATTTATAATATTATCTGTTGTATATTGTACAGGAATGGGTTTCCTCTCCTTAAAACCCCACTGTTGTGTTTGTCAATTTGTACATACACCTATGCCAATGTGTTTTGAATTATTTTAATTATGTAAATCTCGGAGATATTTGGAGTTGTGGGATGTATTGATGTAAGTAATTAATTATTAACTTAGCTCTCTAAAAACTATCAGTGTTTGTGTACCTGTAACTTAAATAATTAATGAGTTATTTTATAATTCCGTTCAACCTTATTATACCTTGAAGAGAATTCTGTCTAATTTTGTATTTTTACTCTCTCTCTTTGGTGTCAGATAATTCCGCTATAAGCGCTGTAGTATCGGCTCAACGAAACTTATAGGTTATTTCAATGTTTATGTTAACCAATTATTCTATACTTATTCAGTTACTTTTTTATTCCTAGCTCATTAAACCATACTCCAAATAACAAGATTTTGCCAATATATAAAGGTTCTTTATTTGTTTACTTCTTTAACATTGAATAATATATGTTCTAATTAACATATACTGGAGCTATAGATTGTATGAATCGATTGTTGATTATACTGATACTTTATTTAAATTTAGTTATATAGTGTGTTTTAATTTGTAATTAATTTAATTCAGGGTGTGAAGGTTCTTGTAACTGTGGGGAAGATTAAAAATACATAGATAAGAATGCAAGATTTACAAATTTAAAGTGTTGTGTAGTTAGTATGATTAATATAATAATAATTTACCAGACTAGAACGAAGCCAATCGTGTAGGCGGTTGATTGATAAATTTACTGTTCTGGACAATTATGCCGTACGATTTTCTTTCTTCGATTTAATAGAATGGAATTCTTCTCCTGTCCACTTCGGAATTACAGCTTGGATTGGTTTACAGCCCGATTGATTCTTCTTCTGCAACGCCAGGATCCAAATACGTTCTTCTCTTGGTTGAAGCAATTAGTGTTGTTCCGTGTTTTTGAAAGGTTATAACTTCTGGTGTAGTGAATATTATTAATTGTGATACTGTTAATTCTTTCTATTTGGTTTAATATATCATCAATTCCCTTCGGATATGTGACAGTTCAAGTTCTTCCTTGTATAATCCAGTTATTTATTCTCTATTGTGATTTCATACTGTAGTGTTATTTGGATTAAACTGTACTGGTGATAGTCATAAACATTGTCATTAGGATTTTGTGTTTTATAATCGTGTCTGATGATTTAAAATATTCCGATTAAATAGATAATTCTTGGGTTTTTTAATCTCATCACATTCAGACCATCAAAGCAATTATTGTCAAATTAACAACTTCCTCTTCTTCTGTCGTCCCTAGCAACACACGACTTCTTCCTTCCACATGTTTTGAATATAGTGTTTATTTCATATATTTTTTGTCTATTCCTTATCAATTTGCTATCCTATCGGAATGTAACTTTACCGATAGTTGGTTTATTATTTTCTACACATATTCTGCTGGTTTTTTTATATAAGCCGGTTTTTTTCCTTTTTTTATATTTAATCCACTTTCGATATTAAATGTTATTAATCGATATCATGGCATTATGGTATTATCATAATTTGTATAAATTTTATTATATATCATTATTAATTTAATGTTTTTTCTAGCTCTTCAAATCGTATTCATTAATTATTATTAATTGATATACCTAACCTTTATGTTATGAGTGGTTATATAGTGGTTTTGGCTGTTAGGCCTTTTATTGTAAACAGATTTACCTGTGTTTATAACTGGTACACATCTACAGCCCCTTTTACATAAATTCATACATATAATTAAATCTTAACTATTAACATTTACATAAACAATTATTTTTTCCATATCTAATAACAATTTTATCTTGACCTATGGATCACATATAAGAAAATTCAAATCTATTAACGTTAATTAGCTGCTTCACACTTCATTCTACAACAGTCATTGAATAATACATCTTGTTTCATTATCTTTCATTAACTCAACACATATTTGGTATAACATAACATAAACTTTATCATAACATTTGTTGTCACAAAATAATACCTCTTAACTCAAAATTCTTATTTGCTATTAGTAAATTATTGTTTCATTTTTTGTTTGTTTTTCATTAAACATATATCATCAACTATTGTCTAACTTACAGGTTCGGTTATTCTTGTTAATATTACCTTGCATCCTTATTTATCTTTATCTATGATTATAAATATAATTATTAGATCTTTGTTCTATCATGGGGTTAAATATTGACTTGTTTATTATTCTGTGAACCTTGTTTTTATGTAACTTGAGTGCTAGCATTTCTGTTGCGTTACAATATTGGTCATCTCAGTTAGTCAGTTCTTGTCCATCTCTTCAATCTGTAAGTTGTTCAGTCATTGCATATACGGGTAAGATGTTCTATAGTTGACTGGCTCTTGGAATCTATATTTTATACCATGGTTGTTAGGTGTCTTTCTCGTAGTATGTTTCTTCCTTGTCTTCATTGGTTCCTTACTGACCGAAAACTATTGGGTTGTTGGTTCCTGTGGTACAACCATTGTTCGGTGCATCTTCTTTTTCTTATAATGTTATTTCACTTGTTAGTTACCATTAGTTTTATTAACTCTTATTGTTGTGAGTTTATCCTTGGTGATGAGTAGCTCATGTAGTTTCATGCTTGGCCTTTTAGAAGAAACACTTGGTTTGTCTCTTTCACTCAATTATTGACATGTGTTAATATTTTGGGTTACTGAAATATTTGGGCTCATATGTCTCGTTACAATATTAACTGGTTGTAGGCATATAAACTTATACACTGTTGTGAGAATTGTACAAAAGTACCTTTAAGCTAATTTCAAAACACAACATTTCAGAATTAATCACATTTTTTTCACTTTATAGGCTATGTCACACCAAAATAAAATGTACAGGTCACTTTCAACAACAGTTGACAACAGCTGACTGAATATTATCCGATGACAAAATACTAAACAGATGGGAGATAGTCACACCAACCAACCATTTTGTATATAGTCTTTAAAATGAGATTTTTTTGCTTGTACACGGAAAACCTGGATCACTGTATTAAGATATATATTTTAGATATGTAGGGCAATTTATTAATTTTGAGCTATTAATTTAGCTAGTGCTAAGCTTTAAAACACAGTTATTTGTATGAAAGAAAAGTACAATTTTGTAGGCCAAGTAATAAATCCAACTATGATTCTGAAAAATTGTCACGGGTAGGAAAATAAAAATAATAATAATTCACCGATCTGAATGACGTTTTACAGAATCGTGATAAACATAAAATTACTTTTGATAGTGATCCCATGCTCATCCCAAGTTGAAACTTTCAGAATATGTAGAGGAAAACAATATCTTTCACATATATTTTTTTGAGAATTTTAAAAATACAGTTTTTCAAAATTCAGTAAATGAAATAATGATGTGTTTATAAAAAATACATATATTTTCAACTAATTATGTTTTATATCATATGAAAGCCCTTTAAAAGAGCTTTCAAATGAACTCGATGTCATTGTTCTAGCTTAATTAGAACACAAGTTGTGAACAAATCAATATTGTTGCGCAAGTCAAAAATTTTATTTATTTTTTTCATTTTTGAGCACCCATTACTCAGTAACCTTTCGTCAGAAAAATGTGAAAAAATTGATTTGTGTTACTATTTATGAATACTACATGCATACTTAATTTCAAATAAATCTAAGAGGGTCAGGTTGTAGCACTTGTTGATTTGACACGGAATATCTCTTAAATGTAACTTGAAGTTTTCAGTTTGTTGTAAACATACCAGTCTAGTTTTTCTATTTATAGTTTATGCTTTTTTTTTTTTAATAATTTCAACTAATTGAACCCCTAATCAATCCTACACTCCCTCGCAGAAAAACCTATATTTAGTTCATTTATATTGTCATCTGAGTTTAGTTATGTTTGATGTAATAAATAAAATATTTTTTTCATCAAAGGTGTTTTCACTTTTTGTAATTATGTTCTTGTAAATAAATATTCTATGTACTTTATGAATGTAATCTTATAGTTACTGATAAAGTAACAAAGCCCAAATGTCTGTGTGGTATTTTTGTTGTAATAATATTTGTCTGATATGTATTATTTTTGCAATGTTTTTATGTATCTTCTATGAAAAAATAATTTGTTCATTATCCTTAATAATTATTAATTATTGATACCTTAGAATTGAAACTGTTTTGTATAAATTTTGTAATAAAAATCAATGTACTTGTAAGTCTTTTTTTATCAATAACCTATTCAAAATAACACATTCCTTGTGCAATGCAAGTAGGCCTACCAAATACCTACCAAAAATGTATATCCCCAATTTTTGATAGAATATTTGATTTTTGTTGCCATCAGAATTTTACTTTGATTTTAATTTCATGTTCCATAAGGAAATGGAAGTATGGTGATGGCAAAAAAAATCGTGTTAGAGATTTTTGCAGATTCTGATTATACTACCCTCAAAACATGAAAAAAAGTAATTTATCGAAAAGCGTCTGTGTGTCTGTCTAGATTTTTTATGGCAAACGATAAGAGCCGCAAATTCAAACAGAATCAAATAATTTTTTGCATACAGCCCTGAATTGTATTCAAGACCTATTGTTTTTTGTGAAGATCGGTTAAGATAAAGGGGTAGTTTACCTGCAATATTTTATGTTGTAACAAGAGAAATTTTTTCATGACGAACGATAACTGCCGTAAATTCAAACAGAATCAGATATTTTTTTACATATGTGCCCGAGTTATAGAGGACTCAAGGCCTATTGATTTTGGTGAAGATCGGTTACGGGGAAAGGGTAGTTTACCTGAAACATTTTTTTGTTGTAACGTAATAGTTTACCTGATAATTTTTTGTATATATGTACTACGTTATTGACAACAAAGAAGCAGTTTGTTTTTAAAATTCCTTCCCGGCCTGTTTGGCCGTAGACCAATGTTTTCTGCAAAACCAGACGTTTCGCCAGTGCCATCGACTTCCATCATCAGTGAAAATCAAGTGCGATAACGTGAGGTGGTATACGTTAGTGCCCACAGTAAGTGGCTGAAGCAGTAAGTAGAAAGAAGTAGTTTCAATGGAAATATTTCATTTCGAAAATGATTTTAAATATAAATCTTAGAACATGGAAGTCGTGTATGATTCTCCATACCAATATTTTGTTCTTAAGTGTGCTATTAAGTATTAGGAATCTTCTCCACGTCAAGGTATAGGATTACAGCCTGTTTTGCCTTCACTGAAGGCATCTCTTTTCCTTGCCCTACCTATATCTCGTCTTCCCTGAGGTCTGTATCTTATTACTTGTTTAGGTAGTCCCATGTTTTCCATTCTCTTGATATCCTGCCTCTATTTTATTTGTCCTTCCCTTATTCTGCCGGCTATAGAATATACATTTTACTTGGTACTTATATTTTCATTTCATATTTGATATCTAAGGGTTTGCATTATGAATACTCGACACAATATTTTTCTTGTTAGATTCGAAGTTTTAAGTAATTTTCTCTTAAAAAGTGTGTATGAACATTTTAGCACGACGAGATTGTCTGTTTTATTATTATTCTTAACGTTTCGGTTTTTATTATTAATTTTTGGTTTATTGATTTATTCTACCCAATTCAATCTATTATTGAATCCGATATGAATAAATCGGTTTACTTACTCTTTGACATCGTTTATTAATTTTGTTTAAATAGTTTAGAATGTTTTTTGTTCCATTTCATGAGTTCGATTCTGAAGAAGTTGCGTTGACTCTTCTATTATTAGCTGCGGTGAGTTGCTCTGTACTTTCCTGTATAGACACTAACATAAACACAACATGTACATGATACTTAATATTATTATAACATTAATAGTTAATAACATTTTATTATGGCCTATGCATACTGCATTGGTCATTGTCACTTCTGATAGTGTCCTTTTTCTTCATCTTGTGGTTTTATTACCTTAACTATAGTTTGTTAAGTGAGTTTACTATACTTTAGGAAGTTACCTTTTTATATGGGTTGTAATCCTATCAAATTATTCTCGTTATTGCTTGAATATCTCTTATCATTGTTTTGATAGCACTGTTATTATTGTGCAGTAGTTCATTCTGCATTTATACTGAAAATTGCTTTGGTTTAAAGTAACCAAGATTACTTGCATCTAGCTGTCAACATGGTTTATTTATTATTATTGTTATTATTAGTATTTGGGTGGCTATAATCCTTGAATTTACTTATTCGAATAGTATTCTGCCTCATTCAATGTTGTTGGTTTAGTTCCTACTCTTTTATGATAAGTTTACAAGATAATTTTGTTCATCATGCATCCATTCTATGGCAAGCATATAGTTATAATATACAACAATGGATTATTGTCGGTTTTGTGTTTCTGTATTACATTTGATTTATTTGACTTTATGTAGTACTGGTATATCTATTGGTTATTATTAGATTACATTTTGTTTATCTTTTACAGTCTTTACTATTGGTAATTAGTGGTTATTTCTAATATCAATTCCACTTTACAATTGGTCATTGGTGTTTTGGACATAGCCCTCTTTTTATGTCTACACATAATTTAGCTAAGAACTTATTATTATTCATTCTCTTTGTTACTTTTTATGTTCAATAATTCATTGTTATTGATTATTGTTTGTATTACATTGTCAAGGAAGGTATTCACTTAATAAGTTTTGGTCAAGTGTCAATTTGTTTTGCAGCTTAGGGGTTTAAATCATGTTGTTTATTCCATTTATTCTTTCTTCTTTTATAATAATTCTTTTATTGCCATATGTTAGTTCATTATAATTCATGTTATCACCCTTTTTTGTGTTTGATCTGGATATTTTCTTCTTCTCTTCACCGATTTCCTTCCTCCCTCTTAATAAGTTTCTTCATGGCGTTTTCACTGGTTTCCTTCTCACGGTTAATAGGTTTCTTCTTGATTTTGTTTTTAATGGGTTTCCTTCTCACTGTTTGATGTATTGGGTAATTATGTATGTCGTCTCGTCGTTAGTCTTGCTTTATCTTCTTTAGTTGCACATTTACTGGTAATTCCTTCTTCATTTTAATTCACTTGGTTTTGGCTTATGATACTTCCTTTTTTATCCATGATCGTATGCTTGACCTTGTAGGTATTCTTAATTGTAGTGGCTTTCAACTTATTTGTGGTACGCTGGTGTTGGTAGTGTTATATGTACCATTACAACATACAAAAATTTGACAGATATTTTTGTCGCAAAAAACTTTTATGATATATTGTGTATAAATACACATATAAAGGTATTTTTGCCACAAAAAACGTTTATGATATATTGTGTATAAATACACATATAAAGGTATACAATACATTTGATTTGTTTAACAGTCGTTATAAGACAGTATTACCATATAGGGGAGAGCAGAGAGACATAAGTTGATACTTTGTACTTCTTCAAGTGTCCCTTAGTCGCAGCACCTCTGCAACTGTATAACGTTTTTGTTATAGCTTGTAGTACATGCTCCTCCAGTCTGATTATAGCAGTGTACAGTAAAATAAGTCTTTGTTCCCTTTTGTATTTTAGAACGTGTAAAGCAACCTTTTTGTCACTAATTTGCTATGGGTGTTTACAGCTATGTACTTTGTTGGATCCATGGTAAGTGTACAATTGAATCATACTAATACAAAAGCAATGTGGCAACATGAGGGCAAGTTATGTTTCTCTATAACTTTTAAAAGAAAATTAATTCATAACCTAACAGATCTCAGAATTAATTATGTGTCAGTTACTTGTGATCCTATAATAAAGATTACGTGTTTATTAAATCCTAAAAAACTAAAATTTTTAAAATGATAATAGTAATAATGGCTCCTTTTTATGCCGCCTAGGAAATTTAGGAGATAGAATAGGTTGCCTAAAGTGAGTGTTCGACACACGCACTAAAGGTAGAGTGGCCAGCAGCACTACACTTCAGCCACTAATTTTAAAATTAAAGGTGTACCTTCAATTTCACCAGAAGGAAAGTGGTATGTTGGTACAATGTAAGTAAAACGTTTTGTTCTGTTTTCTTTTTTTCATATTTGGTTCAAACATACAAGTGAAAAACTTTCTGGGGCGATGTAGCTCACAAACCCTACAAAGACTCAGCGTTTTCCACAACTTGTATTTAGGAAAGAACAAAAAGAAAAATCAGATTTCTGTGTTATGATCTGCACTATTCTGTTAGTTATTGTGGTTTGTACCCTAAGAATATTCGTATGTTAGCCTCCGAATACGTGTTTGCAAATAATGTCGATTTTCTGGTGAACTGGGCCGGTAAAAGATTGTTCTGCTGGCTTCATGCAGCGACATTCAAGGTTGTCTTTTAGAGAGGCTGAAGCAACAAGTTTTGCAATAGCATTTAGTTTTAATAAACATAACATAAAACTTTCTTCAATATTGGAATTCTGTGATAAGTCGCCTTCATTTTTATTGTCACAATATTTGGAATGTGAAGGAAACCAGGCAGCATAACGACAGTGCACTGTCCTAACAAAGTTGTCAGTTTGAAGGGAAATAAACAAGTCAGCAGGGTTACCCCTTTAGAAAAGGGTGAAACCAGTGGTATTTTCATAGATGGCAGCTGGAAACCACCACTTATCGTTATATCCACAGAGTGTTATGTAGATGTCACTTTGATTATTTATGGACCAGCAGGTTGTATTGGAGTAGCACATCCATCAAGATAAATTACAGCCTCTCTTTTTTTACTATTTATGAAACAGTTTATACCTCATACCCGTTACAATCTGACTTCAGCCATTAGACAAGTGTTTATATGGCCTGTTTCGGTGCAGCCGCTGAGAGCTGGATGACAATAAACCCAGGTAAAACCATGACATACCTGGGTTAGCAAAAGATACTCTTTCAAAGGCAGCTACACCATCTAACTGACAGCAGGTTTTAGTTCAACTGGAATTTGGCCCTTAAATGAAAATATATTCAATATCGAAGAGTTTCTGTGTTCACCTGTAATTGACAGAGAGATAGGAGACAAAAGTAATTATGAAGGAAGATTAACACCAACAAAAGATTGTCAAGAGACCACAGTAGCCGGACCTCCCACGTCGGGAATAAACGAGACATCTGCTAATACCTTATCACAATTGACTCCAGAATAAATTCGCCCTTATCCGAAAGCGACTGCAAAAATAAAATAAAAATGCGCCAAGAAGAAAAAGTCAAGTATTCTCACTGACTCCTATTAAAAAAGCAATTCGTATTGAAGAGGAGGCATGACAAAAGAAAGAGCGATCAAAACGGAAACTAATCATGAACGGTAAAACGAAGGCGATTTGTGGACTGTATAGAAACGGTCAATCAAACTCTCTAAGACTTAAGAAATTGTAACAAATTAGTGGGTAGAAACGTTTGTTATTCAGAGGATTCTCGCTAGAGATTACCGGTAACTGCAAGAGGAACCCGCGCTGATATTGTCTCAGTGTGTTTAAAGTCCTCGGCGATGTGGAATGCTATTCAGACTAAATTTGCAAAGCAATATGCGAGCCCATTTAGGAGGAGGAGGAGATGGTGATTTTTCTACAAACTTACTGCACCTCGGTGACGGTAGTGTTCCTAATGACGATAGCTTCACAGAAATTGACGAAAAACTGGGACATAGTAAATAGTACAACTGTATTAATTGCTAAATTCTGTGCAAAACGTCAAGTGTTTACTTGATAAAAATTACAAGTGGTTATTCCCAAAGAATCGAATCTGTAAAGGAAAATAATGATACAAGTTTGGAAAAATTTTCTGGGGATAATAAAAAGTCCGAAGAATCTATTAACACCGTATTTAATATTGAAAATATAGTGTACTATCTCCAAGAATTTTTGAATTCTTTAAATCAATCTTGCATTCCGCCACAACGGTTCATTCTAAAGGTTGGCACTCCAACAATGTTGTTGAAAAATTTACATCCTCCGAACGTTTGCATAATACAAAATGCAGGTGACACGGGAATTTCTGTGTCAAGTAGGTAATTGCGTTATTATCGACTCAAAAGCCCTCTTCACACACACATTCGAATCAGTAGGCTACTGGTTGTTAGCATTACCTGTTTAAGCCTACCTGGTGTAATTACCAACTTATAAATTGTAACATTCTTTACTTTAGTACACACTTGAAGGAAATTAACAGTTTCGAAATTACATCCGTTCCATTTACATAATTTTAATTAAACCTACTTAATATGTAGTAGTGGACGATAAGCTTTTCCAGGTTTTACTAGTACTTGACCTACAACGGTCTGATCTCCTACACTTAGTGCCTCTGTCTTTAATGATCACTGCTTTTTTTTACATAATAATTTTCCCATTCCTGCATAGAATTTACCGCTCGTACAGAAGGCAACAGAATTTAGTGAATCCAAGCTGCAATCGAAGTAAAACTACGTTACATTCACATCTCCGTAGGTATGCCCCGAATATCCGTCATACTGAATTCTGCTCAATAAAAGTTTCATACTATCACATGACTCCGACATGTAAGCAGTAAGTTATAAACTGAAGGGATTGGTGAATTATTAAAAATGGAGTAAAATCAATAGGTTAAAAAAAGTTCGTAGAGGTCTTGAGAGGAGGGAACGTTAGAAAACTGTTTATGTTATGAATGCTTAAGCCTACAAATCGTGATAGTTGTTATTATTATTATATTATTACTATAAAACAACATTTGTATTATTTTAATACAGACAGGAGTGAATACAGCCTTCGAATGAATTAGTAGTACGAACGCGTCAGCCTGCCAACACACATTAGATCTGTATATTTGTGTCGTCAAAACGGTAGTAATTTTTGTGAACATAGACTGTTGTGTCATTACGACATTAAGAATGTTGTTGGCGTGAATTTAATGCGACAGATTTTTTTATCTCTGCCCATGTTTCTCCCTTTCAGTCCTCTCACTCACTCACTCACTCACTCTCTCTCTATCGCGCGCGCACACGCACGCGCGCCAACTCGTACAGTTTCTTCTTTTTCTTGTTAACAATTTCAGTGTTACACACAATCCCTCACTGTCCTTTATCTGCCCCCTCGCACTTTGTTAATTTCTCCCATATAATATCTAATACTACTATATAATACGTAATAATAATAATAATCAAGGTGTATTTATATCATGTTTCGTCTTCGACGCGTGGGGTCATGCTCTTCTAGTACCATATGTTTAATTTCTCCATTTATCGATTTACGTGTAGTAGTATTAAGGGCTAAGGGCACGTCTACTTTGAAATTCTGAGCGGGGGGAGAGAAATGAAATATCAGCTGTTAACATGTAATCACTGCTGGTGTCGCGTCAACTTAAGGTGTTGGCAACATAAATGTCGCGTTTTAGTTTCGTTGGTAATTAAAGTGTTAATATTATTATCTCAGTCCAGCTTGTGCTATTATCAGCGTTTTCTTGGTCCTACTAAACATAGAAAGTAATTGTAAGTACAAGTAAAAAAGTACAGTCTAAAAATTAAATGTAGAATATTGAACATCGTATTGTTACGACGGTCTACTGATCGTCGTATGGTACAGTGGAAAACAAAATACAAGTCACCAATTAAATCACTAATCACCAGCTTAAATTATCACAATTATACAGTTTGTAATGAACAAGATAGTCTCTTGCAACAAATCAATTAAAAATTGTTCACACGCAATAAAAATGTCAACTAATATAAAAGACAATTACTGTATTGTATTACAATTGTCCCGCACAATTATAAAACACTTCGCTACAATTCCTTCGAACAGCACTCGATTCAATCGCAACTCAAACTGAACTGAGCGTCGCTGAGTACTTGTATTTATACCCGATAAGGTTCCAGAATATTCGCTAATAGGCGTCTACTACAAAACACTAGAACGTAATTGATTGCGGCCTTGAACACAGCACGCGCGGATCGGTATGGTCTCGTTGCGGATTCATGACACGTGCCACGTAATTGTCCATCCCAAAGTAGCAGCAATGTGTACGCACACACACATTACAGCCGGATTCCACTGGAATAGCCGAGAAACACGTAGATTGTTCTGCGATGTCGTAACAGTATGTTAGGCCTATAACGGTTTCGTTCTGTTTACAACGAAAGGAAAAAAGGTCAGTTATTTCGCCGACTGGATCCCATGTATCGTTGATCTGTTTCTTCATTTCCCTGTTCCACCAATTTTGGGATTAATAGACATTAGGTTTGGAAAAAATTAAAACGATTTTGTTTTCTCCTTGCCATAATTAAATACATTTATTTTGTTTAGTATTAAAATCTGTTCGCAAGTAAACTAATACAAACCACACCTCCCCAGACAGTTGGTCCTAATTACTGACGATAAAAATATAGATGGGAAAATTATTGCGTACAGTAATTGCGTAGCGTAAGCGGGTGTTTACACAGTCCACATTGCGATAAGAGCTGGCAGCGCAAGGGTTCCAGTTTTGACTCCCCAATAGTAGAGGAAAGCAACAGGAAAATACCGAGAGACTCGAGTGCGCACTCATGTAATGCGGACATGTGTAGAACTGTTTTAATATTTGCAATTTTGATGTTTAACGACCTCACTTTGAGTGATTTTTTTATTCTGAAGACAAAACACGTTTCGAAACGCGTAAAGATATTCAATCGAACGCAACACGAAGTCACACGACGGAAGAAATAAGGTAAATATTATACAGAATTTTTATAATATTAATACAAAAATATTATATATATATTAATTGTAAATAATGCAAATATTAGTGTTTAACACATTATTCAGGTTTGTAAGGAGCTAGGACAGGTTAATGTCGTGTAATTCCCCGTTTCAGAGGCAGTACTGTGCGAAACCAGAAACGGTGCGGCATCCTCTTCGCTCGCAACGTGTATAACTCTGTCCTCTTCTTCGGCACGCCCGCGAGCGTATATAAGAAAAAGAGCACAGTAATAAACCAAAATTGAATAGCCTTTGTTACGACGATGCAAATTTACGATTGATTTATGGATCGTTGGGCTGAAAATAATAACTGCGACTTGACAAAACCCATAAACATTGCAGATGCAGACCAAGCGTAGGCACATACTACGTCCTGCTCGACGAATGGTTGACCATAAATAAACAAAGCACTTTGTACATCCTGTCAGTAAATATAATAATTTACTGTAAATCTGAAAAATGTAGCTTACTGGAAAACTGTAATAACAAAACTTTAATGCGGTTAGAATGTAAACAATGTCATCTCGTGGTTAGAGGCGTATTTACGGGAGGGATGAACTAGACCGGACCCCCAGAGGGTTGACAAAATTGACGAATGGTGTTAATATCTTAATGTTTAGGTTCTTCTATTATTTTTTCAGCTAGCAACTTTTTTACTTCCATGTTTCGTAAGGAATGGAAGTATGGTTATCGCGAAAAACATCGTGTTCGAGATAAGGGCAGATTCTGATTGTACTACCCTCAAAATATGAAGAAAAATCATTTTCTTTGTTCAAATTCCTTACCACGGCTATTGTTCTCAACATTGGGTGCAAGGTATAATTACTTTCTGTCTGTAGAACATCTATTCAGTCTTGTTTGTGATTCTCTTTAGCAAACAGTAGGTGTGAATATTGTGTTTACAATGGCACAGAATCCGAGAAGGAAGTTATGGAATTATTGATGAAGAGTAGTGACGAGGAAGACAACATTTTCTCAGACAAAGATATGGACACTCCCGGGCCTTCTCATAATCGTTCAACACCACGTGCAGCTTCATCAGAAAATGAAACATCAGCAGGAGAAGATGATGATGAAGAAGAAGAAGAAGAAGAAGAAGAAGAGGTAAGAAATCTTCAGAAGCGAAAAAGAATTTACGATTGGTCGGCCAACAGTCCTGCGACAAAACGTCACTCTTTTGATAAAGCAGTTAGCGGATTACGAATTAGTTTCGAAGACACGGCAACTCACTTAGATTTTTTAAAATATTTTTCCCCTTACAATTTATTTCTGTCATTTGCACAGAATTAAATAATTATTGCAAATTTGTTACCGCAAAATTGACATTAATATCCCGATTGTCCCGATGGAAAGATATAGAGCCTGCAGAATTTAATTTCTTCTTGGTGTGTTCACTGCTGATGCCAAGAGTAAACAAATTAGAAATAGACGAATATTGGGCAAAGGATTTCCTATTACTGACGCCGATATTTCCCCAAATTATGTCTAGGGACCGATTCAAACTAATTCTGCGACTTTTACATTTTTGTGACAATTCTACCCCTACTCAAGATAGCCTTGTAAAAATACGGCTTATTGTCGAACACACAAGAAAAAAATTTAGAGAAGCCTTAAATCCATTTGAAAATTTAGTAATTGACGAAAGTTTGTTGCTATTCAAGCGGGCGCACCTCAGATACGGCCTGTCCGCAAACCTCCGGTATAGAAATACTTTTGGAATTTTGTCATCCCTCTCTCAGGTAGCAAAAGGCCTAGTGTCCGCAAATCTCCGGAAATAGCTTGTGTTCGCAAATCTCCGTGCCGCATCTCTCCGGTATTCGTTTAGATAACCTCGGTATGATACTGTCGGGTTCGTTCGCCTCACTGCAGCTACATACACTTCTTCGTCTATATATTCTTAAACTGTAGGGTATTGTGCGTCCTGTTAAAATAGAAACAGTGCTCCGTTTGAAAAGACAGGCAAGAAGATCAAATTCTTTGGAAGTATTTTTGGTCGTTAGAAATCTAATACCAAAGATTGTTTGTCGTAGACTAACAAAAATAGAGTGGGCATAAAGTGAATGGAAGAAGCAAAACGGCACAGAAGAGATACAGCGATACTCTCTAGAGTGTCTTTCCAGAACTCGTGTCACCCCGGTCTATAGTAATCACTGACTGTTCGAGAGGGATCAGGTAGTTTATAAATGGAAACTTCAGCCACTCTCTTGCACATAAAAATGTATAATAATAGTAGGCCAGAAAATCATAGGAGTCCAAACACAAAACTTTGAATGCCTGGGATCATAGTCAAAGAGAGACATCCGGAAAAGAATACCGTACATATAAAGATCGGAATACTTCAAAGGATCGGTGTCACAACATTCAAGACCTACGTAAATAAAGATGAATTGTAAATATTTCACAAATCCAGCAAGGAATTACTTTTTGATATAATGAAGCCAATTAAAAAGAGTTATTTCTCCTATTTATCCTTACCGATTACATAATAATTAAACATATAAAAGTATTAAAAAGGTAAAATAAAAATTAAATAAGAAACGTGAGATGACAGTCATATGTACATGTGCCTGTCCAAGGTAGTGTGGTGTGCGTGTTTGTTTAATCATTCATTGTGTTCGTATAGACTACACAGTCATACTTGAGTAATCTGTTTGTAGCAGTGTAACATTTCAACAAACACTTAAAGAGACGCGCTTTGGGTGCAGTCGCAGAAGGACCTGCCGTGCTAACTTAATGAAAATAAAAGGAAATTCATAGTGACGTAGTCATGTTTAATTAAAGGTAGTAGTGAGGTTTGTCCCTATTAGTGAGGTAGATGGGGAAAATTGACAGAGAAAGAGTGATGGGGGAGAAGAGAGAGGGGGAGAGAGAATTACGAATTTTTAATTATTCTCATTCATACCGAATATCATTTGTAAGAATATAGTTATTCAGTTATTGGTATACAGTAGTACCGAAGCAACATGTTTCAAGTTGACTCCCATCCGTTGGAAATTTATTCACCATTCTGATTAAAGTCATAAAAATTTCTACAAGTACCAATAATATAATAACAACCTGCAGAAGCAGAAGAGTTTATATCTTACAGAGTTGAAGAGTTGTAATGTTACATTAATTATATTTTTGCTTTTCGTATATCACAGTGAGCAGTAATCTAATTTTTTTGGAATAATACGTGAAGGCTTATATATTAAGAATTAATTTTTTTTTTATAGTTTCCGTAACTTGCTTGTAAAATAATTAGGTATCCAAAAAGTAAGTTACATATTTTAATAGCAACTTATAAGTTCCTCATCCTCGGTTTTTTCCTTTCTTCAAAATGTACCACTTCTTAATTGCGGATAAATTATTTAACGTAATAATCGTTTCACCAAAGGCTGTTTGGATCCTGTTAATAAAACTCTTGAGTCTGCTGCACATAATCCTCGCTTTTGGTTCATGTTTCGTTAACTTTCTACATTACAATAAGTTTAATTATTTTCAAGTTCCTTATAAGTAGCCAACTGTAGTAAACATCATGTACTTTGACCTCTCTCTCACTCTCTCTCTCTCTCTCTCTCTCTCTCTCTCTCTCTCTCTCTCTCTCTCTCTCTCTCTCTCTCTCTCTCTCTCTCTTTCTGTTACTCTTGTTCTTCTCAATAACTGTATCTCAGGAAGTCTGAACGTAACAGGTTCTTAAGTAAACTTCATATGACTTAACGTGCAAAATCTTAAACATCATTTGGGCTTCAGTTATGTTATAATTTTGTAAGAAAGCTTTACAAAATTCTTTTTACACTGCTTCTGTATACGAAACTAGGTGCAGATATGTAATCAAATTTTTAAGTAGGCCTATTTATTCTAACACTGTTACAGTTTCTTGAAAACGCCGTATGTAAACAAACATTAACACTTAGTAATAAGGTTTATCAAACTACTATTTTTCTTGGATGCATTAACGCAAATCAGTAATCTAGAGACCAATTTTATATTGAAAAATCGATGTCTAATAAACGGAATTTGATATGCAAAAATCCATCGGTTAAGAAAATAAAGTAAACTTGGTTAGTAACAAATAATTTTGGCATAAATTTTTAATTTGATATAGGCTATAATTGATTCCAATTTTATTACAATCTGAGAAATGAAGCCAAATAGATTTTCATAAACGTCGGTCTAGTAACAAAAAAAGTTTCATTCTTAAGCGCACAATATTATAATTTCCCTTTCATCCCGGAAAAAAGACTGTATTAAGCTACTATCATACTTGTCTAGTCTACACTATTTAATGGGTATATTATATGTTTCACAAAAATTGTTTATCTTACACATGGTTTTAATATATCACTAAACTTTGTGAAAAGTCTGAGTGAAAAGAATTATATACACAACGGTTGATGTTAATACAGGTCTTAATTCGTTTCAAAATTTATAGATAAATAAAAAATTAAAATTATCACATATATTGTGTGGTGTATAAAATAAATTGTAATAATCCTTTCTAATATGATTACTTAAGCCATAATATCCGAAGTTGGACCGTTCCTTTATTCTTCTGTAGCCTCCTACATTCTTGCATATCTGCTGTCATATTCGCGTCTCACAGTCATAGTAGACAGTAGGCTATAATATTATACCTTTTTTTGCGTTGTCTGAGACTTGTCTCAGAGGATAAGACTCAGGCTGATCTGGGGCAAGCACCCTTCCGCCGATTGGAGATTTAGAGGAGTCGCACGCCAGCGCAGCGCGGACCGGTGGCGAAGTAGGTGGAGGCATTCAGGATAGAGTGTAGTGTATGGATGTGTATTTGTGTGTTTACGTAGTGTGCAGAGCCAAATGGGTGATGGAAGAGCCATAATAAAAGTATAAGTCAAACGACAGCCAAGACGAGGTCGAGTAACGCAGGACGCCAAAGCTGGAGGGAGGTGTCAGAGAGGCGTCAAGGTAAGGCGGGGAGGCACAAAGGAGAGGGATAAAGACCGGATAGGTAGATAGGAAAATTTAAGATGTTAAGTGATCAAGAAGGAAGCCAGGTGTAGTAAGTATGACGAAGAGACTTAATTATTTCTATTTCTCCGTTGGCGGGGGTTTCTGGGAGGAGGTCCATCGGGAATGGTGAGGAGACGGTTTATGATCAAGGAAGGTCTGCGGGAGTTACAGGTAGTATTAATATTATACAATACCTCCTTCACATTTAAGTTGAGGAATTCCAATCAGCTTTCCGTTGCGTTACTTCTCTCTTGAGCCCTTGATATAATTCGTTGCCTGCTCTTTATTGCAGCTGTAATATCTCCTTCGTTTTATAATTCGTAACGTTAAATATTCTTCCTCACCCTGGAATTTTCCATTCTCTTTTACTAATTTCTTTTCACTTTATAAGACTTTTCTATACAAAAGCAAGTATATAAAAAAGTTATAAGGTCGGGGATTAGCAACCAAACGGCATTGTTTAAAAACATTTATCTACAAGTTTCTTTTCTATAGTTCATCGTACACACCCTTGCGAGATAAAAATAACTACACGGTAGTTTCTTTCGCAATTTTTCGCATTATTTTGAGACAATCGACTGGTGATTTAGAGATAAATACTTAATATTAATGGGGTCTCATACATTTTATATTATATCTGTTTTCTATCCTACTGATAGAATTAGAAAAACGGTAGCTATCTCTCTTTTCCTTTTAAAAGCACAATACATATTAATTTACCAAGTAGCAGTTTCCTTCTTCATTTAAAATGTCTATCAAATCTACTGTATATTGGACAAAACAGAAGGGGAAACATACGTGCTTACAAGGTAGTGTAAACATCCTGTAATGCTGTCAAATCAAAATACAAAGGAAGGGGAAGTGAATACTGTAATGAGTAGCCCCTACATTCATATTTATGCAGGTGTAGGTGATGATTAAGGCCCGGATTTTTATGTAATTACATATTTGAATGCTGAGTGCACATTTACACGGAAAAGCCAGATATCGGCGAATCATACCAATAGGTGTCTTATCCGCGAGTTTAATTTTACATATTTTTACATATTTTGTTCATATTACATATTTCACTCCATCTTACATATTTCTACATATTTTAGCTATTTTACTATACTTTACTTCAATTTGAAAATTGAAATGGCAAAAAATAGTTAGGCCTATAACAACATTACTCAGATGCGCAAATGTGCAATTAATCAGAATCAGGTCCAATTAAATTTATTACAAGAAAAGGCAAAATATTGCATCTGTTGCAATTGCACACATAGATTCTACTTTCAAGAAGTAAAATTTTTTACGAGCTCAAGCGACAAGTAAGGCATTTTGCACGGGATGTTAGATGAGAATGGTATGCGCGGCCGCACTCCTTATTTACGTTTCGTTCGCACGTTCAGCAGGCTCGATGGGGAAAGAACGTGCTGTCCGCGGTAAATAAATACTCTTCGCAGATCTTGCAATTCTCGCAACGGATTCCATCTACCTAAACAAACAAATATCTATATAACTCTATGCTATTGTAGGGGACAATGTGATTTTTGACGCCAGTATTATATACGCTCTCGGAGTGTAAGCCTACACGTAAATAACAATCTGGTGTGCAGTGTGGTGTGTTGAAGTTATTGTCAAGTCAGTGTTTTGTCTTTCGCCTACACTTCTGCGCTTGCTTGTTTTTTGCCTTGGCGGATTCTCGTTGTTGGACAAAAGACGTCTTAAATAATATATTGTGCGGTATTGTTCAACGCAAGTTCTTAAGAGTTTTAAATACAAATATCCTTGTTTTATCATGCCACCGACCGCATCATCTTTGTCATCTAAGTTAAAATCATGGGTACAGATTGACAGTGCTTTTACAACTGACGATAAAGCTGTATTTTGCCAAGTTTGTTATGGCCAAATGGTGTTAAAGAAGAGAAGGTACTGCTGTTGTATACAGATGCAGCAGCATACATGTTAAAAGCAGGTAATTCTCTAAATGTGTTTTACCCCAACCTACTACATGTTACATGCCTGGCTCATGGATTGCATCGAGTAGCTGAAACTGTCAGAGACCTTTTCCCCGAAGTAAATACATTAATATCAGCAACAAAAAAGGTGTTCTTGAAAGCTCCTTACCGTATCCAGTGCTACAAACAAAGGCTACCTGACACACCTCTGCCTCCAGAACCCGTAATTACAAGATGGGGAACCTGGATCGAAGCCGTAAATTTCTACAGTGACAACTTTGAAGCTGTGAAGTATGTGGTGGAAACATTATCTCCCGATTCTGCAGTGTCAGTGAGCGAATCCTTGTCTGCATTCAACAACTCTAAGGTGATATGTTCAGTTTCGTACATCAAAACGCATTTCAGTTGTATCAAGAAACTGGAGACTGCAGGTCTGACTCTCCAAGAAGCCATAGGAATAGTTGAAGAAGCAGTTAACAAGTTAAATGCTGTGCAGGGTGAAGTCGGTGACAAAGTTTCTACTAAATTAAATGCTGTGCTGAATAGAAACCCTGGTTACTCAACTTTACATACCATTTATCGCATATGTAACGGCGAAACTGTAGAATCGATTGAGAATATTCTACCAAGTACGATTCCTCTATATAAACATGCGCCGGTGACGACATGTGATGTCGAGAGATCCTTTTCTATATATAAAAACATACTCTCAGACCGAAGACAGTCCATGTCAACAGACAATATAGAAAAGTATTTAATAATTAATTGTGCAACTAAACAGTGGAAAAAAAAACTTACATGGACAGTTTATTCTTATGCAGAGTTATAGTAGATTTATATATATATATATATATATATATATACACATACAATATAGATTTTCAAGTCAAAAATCTACCTTTAATTTTATAGTAATTTCAACTCTCCTAGTAAAATACTGTGTTAAATAGTTAATAATTCTCAATTTTTTACTTTATACTCATGTCCTATACTACAGAAATCCATAGGTAAAATATTTTGTTGTTGTTAATTTTATAATATCAAGATTTCTTTTTTAATACTGTTTTCTAAAATATGTTTTCATAAATTTTCTAAAGTACAATAAACAATTGAAAAGTAATTCATTTCTTATACATGCTGTCTTATTGTAAACTCTTCAACAAAGAGTTGAACTTTCAGATACTGTGTATTCTGAGGATTAACTTATTTTCTGTAACAGAAGTGGTAATCTAACTGGTGATTAGTGTCAGCCCCGAACTTGATTAGTATTTTATGGATTACATTGACTTTGCTCAAAATATATTTGCATGTTTTGAAAGTGATTATAAAAAGTTTAAAATGAAGCACCTATTATTTTCAAAACCTTTCAAAGGGGGCACTGTTATGTTCTCGTAAAATGTAAATTACATTGTTGATGTGAAAGTATTTTAATACTACATATTTCATAAATATTACATATTTAGCAACATATTTTCCTTATTTTTCCTACATATTTATGTACATATTTTGCCATTTTTTGCTACATAAAAATCCGGGCCCTAGTGATGATAAAGAAACACCTAAAAAAAAATATATATATATATATATATATATATATACGATTAGAAGTACGTACAAGAAGGAGTGCTATCACATTTACAACACATAGATTCGAAATATGAATTTGGCGTGTTCGCACCTCTAGCTGTTGCCTGTAAAGAGCATAATCCCTAAACACAAGTTTTTGATTTATTTAGGAGAAAGAAACTGTTTTCCACTAAAAACATTAAAATTATTCATTGTCTCTAAAATTGCACATAATTCACCTAATTCGAGGCCTAGCTTAGGGGATAATTAGTAGATAGCAAGAGAGGGTAACGAAAAGAAAGTGTCAAGGGAGGTTGAAATGAGATTGACAGGCTGACATGCAGACAAAGGGAGAGAGTGAGTATCTGTATGTGTGTGTGTGTGTGTGTGTGTGTGTGTGTGTGTGAATGTTTAGGCTATATAGTTTTACAAACACTGCATATGTTTATGATACGAATTGCTGTTTTAATTCGCATGCATCAGATATTAGGCAACATTTATTTACGCTACGTAGCGTGCCCGAGTTTACGTTTTTGCGTATAACAGTAAACTATTTGTAGAATTTGATTAATGAGACAGATTTCTTTATCTCTGCCCTTGTTTCTCTCTGTCAGTCTCTCTCACTCTCTCTCTCTATCTCTCTCTCTCGCGCGCACACACACACACACACATACACGCGCACGCGCGCATGCACGCGATCGCCACTCATACAGTTTCTTCTTTTTCTTGTCACAATTTCAGTGTTACACACAATCCCTCACTGTCCTTTTCTTGCCCCCTCGCACTTTGTTTACTTCTCCATCAAATCCTAACCTATACGTAAAATTAGATCGAAACTAGACACATTTTGTAATAGTTTAATCGATGTGCCTAAACCAGAAAAATTATTGGGTCACTTGTGTGAAAGAAGAAACTTTAATTTATTTACCTTATAACAATTCCCCCTAAATAAAAGGGAAATCCCCAAATTCATATTTCGAAGCCACCTGTTGTAGATAAAACGGTATTTATCTTGGATACATACGTTTAATCTCATACAAACGTTTTTATGTGTGTTCCCATCAGCACCGACACACCTGTACAGGCTTCTCCATATTTTTCTACACCTGTCCAAATATGACTATACTGATTACAATAGTAATTTCTTCTGCGGTTTGTTTATGACCATAAGATATGTCTTTATAGTTCCTTTTAAATACCATTATTTTCTGCTCATTCGTACAAAACTTTTAATTGTTGAATGTGCCAATTCTGATAATCTTTGCCAAACCCAAATATTAATGTTATACGGCGTCACCTTATTATGTAGCAAACAAAATTAGAACAAATCACTGTTATTTTAGCAGTAGCTTTTTTAAGGAGCCCAGAGTAGGCCTACTAGTAGGCCTATACCTACCCGACACACACACATTTGAAGGATCAGTATTTTGTCTTGGAGTTCACTCTCCCAGCTGAGATACCCATGTTTTTAGGGACCAGGAACTCGCATTTGAACTTCTATCATCAGCTACATAATGTAAATCCTAGATAAATGTACAAGCCTATGCTCTAAAAACCTAAGCTATGGTACCCACAATCATCTACGTTTTACTATAATAATGGTTGCAAGTTAAATTTTTTGATTCATGTTGATGCTTTTGTCTCGAAGAAACCAGGTAAATTAATCTGCTTTTCGTATCCGGCCGACGATGGTGTGCTCCCACTTACGAACAGTGGCACTTGCAACTCGTTTCACTTGCGAACACTCAAGTAGATAAGACACGTAATTAATTTTTGATACGTGAGAGTACGTCCCACTTGCGAACACACAAACAACGATGTATGTACATCCACCCTGTATTGTGTTTATGTTTTTATAATTCGTTAAATGTATTTTTTGTTACCAACTACGTTTACCAACTTACAATTTTTATAAAACGCACACGCACACACACACTTGCATAGCCGCTCCCTCACTCTCTCTCTCTCTCTCTCTCTCTCTCTCTCTCTCTCTCTCTCTCTCTCTCTCTCTCTCTCTCTCTCTCTCTCTCTCTCTAAATTAAAAAGGAAGGTTATTTTTTATTTATTTTTATTAGTCAACTTGTAGAACGGACGACGTGATCTTGAGAAACATCCCAACATCAGAATCTTTTTCATATCTTTTAGTTTATCCAATTCAGTATACTTTTTCGTCCTTTTCATAGCTTAAAAATTTCACTCCTTCGTTATATCGTGTTCTGAATAGATTTCTCTGCCTCAGATTATAAACATTTGATAATGTTTTTTATTCTTGGATGTGGTCTTCTAACGTGGCTGTTAATTTCTGATGCGTGCTTGTACGGTATTATTCATTGTATGACGTCGGAAGTAGCAGTTCCGTAACTCCTGTGGCACTAATAATTTTCTAGCTATTGTTCTACGAAACAATTAAAGAATTAATCGAGTTTCTCTTCCTCTGGAACTTGACCATGGATATACTGCCAGCCACATTCTACATCTTTTCGAAGGAAAGCAAGTATAGCACACATTAGGAGTTTTGTGCTCCCTAAGTCATTTGAATGTGTATACTCGTGCAAAGTGACTACTGCAGCTTTTGAATTTTTCATTCATGAAAAATTACTTTAAACTTTCAAACTCTCTTTTCTATTGATTTAACCAAAAATCCGGAGCTTAGCTTGCACAACGTCTTCGCCCGGACGGAAACTACTCTCGTCAATTTTCAAACCGGGACAATTGACAAACTGGCCGGGACCCCGGGATCAGGTCGTCAAACCGGGACAATCCCGGTCAAACCGGGACGTATGGTAAGCCTATTTATACATGTATTTATCGGTTTTCAATATTGATGTGAGCATTGTACTGTAGAATTAGGAAGCGATTGTATTGAACGAATCACGATTATCAAATGATATACGGTATTCCTTTTAGTTCAACAATTCCGTCATCTCGTCTCCGGTACTTTGGAAAACCATTGTTATTTTCAATAGTTTAACGTAAAATGTTGCTCGGTTATTATGTGTACATATTCCATCAATAATGCAAGGAACATTAGGATTACGAGCTCCACAAGATCCATGTATCATTCGAGATAACAATTTTATGAATCCTTGGAAAACTGACTGGGTCAGGTATTTCTCCGCACAAAACTTAGGATAAGCAAGAGATAGTGTATTAACTTTTTAAATTGTATATTATTATTATTTTTATTATGTTTTTACTATAAAATATTCATATTATTTTAATATGATTTTCTGGAACACGTTTGGTGGAAACGTAAAACCGCCCAGCTGATAAATAAGAGGTTGCGAGTTCAGACGTAGATGTGTATATATGTGTCAGCCAAAACAGTATGTTTTTTAAACGTACACGTCTGTCATTACAACATTAAGAATGTTATTTGACCTTGAGTAGGTACTCATGTTGACGGGAATGAGAAATCTTGTCTCTGTGCTGGAGACCTGTGGTGTTAGCGCTGAATAGACACAACACATATCACTGTACATAGCAGTGGCTGACGTATATTAACCATTTCCGAGTTTGCGATACCACAACTTAGATTAAACTGTGCACAATGTTTGTAGAAAATACGGACGTGTGTGACGTAGACGCCAGTTTGCAAAATGCATAATCGTTCCCGCTAGAAATGTAATCACGTTTCTCGTTTATCTTGTCTCAGCCAAATAAACATTACTATGCGTTTACCATGTTCCAGTGTCCTTCTTATTTCATAAACACTTGAGAAATTTTATTGTTTCTTACAGAGGCAACCTTAGAGGTGTCCGGCAGGTGTAAATGTACATAACCTCCTTGGCTCATTCTTTAATAAAAATAACGGAAAGAAATAGAACGAATAAGGAGAGAGAGAGAGAGAGAGAGAGAGAGAGAGAGAGAGAGAGAGAGAGAGAGAGAGAAAGAGAGAGAGAGAGAGAGAGAGAGAGAGCAAGAAAGTGAGACAGAGGTACACAGACAGAGAGGAGCTGTTTCGTTAATCAGGGTAAAATTATATGCAAATTTTGAGAAGGACCGGTGTCCTAGACCAATAAAAACTTAGCTAAAAACATTAAAAATACGAAATATATACAGTGTACACAAAATCTGAGGTGTACAAAACATATAAAAGACATGTCATAAGATTTATTTAACAAAAGAAATAATCGGAGTGGGCGAATTGTAGGAATAAATATGTAATTTAAACAATCCCTTTTAATAATAAATGGTTTTATAATAATTATGTTCAATACATATAGGCCTAAGTGTGTAAAACGAATTCCCTACAAGAGTTTTAAAGATTAATGAAGATTTAATTAATTCCCTACAAGAGTTAATGAAGATTTGTCTTAAATTTTTTCAGAGTTACATAATTATTATTTGTTAAAATATACATATATTTTATTCAGAAAATATTAGATATTTGTATTTAATCTTTTATTTTATTTTATTTTTATTTTACCGAGAATAGTTACTATTTGTAGAAAACCGTAGCAAAAAATATTTGTAATAAAAGTCTATCTGTATTCATACTTTTACCAGTACAGGTACAACCTGTCATATCCGGACTAATATGGCGACCGGCCGATCCGGATATGGAAAAATCTGGATATCACAAGGTCATTTATAAATGCCGTATTTTCTCGCATAATTAACGCACTTTTTGACGAAAAATACCGGCGAAAATTTCGGGTGCGTAAATTATTCAAGGATTTCAGATATACCCAAATTTTATTTGAAATTTATTGACATTTAAAAGATACATTAAATATACTGTATTATACACAAAATCAGTTCAACTCATTGAAGTTATCGTCGGGGTATATATAACGATTCATAATATGTCGTCATATCTGAGCGTTAATTGAAAGGGACAGACTGTGCGCTGCGCCGTACGCTAGACAGAGAGCGTATAATAAGCAACTATCTCACTCTAACTTCGTCACAGTGAAGCTCCCGGAAGGATGATTGTGAATTTTATTCAATTCATTTTTGCAGTTCAACCTGCGATAACTTCAAAACCAATAAATATATAGCAATTCTGAAAACTGCATTGTATTCAGTAATTAAATCTCTATAAGTAGCCAAAACCTCAATTAATATAATTAACAATTACAGAAGATACACAGAAGAAGAACGTGTTTTTTAAGACTTTTCTATTGGTTTAGCATTTGCATTTGTACACTGTACTCTTTAAAATACAAAAAGTAAAATTGGTTAAAAAGTTTTACTTACAGTACGCCTACATCAGTTTTTGAAAAAGTTTGTGATTCGGCTGCTTCATACAATGCACACGTTTTTTGGAAGCCATGAAGCCAAAGTGAGTCGACCTAACGCCGCTGCCCCAGACTCAGTTGCCCCAAATAAAGTATTTCAATTGTAAAAACTTAAATATTCAAAAATAGTGAACCATATCGCAGAATGACGTAAGTGTAGTGAAGAAAAAGTGGTGATCAGCCAAAACATCAAGAGTAGTATCTTTACATCCCTAACCATTTCGCTAACCAAAATTGCAAAAATTAGTTTGGAGATACGTCCGGATATGGCAGGTTCCGGATATCACAGGTCCGGATGTGACAGGTTGTACTGTACTTTTTAACTACATATTATACTAATATACAATGAAGATATACTTATTATATCTTTATTTAGTATATAGTTATTTACGTGTCAAGAAAAGAACGTGTGAATAAAGTGATCGCAACATTTTATACCTTATATGTTTTCTGTCATTGAATGATTAACCCACTTTTTAATAACAGCGTTGAAAAATAGTTGATTACGTCTTTCAAAGATTATTTTTACTACGGTACTGAAATTAAAAATAACTAAGATCGTATACAGGAATTAAACGTAGGCGACTGGAAGCAGTAATTGTATAAACAGCCGAGACACACCAGCTGCTAATATTGCAGGAATTGCTTACGTTCAGTAGACTTGGCAACGTTGTGACCTTCGTGACTTTATATACATTTTGTGGCAACACAGCATATTTTTTATCACTAAAAGCTAAACCGATATCCGTGATAAAATAGTAATGCATTTTTTTACACGTGAGTCGTTTGTAACGTTTAAGTTAACAGGGTAATTATTATTCAACTTTTTTCAACAAACTATCTTGAAACGGATATATATTTTTACGGTTTTTTATGCTGATTACGAATATGTAAGAATAAAAGGTCTAAGCTTACTCGTAACTTTTATATATGGGGTCTCAAAAAGATCAACTTCTCTGGTCAGAACTTGCATGTTTAGCTAATGATGGAAAAAGATGATGATCTGTATTAAGCGTATCTGAGCATGGATGACGAACATAAACATGTTTGAAATGGATTTATTCAATTTTTTGTTAATTAGCTATAAGTTTTGTATTTAGTGATGGATAAGGACTTAGGTTATATCGAATTCCTTATAAAAGTTTATGCTTTTATGTTATGTACTTTATGTGTGAATTTGTGGGCGTGTGAGAAACCTTTTCGCTATATCTTCCGTGTTAATTAACCCATCGACTTGAAACTTTGACAATGAATTGTTCATGTAAATAGCTACAGTTTCTCTTTGGTTTTTAGCTATTTTATAAATATGGTTTTTTAGTAAGAAAATACTCAACTTTTAACCCTTATCAATGGTACAGTAATAAAATTCATAGATAAAATCTATGCAAGCTCTTGCTAATTTGTACAAGGTTTTGCATGTAACTCGTATATCTTTTCTTTCCATCAATCATGTGACCGCTGATTGACCAATCAGAAAACCCCAATTTCAGTAATATTAGTACGTCGTATAGTACGCATCGGGGCAGTTATCGATAGCATCCGCCTTGTGAACGTGTGTCCGTCTACGAAAGGTTTTCTCGTACGAACTTGTAGAATCCAGAAATACTATATAACTTGGAATTCTTTTCGAGCTTTTCGTAAAGAACCAAGTTGGTAAACAACCACAGTATTATTATTATTATATTAAATTGCTTTTTGCGTTAGTGCAAGATATTTCTCATAGGGAGTTACTGAACACTTCAAGCTTTTCCGAAAGGTGTAAGCACAATACACCGCCTTTTAAATAATTACCCTACCTCTATTATGCTACATTATTCAAAACATATTTTTGTCTTTCACAGCTGAAACCTCGTCATTTCACGCTACTCAGTTTTTATTACTCAATATAATTCTGTAAGTGTACTTACTAAATAAAAACACTTTTACCACAACACGTAAGACATAACCTAGGGTAACATTGTCATCTATAACAATGTACACCTGTTTTTCTGTGTCGTTATGCATATATTAAGTACTACAAATACCATTAAAATACTTGTTATGTTTCTTCACATGATCAAGAAATTCGTACAATACAGTAAGTTCAAATTAAATTTGTAGGACTCTGTCGTTTGCAAATTTATTAACTAACAAGTATACAAATTATATTTGCAAATGTTTAAATTATACTAACACAAATAGAAACGTTACGATAACTACAAAATTGAATCATTCCAGGTAACTGTAAAAGTAATATATGACTGTAAAATAAATATATGTATATTGTAACGCGTAAAAGTGTTACACTCTTATTATATTGTACAAATCTAATAATCGTGCTTTCTAAATTGTATGTTATTTAGCCTCACTATTGGGATAGCCAATTTGTTACATCTAGAATCGAATCTATGGGTTATTTATCAGAATTTGTATCTTGTTTAAGTCGGTTAGTATTTGTATATACTTTGTTAATATTAAATTAAAGTTGAGTATCTGTTCAGGGGGATCTTTGTTGAGTGCCAATTTGCAATCACCGTTTGCAAATAAAATTTTTTGGTGAAATATAAATAATACATTTTTATTAAAATTTATTTAAATAGTATGTGGCTTCTTATTCTGTAATTAACTCTCTTTTAATCCTTTTCTTTCAGCAATGAATATGATAACTTGTGTTCATTAAAACATATCTAAAAAATCTGCTAATACTTTCAAATAATGAGTGTTACCAACTTAATCTAATTACTGAAGTCAACTCACAGTTCAGATATTTTGTTCAGTATATCATACCCATTTTGTATTCATGAAATAAGAAACGAATAAACCTTTCTCTGTATTTTGTAAACTAAAATCCTTTATTTATTCTTTAACTTGTTCTAAATGTCAAATATAATTCTTAACAAAGTTTGGCCAGCTGTATTTTAATATGCTCAGAGTGGCAGCAGTAACTCTTATATCTCAGGCGTTTTAAACATTTTATATATTTTATATTTAATAAATAAAATACAATTATAATGTGTTAAGTAGGTCTTTTGGCTACGATATAACAACAGTTTTGATAGGGAAAGTACCAAAATACATATGATTAGAAATAGTCACAATATGTCTTAAAAGGATTATATAAAGAGTGTAAAACAGTTCAGTGTATAGGTTAGGTTATTAAAATGTTTTTTAGACTTAATTAACTTTAGATTATATTAGCACTATACATCAATGGTTGTTTATGCTTATGTCCATACTATTACTTATTCTCATTAGAAGTTCAAAAATAGTTTTTATAAAAAGTGTACTCAATGTCTTTGAAACCTATAATCTAGGCTTAAGAGGGAATGGTTCAGATTATTTTAGATCAAAAATACTTCTCTCCCTGCGTCAGTTGGTCCAATTTCTTCAGAGATGTCCTGGTTTAATTCTGTAGAGTCCTGTAGCACTTCTTTCTTCTATTTTAATCATGATAAATATAATTATTTAATTGTTTTTATTAAGGTGCACTGGTATAACATATATTATAATTTTCTTTAGTCACTATCAGTTGTTTTTAAATCAACATTTCTTCATTCAGATTCCAATAATACTCTTTTTTTAATTCTATCAACATATTAGTTGCTAAGGCCTACCTCAGCTATCTCCTTGGTTTCCAAGTAACATTTTTATGTCACCCTGGTGACATCGTAAGAATAATATAAACAAACCCTTACTATTTTGTATTTCATTTTCTTTAAAAAGATATACCTTTTTATAAGAGTTTTTATCTTCATTTTATTTGTTTCGTTGTTCTTCTGATAAAAAACTGATCATTTTGACATCACTCTTGACTACTTTCTGATCTATATTTCCTGAGTTAATGATTTTCACTTTCTTATTATTTTTGTTCCAAACTTATTTATTATTATTTTTTACTTCCATGTTCCTTAAGGAAATGGAAGTATGGTGATGGCAAAAAAAATCGTGTTCGAGATTATTGCAGAATATGATTGTACTACACTCAAAACATGAAAAAAAGTCATTTTTCGAAAAGTGTCTCTGTGTGTTTCTGTGTGTCTGAGTATAGATTTTTTTGGCAAACGATAACAGCCGCAAATTCAAACAGAATCAAATAATTTTTTGCATACACTCCTGATTTGTAGAGTACTCACGACCTATTGTTTTTGGTGAAGATCGGTTGAGGGAAAGGAGTAGTTTACCGGCAACGGTTTTTTTTATCAAGGGTAATTTTGTTTGTTTGGCAAACGATAACAGCCGCAAATTCAAACAGAATCAAATAATGTTTCGCATACCGCGCTGAATTGTAGAGTTCTCAAGATCTGTTGATTTTGGTAAAGATCGGTTAAGGGAAAGGGGTAGTTTACCGGCAACATTTTATGTTGTAACAATGGTATTTTCTATGGCAAACGATAACAGCGGCAAATTCAAACATAATCAAATAATGTTTTGCATGCTGCCCTGAATTGTAGAGGTCTCAAGATCTTTTGTTTTTGGTGAAGATCGGTTAAGGGAAAGGGGTAGTTTACCGGCAACGTTTTATGTTTGAAAAGGGTATTTTATATGGCAAACGATAACTGCCGCACATTCAAACAGAATCAAATACGTTTTTGCATACAGCACTGATTTCTTGAGTACTAAAGACCTATGGTTTTTAGTGAAGATCGGTTAATGGAAAGGGGTAGTTTACCAGCCACGTTTTTTGTTTTAACAAGGGTATTTTGTATGGCAAACGATAACAGCCGCAAATTCAAACAGAATCAAATGATGTGTTGCATACAGCCCTGTATTGTAGAGTTCTCAATACCTTTTGGTGTTGGTGAAGATCGGTTAAGGGGAAGGGGTAGTTTACCAGCCACGTTTTTTGTTTTATCAAGGGTATTTTATATGGCAAACGATAACAGCCGCAAATTCAAACAGAATCATATAATATTTGGTATACCAACCTAAAATGTAGAGTTCTCAAGACCTGTTGGTTTTGGTGAAGATCGGTTAAGGGAATAGGGTAGTTTACCTGCAACATTTTATCTTTTATCAAGGGTAATTTTTTTTATGACGAATGATAATTGCCGTACATTAAAACAGAATCAAATACTTTTTTGCATACAGCACTGATTTCTTGAGTACTAAAGACCTATGGTTTTTGGTGAAGATCGGTTAATGGAAGGGGGTAGTTTACCAGCCACGTTTTTTGTTTTATCAAGGGTATTTTGTATGGCAAACGATAACAGCCGCAAATTCAAACAGAATCAAATGATGTGTTGCATACAGCCCTGTATTGTAGAGTTCTCAATACCTTTTGGTGTTGGTGAAGATCGGTTAAGGGGAAGGGGTAGTTTACCAGCCACGTTTTTTGTTTTATCAAGGGTATTTTATATGGCAAACGATAACAGCCGCAAATTCAAACAGAATCATATAATATTTGGTATACCGCCCTAAAATGTAGAGTTCTCAAGACCTGTTGGTTTTGGTGAAGATCGGTTAAGGGAATAGGGTAGTTTACCAGCAACATTTTATGTTTTATCAAGGGTTAATTTTTTTTATGACGAATGATAACTGACATACATTAAAACAGAATCAACTACTCTTCTGCATACCTTTTTGAATTATACAGAACTCAAGGTTTGTTGATTTTGTTGAAGATTGGGTAAGGGAAAGGGGTAGTTTACCGGCAACGTTTTATGTTTTAACAAGGGTATTTTTTTATGGCAAACGATAACAGCCGCAAATTCAAACATAATCAAATAATGTTTTGCATACTGCCCTGAATTATAAAGGTCTCAAGACCTTTTGTTTTTGGTGAAGATCGGTTAATGGAAAGGGGTAGTTTACCTGCAACGTTTTATGTTTGAAAAGGGTATTCCCTATGGCAAATGATAAGAGCCGCAAATTCAAACAGAATCAAATACGTTTTTGCATACAGCCCTAATTTCTTGAGTACTAAAGATCTATTGTTTTCGGTGAAGATCGGTTAAGGGAAAGGGATAGTTTACCAGCCACGTTTTTTGTTTTATCAAGGGTATTTTATATGGCAAACGATAACAGCCGCAAATTCAAACAGAATCATATAATATTTGGTATACCAACCTAAAATGTAGAGTTCTCAAGACCTGTTGGTTTTGGTGAAGATCGGTTAAGGGAATAGGGTAGTTTACCTGCAACATTTTATCTTTTATCAAGGGTAATTTTTTTTATGACGAATGATAATTGCCGTACATTAAAACAGAATCAAATACTTTTTTGCATACAGCACTGATTTCTTGAGTACTAAAGACCTATGGTTTTTGGTGAAGATCGGTTAATGGAAGGGGGTAGTTTACCAGCCACGTTTTTTGTTTTATCAAGGGTATTTTGTATGGCAAACGATAACAGCCGCAAATTCAAACAGAATCAAATGATGTGTTGCATACAGCCCTGTATTGTAGAGTTCTCAATACCTTTTGGTGTTGGTGAAGATCGGTTAAGGGGAAGGGGTAGTTTACCAGCCACGTTTTTTGTTTTATCAAGGGTATTTTATATGGCAAACGATAACAGCCGCAAATTCAAACAGAATCATATAATATTTGGTATACCGCCCTAAAATGTAGAGTTCTCAAGACCTGTTGGTTTTGGTGAAGATCGGTTAAGGGAATAGGGTAGTTTACCAGCAACATTTTATGTTTTATCAAGGGTTAATTTTTTTTATGACGAATGATAACTGACATACATTAAAACAGAATCAACTACTCTTCTGCATACCTTTTTGAATTATACAGAACTCAAGGTTTGTTGATTTTGTTGAAGATTGGGTAAGGGAAAGGGGTAGTTTACCGGCAACGTTTTATGTTTTAACAAGGGTATTTTTTTATGGCAAACGATAACAGCCGCAAATTCAAACATAATCAAATAATGTTTTGCATACTGCCCTGAATTATAAAGGTCTCAAGACCTTTTGTTTTTGGTGAAGATCGGTTAATGGAAAGGGGTAGTTTACCTGCAACGTTTTATGTTTGAAAAGGGTATTCCCTATGGCAAATGATAAGAGCCGCAAATTCAAACAGAATCAAATACGTTTTTGCATACAGCCCTAATTTCTTGAGTACTAAAGATCTATTGTTTTCGGTGAAGATCGGTTAAGGGAAAGGGATAGTTTACCAGCCACGTTTTTTGTTTTATCAAGGGTATTTTGTATGGCAAACGATAACAGCCGCAAATTCGAACAGAATCATATAATATTTTGCATACAGCCCTGAATTGTAGAGTTCTCAAGACCTAACGTTTTGGTGAAGATCGGTTAATGGAAAGGGGTAGTTTACCAGCTACGGTTTTTTATCAAGGGTAATTTTTGTCTATGGTAAACGATAACAGCCGCAAATTCAAAAAGATTCAAATGATGTTTTGCATACAGCCCTGTATTGTAGAGTTCTCAATACCTATTGGTGTTGGTGAAGATCGGTTAAGGGAAAGGGGTAGTTTACCTGCCACGTTGTTTGTTTTATCAAGGGTATTTTATATGGCAAACGATAACAGCCGCAAATTCAAACAGAATCATATAATATTTTGCATACAGCCCTGAAATGTAGAGTTCTCAAGACTTGTTGGTTTTGGTGAAGATCGGTTAAGGGAATAGGGTAGTTTACCAGCAACATTTTATCTTTTATCAAGGGTAATTTTTTTTATTACGAATGATAATTGCCGTACATTAAAACAGAATCAAAAACTCTTCTGCATACCTTTTTGTATTATACAGAACTCAAGGTCTGTTGATTTTGTTGAAGATCGGTTAAGGGAAAGGGGTAGTTTACCTGCAACGTTTTATGTTTTAACAAGGGTATTTTTCGTATGACGAACGATAACTGCCGTAAATTCAAAGAGAATCAAATAATTGTTTGCATACAGGCCTGAATTGTAGAGTACTCAAGACCTGTCGCTTTTGGTGAAGATCGGTTAAGGGAAAGGGGTAGTTTACCGGCAACGGCTTTTTATCAAGGGTAATTTTTTTCTATGGTAAACGATAGCAGCCGCAAATTCAAACAGAATCAAATGATGTTTTGCATACAGCCCTGTATTGTAGAGTTCTCAATACCTATTGGTGTTGGTGAAGATCGGTTAAGGGAACGGGGTAGTTTACCTGCAACATTTTATGTTGTAACAAGAGAAATGTTTCCATGACGAACGATAACTGCCGCACATTCAAACAGAATCAAATATTTTTTTGCATGCACCCCTGAATTGTAGAGGACGTAATGTCTTTTGATTTTGGAGAAGATCGGTTAAGAGAAAGAGGTAGTTTACCTGAAACATTTTATTATTTAACAAGAGTAAAGTACTTAATGTTTATAAATAAAATATCCTGATAAGAAGCTCATAGTAATCCACTGTAGAAACGTAGATGAAATACTATAAATGAAGAGGTTTGGTGAACGGGGTGGGGGTAATTTTCTATTATTAAAAATTGTAGTTGAAGGTGGAGGGGAGAATTTTTTATATGTGTATTACGTTATCGGCAACAAAGAAGTAGTTTTTTGTTAAAATTGCTTCCCGGGCTCTTTAGCCGTAGTCCAATGTTTTCTGCAAAACCAGACTTTTCGGCAGTGCCATCGATTGCCACCATCGGTGAAAATCGAGTGCGAAAACGTGAGGTGGTATACGTTAGTGACCACAGTACTGTGGTTAATGCTGAAGCAATAAGTAGAAAGTCGTAGTTTCTGTGGAAATATTTCATTTCGAATATGATTTTAAATATAAATCTTAGAACATGGAAGTCATGTATGGTTCTCCATACCGATATTTTGTGATTTTATCAAAAATTTGGCCAACGTTTTATGCTCTGACGTCCAAAAGCTTTGAAAATTTTAAAAGTCAATACTATACTCATACTGTGGTTTCAATTCCCTTTAATTTGATACCTTACATGGGGGATTTTGCGATTTTTTTACAATTATGGCTCACCGTCCTATTTTTGGGGTGATCAATCTCAAAAACAACAAGGCTGTGTAGGGTAAAGTGTGGACATAGTGGACATATGTGCCAAGTTTATGAAAATCGGTTGATGCGTTCAAAAGTTATCGTGAAACATGCCCCCAAATAATTAGACAGCCAGACAGATAAATGCCAAACGGTCGAGTAAACCCTAAGAACTCGCTTCCTCGAGGCGTATGTTATAGGGTGACTACGGTGATTTAATTTTCATTATCTGTGCCAATCAAAAAGACCAAAGAAGGACTAGTGACCGCATACAGTATTTGTCGATAGGTGCTCTGAGCACGGAGCCTCGAAAACCAAGACAAATCAAGTTCTTTACTCTACACCAAGCCATGACAAGTGCATAACGTTTGTGTCTGTAATACATATTTGACAAGAAACAGACCTAGATATGGTGACAAAACGTCAAATAAGTGGATGCTTGAGTTTTGAAGAAATGACGTATCAGCTAAAATGGTACCCCATGTCAGGTGGGTGAAGACCCACCCCCCCCTCAGCCTTCGCAAGGAAGGACTGTGCTTTTGCATAAAATGTTTGTAGGTAGAACGAAGAGCTGGCCAAAGGGAGCTGTGATCTAATTCCTGTAATGGATTTGGATTCTGGCTGCACGTTATCGGCCGAGGGGGAATGATGTCTGTTGTGTTATCAAAGTCTTTCCTGTCAACACCATACTAGTCATTTTCCTATTTTAAAATCGAGTCTTTCTTTCTTTCTTCTGATTTCCTGAGCCATGATTCTGTTCATCCGTATAATTATAAATTTCTCAGAAAAACATTTGTTCCTTAATATGTTTGTGTCTTCTGTTTGTTTAATACCCACCAGTCTGATCCATGTCATAACGCTACATTCCACACAGGCTAGTAAATAACTAGCCATCAGGGAGGTCAACATATTTTCTAGGAGGAGCAAACAATTTTCCAGAGGAGACAAATATATATTTTCGTACATACATACATACATGCACATATTAGTTTGTAATTCTTATATCATAAAAGAAAGAAGTATACAAAATGTATTAATTTATTAAAAGATTTATTGCTGCAAAATATGCATAAACTAATGGCTTATAAATTTAATGTTTGATCTCCATTAAGTAGTGCTCAAGTTCCCAAAGTTTTAATATTATGATCACCGTAATCAAAACAGAGCAGGTTTTAGCGTGTATGAGGGTCCACCGTGGACAAAAATTGTCAACATTCTCTATGGGGCGTTGCTCAGAGTAAAGCTGCGAATCTATAGTGTACGTTTCATAAACACGCGGAAAAGAAGGAGGGCTCCAGAGTCGCTCATGAACCCTGAGCATCTTGCAGAGGGTTCATTACTAAAGACGAGAAGTCTGTATATGAACCGTTCCTCTGTAAACACGAGCAGTTACACTAGCCAGCGGTCCACAGGAAGCAAATTTCTGTCCACGCTGGACACCTTTTCAGCTTGCACGCGTTGTGTTGATGTGGTTTTCGGAAATTTCCATTCAAAAAGCGTGCAAACGTAAGAAAATAAACAAGAGTGAGCCCAGAAATAACCCGAAGTGTGAATGTGTTTCCTGCCTGCCTTTTTATAGTGGTAATCACACACACACTTTAAATAAAACGTTTATGAGAGATTGTGTATTCCCCCCCCGACACACACACACACACACATTACAGGCAGTAAAAAAAGTTGTAGAACCTTTTTTTCAGGATTTTACTTCCATGTTCTATAATGAAATGAAAGTATGGTGAACAAAATCGTGTTCGATATAAGGGCTGATTCTGATTGTACTACGCTCAAAATACGAAGAAAAATCATTTTCCGAAAAGTGTCTGTGTGTGTGTCTGGGTGTAGAATGTTTTCTATGGCAAACGATAACAGCCGCAAATTCAAACAGAATCAAATAATTCTTTGCATACGGTCCTGAATTATAGAGTTCTCAAGACTTATTATGTTTGGTGAAGATCGGAAAAGGGAAAGGGGTAGTTTACCGGCAACGTTGTATGTTTCAACAAGAGTATTTTTTTCCTATGGCAAACGATAATAGCCGCACATTTAAACACAATCAAATAATGTTTTGCATACAGTCCTGAATTGTAGAGTTCTCAATACCTATTGTTTTTGGTGAAGATCGGTTAAGGGAAAGGGGTAGTTTACCTGCAACATTTAAGTTTTAACAAGGGTAATATTTTCTATGACGAACGATAACTGCCGTAAATTCAAACAGAATCAAATACGTTTTTGTATATGACACTGAATTGTAGAGATTTAAAGGTGTTTTGATTTTGGTGAAGATCGGTTAAGAGAAAGAGGTAGTTTACCAGAACGTTTTATGTTTTAACAAGGGTACTTTTTTCTATGACGAACGATAACTGCCGTAAATTCAAACATAATCAAATAAATTTTTGCATACGTCCCTGAATTGTAGAGAGCTCAAGGTGTTTTGATTTTTGTGAAGATCGGTTAAGAGAAAGGGGTAGTTTACCAGCAACATTTTATGTTTTAACACGGGTAATTTTTCTATGACGAAAGATAACTGCCGTAAGTTCAAACAGGATAAAATAATTTTTTGCATATGTGCCTTAGTTGTAGAAGACTCAAGGCCTATTGATTTTGGTGAAGATCGGTTACGGGGAAAGGTTAGTTTACCGGCAACATTTTATGTTTTAACAAGAGTAAAGTACTTAATTTTGATAAAGTATCCTGACAAGAAGATCATAATAATCCACTGTAGAAACGTAGATGAAATATCTATAAATGAAGAAGCTAGTTGAACGGGGTGGGGGTCATTTTCTATGAATGAAAATTATAGTTGAAGGGGAGGGGATATTTTTTATTTATTTGTGTACTACGTTATCGGCAACAAAGAAGTATTTTGTTGTTAAAATTCCTTCCCAGGCTATCTGGTCGTAGTACAATGGTTTCTGCAAAACCAGAAGTTTTGTCAGTGCCATCGACATCCATCATCAGTGAAAATCGAGTGAGATAACGTGAGGTAGTATACGTTAGTGACCACAGTACTGTGTTTAAGGCTGAAGCAGTAAGGAGAAAGGAGTAGTTTCTATGGAAATATTTCATTTCGACAATGATTTTAAATACAAATCTTAGAACATGGAAGTCATGTATGGTTCTCCATACCGATATTTTTGTACCTTTCACTTTCTTAAATATATTTAATATATTTAGTAATCTTTTAACATAAACTGACATTGTTTCCTTATTATTTTAATAGAAATTCTTATTCATATAATTTAACTGACTATGATTTTGGTACTTTCTTGTTTAGAATAACATATTAGTGTTATAAACACAACATACAATAAACAATTAAAATAAAACATGTTCAATCAAGTCTTTCTTAAAAATCTTATGTCTCTTGGTACTTTTTACTAATATAATCATAGTATATTTATGTTACTAGGGCATGGTAAAAATGTCATGTAACAATATACGTATATATTATATATTTTATAATGTCTTTACCTCAAGATGTTTTCTTCTTATTTGGAACATGTTTCGGGAAGCTTTGTGTTCCCATCTTCACCCTTCCTTCCTGATTTTGAGCCTTGTAAGGTATTTGTGTGTTGGCTGGTTGTTACAGTGGTTGCCTGTTGGTCTCTGTAGAAATTATAGATAAATAAAGTGTTAAAAAACCGTACAGAGGTGACGAAAAGTGCAATTACTATACGTAAAAAATGAATAACTTTTTGTGAGTACCATAAAGAAGTGCAATTTACGTATAGTAATCACATAAACATTAGTGATCGTTTTAGTATCGAGTGAGGTGAAACAAACTTCGTAATTCGCGAAAATAGGCGAAAATAGTGAATTGAACCAGAGTGGGGGTAGTGACGCCTCGACAGAATCTGACAAGTTGAAAATTGTTCATACAGGAATTTTTGCACGACCTGACTAGAAATACCAGGTCGCGCTAATAAAGTTTCTTCTTCTCGATTCAACCGTTGCCGTAGGAGGCTATGTCAGTCGACGACACCAATTCACAATTATCATAAGAGTCACAGGACCAACTAGATGTCCAGCCAGAGCTGCAGAATAATACATACGATGAGGTCTATGGACACACCGGCAGCATATGACGTGAGACGACACGACTATTAATCACCACATGTAGAGGACACGACCACATGACCAGAAGGACACGGAGGATGTACAGATGAATAACCACGTCAAACGAGGTGATAAAAAACCATTGTGATTATAGACATTTGAAAGACACTAATTAAAGTTTGAATGAAAGACATTCAACCAGTATACATAAATGTAAAAGCAATATAAAAATTAGAATAATATTTCTTGTATCCAAATAAGGGTACAATTAAAAAATTGTTTACTCATTATTAGTCGCACATAAAATAAATAAGCGTGTCGATAAATAAAAACAATACATATTATTTGTCTAATAAAAACGCAGCGAAAAAAAAATTTTAATTTAGTATTAAAAAATGTTTTTTCACCAAGCAGGGAGATAATGCAACAGTACAAACAGTAACGATACTGTGCATTGCCCAAATAAATAAAATAAATAATAAAAATAAATAAATATGAATTAATAAACATGATTCAGATTGCATAAGCTGAATCGCAGTAAAAATAGGGAGCACAGAATTCATGCATGGGCATGCATTATCGACACACCTGTCGCTAGCGTTGTGTACGCGCGTATTTTGTTGGTGTGTGTGAAACCTGTCCGTTTCTGAAATGTAACCAACCCTTTTCATGTAGAATAGTTGTATGTTTATGTTAATTATAACAAAAATTATGTACGATAGGATAAAACAAAAGACACCAAAGCGTGTAACAATTATAGATAAATAAAGTTTTAAAAAACACTACAGAGGTGACGAAAAGTGCAATTACTATACGTAAAAAATGAATAACTCTTTTTGTGAGTACCATAAAAAAGTGCAATTTACGTATAGTAATCACACAAAAATTAGTGATCGATTGAGCATCGAGTGAGGTAAAACAAACTTCGTAATTCGCGAAAATAGGCGAAAATAGTGAATTGAACCAGAGTGGGGGTAGTGACGGCTCGACAGAATCTGACAAGTTGAAAATTGTTCAGACAGGAATTTTTGCACGAACTGACTATAAATACCAGGTCGCGCTAATAAAGTTTCTTCTTCTCGATTCAACCGTTGCCGTAGGAGGCTATGTCAGTCGACGACACCAATTCACAATTATCGTAAGGGTCACAGGACCAACTAGATGTCCAACCAGAGCTGCAGAATAATACATACGATGAGGTCTATGGACACACCGGCAGCATATGACGTGAGACGACACGACTATTAATCACCACATGCAGAGGACACGACCACATGACCAGAAGGACACGGAGGACGTACAGATGAATAATGTCCATGTCACCATGTCAAACGAGGTGATAAAAAACCATTGTAATTATAGATATTTGAAAGACACTAATTAAAGTTTGAATGAAAGACATTCAACCAGTATTAAAATAAATAAATGATACATAAATGTAAAAGCAGTATACAAATTAGAATAATATTTCTTGTATCAAATTTAGTAATTAGTAACGTGAATGATAAGAGAAATAAGTAATTTTTGAATTAACGTAATTATTAAAGTCTTTGAAGATAAAGAAAAATGCATATGCAGTAGAAAGTAAAACAAAGTAATATAAAAGAAGTTTGAATAGAAGTAAATTCATTTTTGAAGCTAATGAATCAGTAATTGCAAAAATATGAACACACCATGAGTAAGCCGAGAGCAAAATTAACATTTAGAAGTAATTAAAATTGGATAATAAGAGTTGTTTATAACTTATGTATGTAATTTGTTAGCAATAAGTTATGTACGAAAACTTCGTGCAAACGATTTAATAATGAGTCATTGTTTAATATCCGATATGAGAGATTATCTTTAAATAAATAAATAATGGAACGATTTTAAATTTAAATAACGTATGCTCTTCTTATTACCATTACACCCATGAATTCAATACACAACTTAAATTAAATTAAATCGATGTTATGTATCGTTGTAAAATAATTGGCGCCCAACGTGGGGCTCCTCAAACACAAATAGATTTGTATGTGTATCGTTGTATAAAGAATTGTCTCCTAAAAGCGTGGGCTACACAACTTAAATTAAGTTAAATCGATGTTATGTATTGTTGCATAATAATTGTCGCCCAAGGACGTGTGGCATGATCCCGACCATTTTTCTATTTAAATATTTTTTGTAGATAAATGGTTATTCTAAAAGAATAAAGGTGTGTTAAATGAAAATATATTATATGTGATAATTATTTATATTAAACATTAATTGTATGTTATGTTAATTGTTGTGTATTAAGACACAACTGGCGCTCAACGAAATAATATCATTCTAAGTTGTAATGGTAATAAGAAAAGTAATAATTAATAATAATAATAATAATACATAAATAAATAAAATTAGTAATTAGTAATTTCATAAGAATAATATTCTAAAACAGAATAAATAAATACATCGTATTCGACATGGCAGTATCAGGACGTATAGAGGTTACCATAAACGACGGATGAAAAAACAGTCGACAGCTGTTTATATGGGCCTCAAGCAGACTGAACATACGCAATGCATTCATGACGAGAGAATTATGGAACGTGCGGAGAGAAGAGAGAGAGGTTATTCGTCGCAGCTAAGAAACAAATTCTTGCCGTACGAACACGCGAAGTTCACAGTCAAAATAAACGTTTACATTGTAAGTACGCACATAAGCGAGGGAGGAATACAATGGAATGTTAACGAGGGTGAGAAGCGGAAATTGCTATATGTCGGCGACTATACGGCAAAGGAAACAATGTCCGGCAGCTGGTCAAACAATATAATGCATTGTTAGCTTAAACTAAGGAGGGTGTAAATTAAACCACAATCAATGCCGAATGTGAATAAATAATTATTTTTACACGAAAAATATTACTGTTAATTATTAATAAAATAAAGAGTTAAATAAGAAGAAATAATAATATGTTTAAAAAAAAGATAGAAGTTATATAATAAGGAAATGTTATGATTGAAAAGAAAAAAAATGTTCAGAAATGTAAGGAATGTTATTATCGATGTTGTTATTAATATGAAGAAAGGATTAGAGATGAGAAATAAATGTTATAATTGTCAGAACGGCTGATCAAGCGAAATCTTGTAACAATGTATCGGATGATATGTGAGCTGTGATGATGGAGGGGGTTTGGAGAAGCTAAGGGAACGTCAGGTGTTTGTAAAAGCTAAATATAATCTGAATACAAAATATAAAAATTTAAATAAACTAAATAACAACTTTTAATAAATGAGATACACAGAATTCAGTTTATTCATTTGTTACATTTTTGTTACTTATATTGCTTTTTTAATTTATAGAATATTTGATTATTCAAATTTTACTTTTTTGTGTGTTGTACAGTAATGTTATGTTTTTTGTATCTATGAAGTGATTGTGTTTTAAGCAATAATCTGCAAAACGTGTATTGGCTGTATTAGTTAACTATGTATTTGTTAGAACATAAGAAGGGGATTTTAACCAATACAGCCAATTCAGGTTTAGAAAATCATTCCTTACAACACAATCACTTCATAGATAAAAAAGACATAACACTACTGCACAACATACATAAAAGGTAAAAAAATGGATTTGTTAGAAATTCTAGAAATTAAAAAAGCAATAAAAAGTTGAAATTTTAACAAATGAACGAACTGAGTTCTGTGTATCCCCTTTATTAAAAGTTGTTATTTAATTTAGTTAATTTTATATTTTGCATTCACATTATATTTAGTTTTTTACAGACACTTGACCTTTCCTTACCTTCTCCAACCCCCCCTCCATCGTCACACGCCACACTTGTCCGGATACACGCTCTAAACATATGTTCACCACCCTTTGTTTAGTTGTTCACTGGTTTCTTTGACAATAGCTTAATAAGCTAAAACAGCTGTCAGAATTAAATAATAACTGTGAAATGTACCAAGTGTTTATATACGTATTTTTAAAACCTTTGTACTGAAATAAATATAACTCAAATATTACATCGGTAATACTAAGCTTGTAGAGACGCATTCAGAGCTCTAAATTAAATTTATTTAATTCATTAGCATTAATTCAATTTATTGGAATTTTATACAAATGCCGAAATTGAAATACAATTTTACAAAACTGCGATGCGACAAGAAACGCTGTAAAAGCTAAAGCTATCTGTAGAGAGATTCATGTTTACAGTCCGAAAACGGCAACAACACTACAGTAAGCCGACGTTTCTCCCCGTCAAGATTTCCATATACTTACAACCCCCGTTTACACTTGACCGCAGTTGTAAGCCGCCCTCTTTCACCCTCTTAAAAGGGTCGAGTGTGGTCAGCAGAGCGTGTATTTACGACAAGTAAACTTTTTTTTTGTAACATTGCGGATGGTAAGGTTTATTTTATTTTTTTCCTGAATACTATATTTATTACATAAGTAGAAGGAAATAATATTTAATGTTTAGATTTAAGTATACCATTGGTAAATTAATTACTTATAATGAAGCTAGAGATAAAGAAAATAAAGTGATGAATTTTACAAGGATGTGTCGAACGATTTGCAAAACGTTGGGCAATAAATGTAGGAAAGAAACCCGAATAAAAGTTTATAAACAATGGCAATACCTACACTACTATATGGTTCTGAAACTTTGGTCATAAACAAAAAAGACGAACAGAAGGTGCAAACAGCAGAAAGGAAATTTCTGAGATTAGTTAAAAGGTGTATAAGATCATATAAGAAATGAGGAGATAAGAAGTGACTTAGATATTTTTGCTGTTAATGAAAGGACTAAAGTATACAGAAGAAAATAAATTCAACACATAGATAGAATTAAAGAAAGTAAATTACCAAAGATAGCGAAAGATTACAACCCTAGAGGCAAAAGAAAAGTTGGTAGGACAAAGATAATGTGAACTGTAGAATGGGAAGAGGCCGCTAAAGCCTAAAACAGTTAAGAAGATGATGGTGATGATTTGTAAATTAATGTAACTTCTTGCGTTCTATTGGGAACTAATTTTTTTTTCCGCATGTAACCTTCATGTACAATGGAAAGGCAGTTATCCGAAACAATTGGTGCAGATCGGTTTTGGGAAAATAACGTTTTCAGATAATCGAAATAAGATAGTAAAAAAAAAAAGCATAAAACATAGAATTTTACTAATATCAATAAAAAGTAAATATTACTTTATTTTGTTTTCGGTATTGGCAAGAAAAGAAAGTTAGGTTTTCAAGTATAACAGGTTAGATTTCCTGGCGTTTTTTAGCTGCCAGATTGACAAAATTCTTAGAGTAACTATGAGAGGATACAATGTAATGCTGGCCACGCTATATTTTGTACGCACAACGGCGCTCATTAGCCAGCTTAGTACGTCTATTCTGTTACGTAAACTCTGCGTAAGCTATCTGTAAGAACGAACATAGATATTGTAACGAGGTGCCTGTCGAACAACCCAGAACATTCTCCCCGTCCAATGTTGCAGGTGTTTCCCCAGTCAAGACCTCTCACAAGTAGGTTCCAGTGTATTCAAGAACACTTGAGACACCACTTAAGTGGCGTGTTACGTAATGCGGAACGTTCTCATGCTTTGGATGCTGTCGTTCGACAAGCTTCTCGACTAGCCCTGCCGGTGTGTGTTTATGCCGAGGGCGCGCTGAAGTATCCTCTAGAATTTTCAAGTGTTTGTTAAAGACGCATATTGTGGAATCCTGCAGACTATAATCTCCATACCTGCCGCTTAGTTTTCAGTTTTGAGACAAGCGATTTAGACAGTGCGTCTCAAGTGGTGTATTAGTGAAAAGTGAATATAGTGCGGAATCCTTTATAGTTGACATTATTATTTTTGTGGACAGATTAACTTAATTTATTGTACGAGAGTAATCTTTTTGATTACAACCTGTTAATTGTGATAATTAAAGCTGGATTTTAGTGACGATATTGGTGTCTTGTATTTTGTCGTCCACTGTACCGTACGACGATTAGTGAGACTGTCGTCACGATATATAATCATTATTTACATATAATACGATGTCTCTCAGTAGGAATGTACGGTTACGCGTAACACACTTTGTCCACAAGAAATTGTGTTCCTATAAAAGTTTATTTCTTGTAACATTTTCTCATCCTCTAAATCTCCAACCCTCATTGCTACCGTTTTACAAGTGTAGTCTTTCGCTCGACTGTTCTCAAAAGGTCAACACATTTCCGCTCCTCCCGGAGCAGCGCGAAACTTTTCCGACTCCACTGAAGTGTTACTATGTCTTAAGGAAAAGTTACACTTTTTGCAAACAAAATGTGGTACTGTTCCAATAACTGTCCACGCACTCATTTTTGATATTTAAATTATGGGATTATTAGCATTAATGTGTATTGAATGTCGTTTATAATTTTAGTTAGTAAATAGACATTGTGAACATTTGTTTGTCATCATCATCATCATCATCATCATCATCATCACTCCAAGGACTAGGCCTTAGACCTGTTCCGGTAAAACAATTTACCCTCTAATATTGATTTACATAATTTAACATTGATTCCGTAAATTAGTTCTTCTCACTCTCCTTTATTTATATAGGTTTCTTCACGCATCAAAGGGATTCGCTATAGTTCAATTCCAAGTTCCCCAACCATCTCCCTTCTGTGGTCGGCAAGGATTCTTTTCCTTGGGTTTCGTTGTCCGTGACGTGTTCGTTAATAAACTAAATATAATTAAATCACTACCCACTCGGAACACAAATTTTTTATGGGTAAAACATATAGGTTTTACATTATAGCCTAAACCAGTTTTTGCTTTTAAAAAGCCTCTTCGGAGGCTGCCGCTGGGAGAACTGTCAGTCTTGTTCTTGGCGACGGTATCGGCTTTTGAAGGATCGATGTTGTGTGTGTGGGGTGTGATATGTTCGAAAAATGCGTGTGATTTGAATTGTGGCTATTCGTTTAGGATGTCGTTTGTTTATCAGATACTGAGTGTGTCATGAGGACAAGTAAGAGTGTAATGCCCCAATTTTGTGTGTGTGTGTGGGGGGGGGGAGCGAGAGAGAGAGAGAGAGAGAGAGAGAAGGAGAGTTGGCAGTTTTCCTTATCGCTAATGCCGTGTTCTCTCACCAAACACTTTACATACATTACTTTACATTTAACACGACAAACGCATTACAAACGCGTGCTTTCTAGTTCACCCGGTTTCGTCGTGATTCCGTTACAGTGCAGATTCCTTAAACGTCATACGAAGGTCAGTTGAAAAGTTCGCGGACAAGAATACATCATTTTATAGTTCTTGCCTGTCTACCAAATAACCAGTGTCCAGATTGCGTACAACAAACATCTCGGCGTCTGGTATGTGGCAGAGACTAGTGGGAGCAGCAGCTTGACGTGTTTCGGTGGTCGCAATGCCCGGCCGAACCCGATGACTGCCTGCCTGTTACCATGGTCAGCGAACTCGCGCTTTTGCAGGATATGAACCTCCTTCGTTTTAATTAAGGAAGGATACCTTTAGTCCCCATTTCTGATATTCCTGTATTGTTGTTCTACGTAGTTATACAATCTATGTCTTTAAAATCTTGAGCAAAAAGTCATTGGTCATCAGCAAACTGTAATGAATATACTGTATCACTATGAAGTGGAATTTCCATGTTCCTGCACATTTTCTCCAAGTCTCTATTGCTTTCTGCATATAAATTTTGAAAAGCGTGGATGATAGACAACATCCCTGGCGTAAACGTTTGGTCACTTGGAACACAGGTCACAAATTCTTTCCTATTTTTATTCTCAGTATTGGATTGTTTTAGAAAGTTTGTATAGCTTTTATGATAATGGAGTTGTTACTAGTTGATCTTAAAGCTGTCCACATATTGGCTACCGTACATTGTCATAGAGACGTGTATATCCAGACGTCATAAAATTAGAAATAAATTTATGAAGAGAAGCATAGGGCCTATATGTAAAACATTCAATTGTTGATTTTATTCAGACAAAAAAATTACAATGGTATGAACACACAAAAAGAATAGTACAACAAATATTGCCAAGAAGAGTTATGGAATGGACCCCATCAGAAAGAAGGAAAAGAGGAAGACCACCTATCACCTAGGTAGAAGAAATTCAGACTATATTGAAGGAACTAGATATTGAAAAAATCTTTGAATGGTCAAGCAGCAGTCGAAGATGATAATTTAATCAATTCTGTAATCTTTGGTTCCGGAAAATGTGTAAACATTGTACAGCTGGTATAATAATAGATATCACATACAATTTTTGAAGACTCGTCATTTTGTTTTGTACACGGATATTTCTTTTCTCCTCCTATATTGGTACTCAAAAACTCACTATCTCTTCAGCATTTTGATTTATTACAAAACTCCACTAATCACAGTAATTTCAAACAATGGAAACTATACCCTTACACTAACACACAAATATGTTAACAACAGCTAGAAAACGGAAAAATAATGCACAAATGAATTATGCTAATTAATAAACATTAAAATGAATGTTTGTCAGGCTAGCCAGTGGTTTAACAGGAAATCCATAATATCTGTAGAGTGTGTCAGAAATTGTTTAGTATTTACATATGTTTTTAAGACCAGAACATTTAACTATTCTCAAATTACTTTTGAGGACAAAAGGTGAAAATCTGGAACTGTTGTGCGTAAACTAGAATATATGGGATTTTGTGGGCTGCGGTAAATCTTTTGTGGGGTTTTGTAATCTTACCTACAATTAATTGTAGAGGTCGCGCTATTAGTGGCCTGAACTTTGACCCTTTGACCTTCGTCTTCTGTCACTTTTGACTTCTCTTCAGGAAGTCCTCTCAATTTGTCTGTAATTCTTCTCGGTTAACTACTTTCACTAAACTTTTGTTTTTCCTTCCGTTTGTCTTTCAGTTGCTGATTAGTCGTTGGCAAGCTGAGAATGGACAGGTGTTTGGCGTCCAAGATTTCTACACATGTAAAACACAATGTGTAGGGGATGTAAGGGGTTGTAACGCAAACATATGCTTTTATTGAAGAAAAATGCACCGGCCTCTCCACCCAACTCTAATGCACCAGCCTCTCCACCCAACTCTAATGCACCGGCCTCTCCACCCAACTCTAATGCACCGGCCTCTCCACCCAACTCTAATGCACCGGCCTCTCCACCCAACTCTAATGCACCGGCCTCTCCACCCAACTCTAATGCACCGGCCTCTCCACCCAACTCTAATGCACCGGCCTCTCCACCCAACTCTAATGCACCGGCCTCTCCACCCAACTCTAATGCACCGGCCTCTCCACCCAACTCTAATGCACCGGCCTCTCCACACAACTCTAATGCACCGGCCTCTCCACCCAACTCTAATGCACCGGCCTCTCCACCCAACTCTAATGCACCGGCCTCTCCACCCAACTCTAATGCACCGGCCTCTCCACCCAACTCTAATGCACCGGCCTCTCCACCCAACTCTAATGCACCGGCCTCTCCACCCAACTCTAATGCACCGGCCTCTCCACCCAACTCTAATGCACCGGCCTCTCCACCCAACTCTAATGCACCGGCCTCTCCACCCAACTCTAATGCACCGGCCTCTCCACCCAACTCTAATGCACCGGCCTCTCCACCCAACTCTAATGCACCGGCCTCTCCACCCAACTCTAATGCACCGGCCTCTCCACCCAACTCTACTTTCACATACACGTCTGTGGGCCCTGTTACGCCGAGCAATCCACTCCAAGGTTGTGGTAGCTAATTCCTTCGGCGGAGTGGATCGGTAAGCAAACGAGCGATGGGAGTTCTGTCAGGACAATCTGGGGGTACCCTGGGCCCTGGCCTGGCAGGATGGTGCACATCGGCAGCAGTGTGTAGGCGGAGAAGTGTATAGTAGCCCAAGCTGCACACTTGGGCTGAGTCAGTTAGCCTACTGCGACCGGGCAGAGAGAGCTCGTCAGCTGAGGTGAAAGGAACTCTCTAGGGGAAGAGCAGCCCGAAATCAAATTTCCTGGTCCTCCAGGTTAGAGGTTCTGCAGCAGGTCAGTAACCAGTAGCCAGTAATTTATCGTATGTATTTACAAAACTCATACGAGCCTTGGAAATAGGATGGGAAATACGGTAAAACAATCTAAGGTAACGCAAAAGGACAAATACAAACGGATTGGAAAAGAGATGTCGGTAGACAGAGGAGGAGATGGGTTCCGTAACAGGTCTAAGGTCTATTCCTTGGAATGATCATGATAATGATGTAAAACGAAACTTAATGACATGACTATTTTTGCTGATGAAAGATTCCTCATATTTTATTTTCTGCTAATATTACCGGCGGGCGAACTCACTCACGTATCCGAAGCTATCGTGACTGAGTAGTGACATCTGCAGCTGGCCGAGGAGTCACGGTTTGTTATCACGGCCAATCGCCTGTGAACTCACCATGCTTTCGAGCGCAGGGGTTACACCTTATTTCAGTGGCATCGGCTCCGGTGGTTGGGAAATATGCGTATCGCCCTCGCGGAGGGTGAAGGGTTATACCCTGACTCCTAGTAGCGCCTTGCGATCGGGAACCAGGGTAGACATCCCTTGCCAGTTGATGTGTCGGGCCTTTGAAGCTAGTCCACCATGCCCATTAACACATTTACACCCTAGTACCTTTGGTCCCGTTCTCTGCCTGTTCCCGCACTCTTAGTTCAAATGTTACAAGCAGTTTTGTTGCTAGACATAATTTTGAGGAGCTTCGTGTTTGGCCTCAAGGGGTCTCGCGACACCTGTAGACAATGTCGTAGCCAGTATGCAGCGCTTTATAAGTTATAATGTCAGTAGAGTCGTCTGCGACGCTTAGCGACGTAATGCGATAAAACGGTTCTGTCGTGAAAGTAAATGCTGCTCCAGTGGGCGGCCGGCCTTAAGGTCTGTGTGGATAGCGTTTGATTTGAAACAAGCTGTGGAGCGTTGATTATCTGTGGAGTTCTTAGCAGTTATCACCTACCTTACCACTGACCTGGCGGGGTGGTGTTATCCTCCCGCCGCCAGAAGGTGGAGGACAGGCCGTAGAACTCCAAGAGAGATACCATGAGACGAACAAAACGTTCGGGTCCGTAACCATTCAGGATGGTGGGGTGGAGGTCGTCGTGTTGATCAGCAACGTACTCAAAAATGGTATAACGGGATCGTGAACCCGCCCGACCGGGGGTCCTGTTATCCAACATCCAAGTGTTGATGAAAGTTGCGTGCTGGCAATATTACTCTGATTTCATTATACTGTATAATTAAGAATGTTGTGTTAGTAGTTACAATCACAAACAGAATTATCACTGTTGCACACCACTATTGAAAAACTATTCCGATTAGCGCTTTCAAGCTTCTCAGCGCGTCAGATCGGAAATAACAACCAAGAGGATAAACCAAACCCTTCACAACCCCACCCTCCCCACTGTCCACAACACCCTCGAAAACAAGCTATAATTCAAATGTCCCTTCCCAACCTCCGAACCCTGTCACCCCCGTCTGTAGAGTTACATATTTTTCTAGCACATTCCTTGTGTTTATGTGGTGGGTGTGTGTGTGTTTATACATTCTTTTTAAACCTAACGTTGTAACGCCTTTCTCATTCACACTTGTAGAAGACTATGAGAACGCCTTTCTCATTCTCATCCTTTGGAAGATTATGAAATTTTGAAAGTAGTAAATAACACAGTTGTAAGGGAGCTTAGGAAGTAGTTAGAAATATTGAAAGAAAGAGAAAAAGGGTTAGACAATTTAATGAATAGTAAAACTAAATTTGATAATAAAGATACATTTTTTATTATATTTTAAATATTTTAAATATTTTATAATATAATTAAAAATTAAAAGATAGAGGACGGACAGATAACATTAAGAATTAAATTGCATAGGGTCATATGGATGTTTTTGAAATAAGGGTGAGTGACCGCGCCCACAAGTGTGAATGAGAAAGGCGTTACAACGGTAGGTTTAAAAAGAATAAACACACACACACACACACACAACACATAAACACAAGGAATTTGCTAAAAAAGTATGTAGCTGTACAGACGGGGGTGACAGGGCTCGGAGGTTGGGAAGGGACATTTGAATTATAGCTTGTTTGCCATGGTGTTGTGGTCAGTAGTGAGGAGTTGCGAAGGGAGGGGGGAGTGTCTTCCGATTGTTTATACAAAGGGATAGGAGTTAGTCGCTTGTCGCAGTTTGCTGGTGACCTTGAGGTATGCGTGTTTACGTGAGTTTGTATGTCTTGTGTTGTGTGTGTTCAGTGTGTATGTGTGTGTGGGGGGACTTATAGATTTCGTTTTGATTTGCAAGTTTCATTTATTTACTTTTCCTTGTTGCCTATATATTATGTAAATACTTTTGAGTGTTTTGACGCCCTTCCGGTTGTAAGACAGAGTATTGTTTATCATTAATTTTTGATGATTTATTTTTGTTTTTGCCTTAAGAAAGATTTATTGAGTAGCCAAAACCTCGCTTTTAAATGAAAAATCATCTACGTAAAGAGTTCGACACAACAGTAGGCCTAACGTCAACAACCCATCACTGACGACTTTTAAACAATATAGTGTTGATTTTTTAAAATTCCAAAATAATTTTCCTTAAGTTGAGTGAAAATTTTAATGAAATCGCAAAAACGTCATGTAGCGTTCAAATTAAACAGAAGTTATACTGACGTCTTAATGGAGTAGGCTATCAGGTTTCAAAAATGTTAAAATTTTTAGACCGCAGTGCACACAAAAGAGATAAAAAAATTGAACAATAAATTGAAAAATAAATCATGATGTAACAATAATACGGTCCAAATGTTAACAATTTATAGTGTTTATTGTATCATAGCGTTCTCTCGAATTGTTATATTATTCAGACAATAGTAGGGAAATCGGGATTTTTCTTAGCTTTCCCATACTTGAAAAATTATCTACTATCTAAGTGTTGTGTAATATAAACGTACTAGGTGTTACCCGCGGCTTCGCACGCGAATATTTGAGTTTAATAAGTATATTAATATAATTTTATTGTCTATGTCTATAGGGCGTTCTGTCAGCTCATATAACAATGTTGTCTCATTAGTCAAATTCTCTCCAAAGCTGTTTTCAACACTTGTACTATTTTAACTTGTACTAACTTATTATGTTTTGCAACAGCCTTTGGAGTTTTAAAAGTACCCGTTTATAAAGCCTTCGGAGATATTTATAGAGTACCTGTTAAATCAAAAAAGCTAAATTCATTATTTTAAGTGTTCCTGTGTTAGAAGCACTGTGTAACACATTAAACGTTATGTTTTCCTTAACCATGGCTTTTATTTATTTCAGCAGTAAACACCAAAAACCGTTGTCACTTAACCTCACAAATGAAAACAACAAGTATTTTCGCTTCGTATTAAGTAATAGGACAATTTACAATTAGTACACTTCTTCTTCTCCACATCGTAATATATCGACACAATCGCATATTATATAAAACATCGAAAATGTACTGCGGGAATGGATAACTGTACAGTTCCGCTGCCGCTAAATAGCTTTTGTTTATTTACTTGTTACTATGGTAATTAATTCTGTTCTCCATGGTGTTGTTGACATCTTTAGTAGTAGTATTTAATATATTTAATTACTTATTCATTGCTACATCAGAAATATGTATAAACATAAATTTTATAATAGTTTAAGACAATTACAAAATATACAGACGTATCTGTATACAAATTTACAAGACATATCGATACGATTGCATAGTAAAAACATTAAAACAGCAGGAACGGATAAAGGTACAGTTCCGATGCCGATAAATATCATTTGTTTATTTACTTGTTACTTTGGCAATTAATTCTTGTCTCCATGGCGTTGTTCACATCTTTCTACGCGTAAACGAAAAGGCATAATTAAAAGGGCCTAAATCGTGCGAACCGGGCAAAATATCAAATTCCAAGTTAGACAGTATTTTTTGCCTCGTATCAAAGGTTACCTGTGCAAAATTTGGTGGCAATCTGTGTAACGGTGTGGATTTGTATTCAGTACCCATAAATCCTCAGACTTTGAGTTTTATATATATATATATATATATATATATATATAGATTTAATTCAAAGTAATGTGCCAGGAGTCCAACTTATGGAACATACTAGTATACCTTCTTCGCTTTTAATTTCCTATGAGTTTAGGCTTATTGCCTTACAGTAGTGATGGAAAATTAAATATGAATTTTATTATAGTACTTTCTTAATTTTAATATATATATATATATATATATATAATTAGTATATATAATTATAATATTATATAATATTATTTTTAGTAATATTAATATATTTTTAATAATATATTTAGTAATATATTTTTATATAATATTAATTTTAGTATATATATACATGTGTATTCAAACTCTTTTTGCTACAGTCCGTTTCTTGATTTATATAATATATTTATTATTTATACTGAAATTACATCAAGATATTTTATTTTCCTTACTAGGAACATGTTTCGAGAGCTATTGTGCTCTCATCCCCAGCCTTCGCGATTCTGCGTCTAGAGAAGTACCTATGTGTTGGTCTGTCGCTATTGTGGTTTCCTGTTGGTTTCTGGTATCTCAAAGTGGTATTTTTGTGTGTGATTGTGGTGTATGTATTAGTATTTGTTCGGGTATTAGTTTGTTTTGTGTTTTATGTTTATATATTTGTAAATTTTCCCAAATGTTCATTATGGTCCCTTTGTGTGGTATGTGTTTTATTAGTGTCATATTGGTTATGTCTGGGAATTCATGTCCCGTGTTCATTGCATGTGTGGCTAAATTTGATTTACATATTTCTGTTTTTTTATTCTATGCATTTAGATGTTCAAAATAACGTTATTTTGGGACATGAATTCCCAAACATAACCCGCACAAATAAAACACATAACACTTCGCCACAATACTATGAACCGCACTTGAATATATCGCAACTCAAACTGAACTGAACGTCGCTGAATACTTGTATTTATACCCCTTCCGAAAATCCAGAAACATCCATACTACGCATTAACAACGCTACATTATGACGCCTTGCGGCCTTGACACAGTGCGCGCGGCTGGCGGCGTCTAGAAAAGTCTCGTTAACACATGTGGAAATCATGTACGCCCACAACATTACAGCCGGATGTCTCTGGAACATTCGAGAAACACGTAGATTGTTCTCTAAAGTCGTAACACTATTATTAACAATATTAAATAGTGTATCTTTTGCATACCACCGTACAAGGTGATAACCACTTTATTCTTCTTACGAAAATTCATGTGTTTTCACATAACTGTAAATAAATTATATTTATTTAAAACACATTTAAAATACCGTTTATTAAACGGTAATAGTTTTATATTCCAAATATTTTTTTACCAAAATTCTATTTCAAGATGGACCTTTTGCAGCGGTTGTATTTATTTTTAGGAAATATAAACGAAGTGATTTATGTCAGTTTTATCTGTAGAGTGCTAAGAGGTACTGAAGCACACAAGATTTAAACGCCATAATCTTTTGTAATAAAAGTGACACTATTCCCAGGTAACGATATGGTGACAACATTATTGTCCCCGTATGCTAACATTGGCTTTACGTAAAAGCAGTGTCCCCACACGTTTCTGTTTGCAGACGATCAGGTTGTCACCTGATAATGTTAAATGTGATACCTCGTATATGGTGAGAACTATCGGATAAATGTTCTTAGAGGTGTATGAACAATTATTATACAGAAATCAGAGTACATATATGTAGGGGAAAAAGTGAGTGACAAAAAATAAGAGTCATTATAAGTGTCTGCCATGAATATAAATGTGTGGGGACCATAATTAGCGAAGAGGGAACTTGTTATAAAGATATCAATTATTAGGTGATTCAAGGATAAATAGCTACCTAAGCTAAACTCTCCTTTCCGGTTAAATTTAATTTGTATAGAACAACTATTCAGCCAATTACAACATATGAATCCGAGTACTTTCAGGTGATAAAAGGAAACTGGATCCATTTAAACAGAGTCTGAAAACATCTTGTTGGATATCCCGTCAGCCATCACATGGTACCTCGTTTGTGGTGGAAACCTATTGAATGAATGTTCATAGAGAGATTTTAAAATTGATATACAGAAATCAGAGAATTTATGTGTAGGGTGAAAAGGGAGTGACATCGTTCTACAAGGTGAAATTATGAGAGTCTGCCAATAATATAAATATGTGGGGAGCATAATTAGCAATTAATAAACTGGATCCATTTAAACGCAGTTTGAAAACGTCTTGTCAGATAATTCGGCAGGAATATGTCAGAAATGCAGTACAAATACAAATGCAGTTACATAGTGATCAAATCTTAAAGTCACTAAACAGTCAAATAATAATAAAATCCGATATTGAATAATAACAATTAGCCGAGTGCAAGACCCATTTTAAGTAAAAATAACCCTGAGACAACTACTTAATAATAAATATTTATTAATTTTATAATAATATACATCAATAAGAGTATTTATGTGTAGGGAAAAAGTGAGTGACATCTTGCTACAAGGTGGAATTATAAGAGTCTGCTAAGATTATAAATATGTAGGGACCATAATTAGTAGAGAGGGGACTTGTTATAAAGATATTAATTATTAGGTCATTCAAGGATTAATAGCTACCTAAGCTAAACTCTCTTCGGATAATTTAATTTGTATGGAACAACTGTTCAGCCAATTACAACGTATGAATCCGAGTACTGTCAGGTGATAAATGCAAACTGGATCCATTTAAACAGAGTCTGAAAACATCTTGTCGGATATCCCGGCAGCAATCATATGGTACCTCGTTTGTGGTGAGAAACTATTGAATGAATGTTCATAGAGAGATTTTAAAATTGGTATACAGAAATCAGAGTATCTATATGTAGTGTGAAAAGGGAGTGACATCGTTCTACAAGGTGTAATTATAAGAGTCTGCCAATAATATAAATATGTGGGGAGCATAATTAGCAAAGGGGGAATCCCCCATAAAGATATTGTTACGACGGTCTCCTTGATCGCCGTATGGTGCAGTGGAAAACAAAGTACAAGACACCAATTAAGTCACTAATCACCAGCTTTAATTATCACAATTAATCTGTTTTTAATCAATAAGATAGTCTCTTACAACAAATCAAATTAAAAATTGTTCACAATAATAATGTCAACTAACATATAACACAATTGTATTACAATTGTCCCACACAATAATAAAACACATAATACTTCGCCACAACACGTCGAACCGTACTGAGTAAATCGTCCGACAATATCTGAACTAAGCGCCGCTAAATGCTTATATTTATACCCCGCTAAAATTCCAGAATAATCCATACTACGCATCAGCGTTACACTAGAGCGTAAATGACTGCAGCCTTGACACAGTTCGCGGGGCCGGCGAAGTCTAGAAAAGCCTCGCTAACGCATGTTAATATCACGTACTCACACAACATTACAGCCGAATTCCACTGGAACATCCGAGAAAAACGTAGAACGTTCTGTAATGGTGTATCGCTTTTTCCGCATTACGTAACAATGTTAATTGTTAGGTTATTCAAGGTGACTGGCTATCTAGAAGCTACAGTCTCATCTCCGGTTAAATTTAATTTGTAGGCCTATACAACAACTGTTCAGCCAATTACAACATATGAATACTGTAGGGTGATATATGCTGGCAGGTGACAAAATGCAATTAATAAACTGTATCCATTTAAACGGAGTTTGAAAACATCTTGTCAGATAACCCGGCAGGCATGTGTCAGAAATGAAGTAATTACATAGTGAGCAAATGTTATACAAAAATTTAGTGATCTACTTGAACGACGTATGTTAATGTGGTACAGGGAATGAGCAACGAGGGAGAGCCCAGAAGGACACTTGAATGTCATCCGTCAACGCGATCTAAACAAGTGAGAATTTTCAAACTGCTTTTACTATTATTAGCGGGGGTCCTACAGTCTATGCCGCATCCCTAATTCGATCCCCATTTCTCCCTATCTTTCCAGTCATCGTCTTCAATAGATCGATCTCTCATGCTTTTCCTAATTCCTGTTCTCCATTGTGTTGTCAGTCTTCCTTTTATTCTCCTGTTTTGTGGTGTGTAAGTCAATGCTTTCTTTGGCCATCGCTTCTACTCCATCCTCGTTATGTGGCCATATCAAATAGCAACTGTCTGGATTCTATTCTTTCTGCTGTTGTAAATATGAGCCCTGTTTTCCCTCTTATATTTTCGTTTCTAACATTTTGCATTCTAGAAATATTACACGGTCTTCTTAAGAAGTCCATTTTGCATAGTTTCTATCATCTTTTTCTCTTTATTTGAAAGTTGCCAGCATTCACAGCTATAAGTTAAAATGGGCTCCCATAGCCCTATAGATTGTCAGTTTAGTTTGAAGTTTCATTTTGTTTGACCAAAGTACGGTAACGAGTTTAGCAAACGAATAGACTTTTTCCCCTGTTTTATCCTATTTTTGATGTCATTCTTTGTTGTCATTCACACTGCTTTTCAAAAATATTAAACTCTGCGTAAAGCGTTATTTTCAAAGGAGCAAAATTCAATAAATTCTTCTCAAATAAAATGAATTTCATAAATTAGGTGTTGCAAAAACTTGCTAATATACATGGAGACAGTTAGTTATATAATTTTACGGGGTACATATTATATTCACACATTTAATAATAGTAGTACTACATATATTCATAAGCAAATAATATTGTCAAATTTAAACATTAGAATAATGCTGTAGATCAGGGGTCTCCTAACTACGGCCCGCGAAGGGTCATTTTCCGGCCCGTGGCAACCGGCCGATCCTCTTTGAGTTCTTAAATAGATCGTCAAAATTTTCAAATATTATAACATTGTTCTAAATAACTAAACAAGTAAAAACCTTTTATACAAGTTAAAAACATTTACATGGTTAATGCGCCCGTTCTTCTGGCTGCCTTGAATGACTCACGCTTTTCACTGGCATCAACGTAAAGCGAAGATTCTTATTCCCCCCGTGCGCTCGCCAAGAACAACGCTTTCAGTGTTTGTTTTTGCCTACACCTGCGAACAATCGTTTTCAAAAATGAACTTTATAAAATCATGGTACACGGCTAAATTGTCAGAAGAACACTTGAAATCAATTCTAGTGATAGAAGCATCAAAATTTTATGTAAAATATACAGACATTATATGCCAAACTTTATACATCCCATACGTACATAAGAAAAGCCAAAAAATAATACATCTTTGAATATATATATATATATAAATATAAATTATATATTAATATATATTTATATATAAATATTTATAATAATAATAGTAGGTTTTTCTTTTTTTTATAACTATAAAAAAAAAAAGAAAAACATACTATTATATATATATATATATATATATATATATATATATATATATTTTCTATATAAGTAACTCGATGTTTCTTGCAGTAATTATATAATTTGTGATGTTTTCAATTTGTTTCTTCTGCAAGTAGATAATATTGTATATTCTTTTTTTTAAAGAAAAAATTATTATATATAATTTATATATAATATATATATTATACATGAATATAATAATATAGTAATATTAGCATTAATATTTTTAATTTAACTAAAAACATACTATATAAAATTATAAATATTTAAGAAGCAGGATTACTTAAATGAGTGAATATTGTTGAAAAAGCACTGATTACAAAGGTTTGATACCATGATTTATAAATTAATATAAAAATAATAAAATATTATACCTCAAAAAATTCACCAGCCATGAAAATTAATTTTACTGTGAGGAAACATCGATTAAAAATAATATATTTTTGAGTGAATATTGCTTTAAAGGGATTGTTTAGCATTTTGAAAAACTATGTTATTCATAAATAGGTAAAAGGGAAGAGTTTTATTCTAGCTTATAAGTTAAATGTTTAATTATATTACATGCATAACTTTAAATTGATTGAAAATTATCTAAACGACAATTATCCATAGCGCAGTATTAAGTATTATTAATTATTAATTTTAGAGATAATAAATTTATTTATAGAGGACAAAATTCGTGCCAGCAGTTGCGGTTACACGATTCTCTAAATTTAATTATATTAGTTTCTGTTAAAAATAAATTAATATTAAGTTTTTTAAATTTTGGTGAAATAATGTATAAATATGTGTTTGCTTTTATGTCTGAGAAACTTTTATTTAAAACTAGGATTAGATACCCTATTATTGAAAGTGTAAATAAAATAACTAGATTATTAATAGTTATAGTCTTTAAATTCAAAGAATTTGGCGGTAATTTATCTAATCAGAGGAATCTGTTTTGTAATCGATAATCCACGATAGATTTTACTTTATATAAATTTGTATACCTCTGTCAAGAATGTTTTATCAGAATAATTTTCATTTATTTTATTAATAAAATGTCAGGTCAAGGTGCAGTTAATTTTAAAGAAAAAATGGATTACATTATTATAAAAATGAATTGTTTTCTATAATGAAAATCATGAAATTGGATTTGAAAGTAAATCTATTAAATATAGTTTTTTGAATTTAGGTTCTGAATTATGCACATATCGCCCGTCACTCCCACTATAAAGTGGGATAAGTCGTAACAAAGTAGCTGTACTGGAAAGTGTGGCTAGAGTGCAAATTAGAGCTTAGGGCATATTATTTACACTAATAAAAATTATTGATTTATCAATATAATTTGAATAATAATTTAAATTTATGATTAATTTATTGAGATTATTTTAAATAAAAATAATTATTTAGTTTTAGTACTGTTTATGGAAAAAATATTTTTGATTGAACTGTGAAGATTAAACAATAAATACAAGAAAGTAAAATTATAATTTGTACCTTTTGTATCAGGGTTAATTAATTACATATAAAAATTGATTTTTCCCGAATTATAGTGACTTAAGGTTATTTGTTAATTATTGTAATATAAATATTAATAAAATAATTTTAGTGATGAACCTTTTTTCGAACTGTAATATTTCTGGTTTCTTAAGAATTAAATTTAATTTAAAATAAATATTATAACTTATATTTTAATATAAAGTTTTATATTTATTTAATTGTATTGAGGACAAGCTAAATATAATTTCTATAATATTTTAAGTTTTAGTTAATTAAATAGGCTTGCAATTAGCCTTTTTATATGAGTAAGTTAAATTTTATTTTTTTTAAATACATTTAATACATTTAATATATTTTAGATATATATTAAGAAAATTAAATTAATAAAAATGTTTTTATTAAAATGATTAAATTAGTAAACTACAATAAATTGTATTTAAGAATTAGGCAAATATAATTTTCACCTGTTTACCAAAAACATGTCCTTTAGAAAAATATTAAAGGTCTATTCTGCCCAATGATATTTTAATAGCCGCGGTAAATTGACCGTGCAAAGGTAGCATAATAATTAGTCTTTTAATTGAAGGCTTGTATGAATGAATATATGAAAAATTTTCTTTTTTAATTAAAATAGATTGAATTTAGAGTTTAAGTAAAAAATCTTAAATAAATAAGTGGGACGAGAAGACCCTATAGAATTTTAAATAAATTTATTTTACTAGGATTTAGAATTAACAACTGGAAAAATTATTTTATTTTTTGTTGGGGTGACATTATAATAAATAAAACTTTAAATGAATTTTTCATAAATTAATGTTTAATTGATCCAATTTTTTTGATTATAAGATTAAATTACCTTAGGGATAACAGCGTTATTAGTTTGGAGAGTTCATATCGATAAATTAGATTGCGACCTCGATGTTGGATTAAGAAAAGAGTTTAGAGCAAAATCTAAATGTTCTAGGTCTGTTCGACCTTTAATTTCTTACATGATCTGAGTTCAAATCGGCGTGAGCCAGGTTGGTTTCTATCTACTAATATATTTTTGATATTAGTACGAAAGGACCGTGTCAAATAATTTAATTTATTCTATTTTAGCAAAAAGTGCATTAAATTTAGAATTTAATTATGTAATAATGTTACATGTAGAAAATGTTTATAATTACTATTTTAATTACTGTCTTGTTTATTTTAATTGGTGTTCCATTTTTAACTTTGATAGAGCGTAGGATTTTAAGATATATTCAAATTCGTAAGGGTCCAAATAAAATAGGATTTATTGGTATTTTACAACCATTTTCAGATGCTATTAAGTTGTTTTTAAAAGAGAGAAATATGCCAATGCTATCTAATTATTTAATTTATATAATTAGACCTGTGTTAGGTTTGTTTAATTTTTATTATTATGAGCTATTTACCCATATTTAATTAATTGTGTTTCATTCAATATGGGTATAATATTTTTTTTTGTTGCACAAGAATAGGGGTTTATAGCCTAATAATTACAGGCTGATCATCAAATTCTAATTATGCTATATTAGGCTGTATTCGATCAATTGCCCAAACTATTTCATATGAAGTCAGTCTTGTGTTAATTATTTTGTGCCCTGTTGTAATAATTGAGAGTTTTAATTTAATTGAATTTTATTTTTTCAACAATTTATATGATTAATATTTCTGTTTTTTCCTTTGAGAATTTGTTGAATTTCATCAGCGATAGCTGAAACTAACCGATCACCATTTGATTTTTCTGAGGGGGAATCAGAATTAGTTTCTGGATTTAATGTTTAATATAGAGGTGCAGGCTTTGCATTTATTTTTTTAGGTGAGTATGCTAGAATTATCTTTATGAGTATAATGTTTTGTTTAATATTTCTAGGTAGAAAAATTAATTCTTTAATTTTTCCTATTCAATTAACATTAATTTCATTTTTATTCATTTGAGTTCGAGGCACTCTACCTCGTTATCGTTATGACAAGTTAATATATTTAGCATGAAAATCATATTTACCAGTAAGTTTAAATTTATTGATTTTTTTTCATGATTAAATCTATTATTTAATTCATTAAAAATTGTCTTATTATTAAGTTAATAGAATTAATTTCTTTTCTTTACTTTCAAAATAAATGCTTTATTTATAAGCTAATTAACTAGTTAATTAATTTATCTCAAAAGGATTTAATTATTGGAGCTAAAACAAAATATATAAAATAAATTGCTGTTAAAAATATTCCAATCTTAATATACGGGTTTTCAACAGGACAGGCTCCAATCCAAGTTAATAAAACTAGAATAATAAACAAATATCAAAATAAGATTTGATTAATAGGATAATTTAATAGTCCTATAAATTTTGAATTGTTTATTGAGGGAACAAAAATAAAAATAAAAATTGATATAAATAATGCAATTACTCCTCCTAATTTATTGGGAATAGATCGTAAAATTGCATATGCAAATAAAAAGTATCATTCTGGTTGAATATGTTTTGGAGTAACTAATGGGTTTGCTGGAGTAAAATTATCAGGGTCGCTTAACTTATATGGTTCAAGTATAATATAACAAAAAAAAATAACTAAAATTAATAAAAATCCTAGTATATCTTTAATGGAGAAATAAGGATGGAATGGAATTTTATCATTTTTTGAATTAATCCCAAGTGGATTATTTGACCCCATGACATGCAAGAAAATAAGGTGTACAATTGTTAATGCTAAAACAATAAATGGTATAATAAAATGGAAAGAATAAAATCGGGTTAATGTTACGTTATCAACAGCAAACCTTCCTCAAATTCAATTCACTAAGACCGTTCCAAGATATGGAATTGCTGACAATAAATTTGTAATGACTGTTGCTCCTCAAAATGATATCTGACCTCATGGAAGAACATAACCCAGGAAAGCAGTAGCCATTAAAATTAACAAAATGATCACTCCTACAGCTCAAGTTTCAAAATTTTTATATGAACCATAGTATAGTCCTCGTCCAACATGTAAATAAACACAGATAAAAAATAATGAAGCTCCATTTGCGTGTGAAATTCGTAATATCCATCCATGATTAATATCACGACAAATATGTCTTAAACTATTAAATGCACTTGCTACATCTGCATTATAGTGTATTGACAAAAATAATCCAGTTAAAATTTGAATAACTAAACATATTCCCAATAACGATCCATAATTTCATCAATATGATAAATTCGAAGCCGCCGATAAATCAATTAGTGAAATATTTATTATTTTAATTAATGGGTGTGTATGTCGAGTGATGTTTAGCATTTGTTAAAATTTTCTCCGTAAAGGAGACAATTTAATTCTAATAATATTCACAACAACAATCAATGTAAATAGAAGATAAATAACTAACATGATAGTTATTATTCCTGACGGAAAAATGTATAATTTTTTAATTATAAATCTATCAAAGAAATTATTTATTTCCAATAATTTATTAACTCTATCTATCTTAAATCTAATAATATTTATAGTTATAATCAAAATTCAAATAATAGTGTTTGATATTAATAGTTTTATTGAAAAGTAAAATTTTTCATTTGAGGCAATTCTTGATATATATATAAATAAAATTAGTATTCCTCCAATAAAAACAAGAAATAAAATATAAAAATAGGAAATTATGTAAAATATACAAATAATTCTGGCAAGCATTGTTTGTATTAATAAAATAGATCCCATTGATAATGGGTGCTTCATAAAAATAAAATTTATTGACAATAGAATTGTGATTGATATTATAATCTTCATACAGAAGATAATTTAATAAAAATGTAAGCTTTGGGTGCTTAAAATGATTTTTTACTCTCTTCTGAAGTTTTAAAATTATTAATTTATCTTACATTTACAAGATCTAATTTTTTTTTAAACTATTAAAACAAATGAATTTATCATTACCTTTATTATATTTAATTATATTTATATCGGGCATTATCTCATTATGTTTGAGTAGTATAAAAGTGGGAGTTAGAAAACACTTCCGGGTTCCAGTTGAAAACACTACCGGGTTCCAGTTCATGACGTCATAGAGGCACTGGCAGCTGTTGTCCGAGCTGTCCATGTGACGTCACTGTTTTGTGTGTGTGTGTGTGTGTGTGTGTGTGTGTGTGTGTGTGTGTGTGTGTGTGTGTGTGTGTGTGTGTGTGTGTGTGTGTGTGTGTGTGTGTGTGTGTGACTGAAACACTTCCGTGTTCCAGTTCATGACATCACACAGAGGCTCAAGTCGCTGGCGTCCGCATGGCTAAAACCTGTTTCAAGACGTCACGGAGGCCGTGGTTTCTGCATGTCCGCAATTTGGTAGCCGAAAACAATGTGTAGCGGATGGGGGTACCCGGAATTCGGCGGTTGCCCGGACGCGCAGAGGCGATGTCATCGGGTACCGTTACGCGAAATTTTGGGGGCATCGGATACCGTTACCCGAAATGATTAAATCAACGGATGGGGGTACCCGAAATTTGTGGGTACGCCCACATGACGACGACGTAGAGGGCGTGATGTCTGAAATGGTTAAAACAACGGATGGGGGGTACCCGAAATTTTTGGTGTCTGAAATTTAGTACCTGAAATGTTTAAATCAACGGATGGGGTTACCCGAAATTTTGGTGTCCGAATTTTAACACCTGCAAGTTTTAAATCAACGGATGGGGGGGGTACACCCTAAAACAAGTCCTGTATGTCTAAACTCTGGACGGGGGAGGGGGTACCGTTACGCGAATTTGATCGGTTAAAATTTGGGGCAGAAGGTACCTGAGGGTTCAGACATTTGGTGATTAATGACATCCCGACGCGGTTCCTCCGGTACTCAAAACGGGATATTGTATTATTATAATGTTTATATTGTGTTAATATAAAACAGATGCATTGATTTGAATACTGTTTAGAAAACATATATTCTTATTATGCGTTACTAAAATTGTTAACTGAATAAATATATTTACTCTTGTGACGATTCGCCTGTAAACCAGTCAAACAGCATCTAAGCTGGTACACGCAGTGTGTGTGTGTGTGTGTGTGTGTGTGTGTGTGTGTGTGTGTGAAACACTTCCACGTTCAGTTAATGTATTCAAAGAGTAACTGATAGCTGGCGTCCGTGTTTTATAAAGCGGTGTGTGTGTGTGTGTGTGTGTGTGTGTGTGGTTTATTGTCAGACGTTGAGCTGTCTCAGGCAAGTTGTTGTAAGATGTAGCGCTATAAAAACCGGTTTCTGCTACATTCCATGCTGCTACATCTCAACTGCTTTTGCGCTTATTGAAGAATGATAGGAATAATTGTTTTGTATAAGGGGTATAATAATAAAAATAACGTAGGTTATGGTTTATATATATAAGTTTTAATAATATCGAAAGCTTTTACAATCAAATCATAAGCTATAATTTTTTTCTGTCTCTACACACACACGTTCTCTATTCACAAGACAATTATAATTGAGCAAATTATACGCGCTCTCTCTATATACATAACTAAACAAAATAGACACTTTATATATATATATATTTACATAATTATACAAAATAATCTTTTTTCTCTCTCGCTTTCTCTCTCTTTTGCAGCCTTGAAGGTTCTCTCTCTCTCTCTCTCTCTCTCTCTCTCTCTCTCTCTCTCTCTCTCTCTCTCTCTCTCTCTCTCTCTCTCTCTCTCTCTCTCTCTCTCTCTCTCTCACTCCCTCTTTCTTTCTCTCTCTCTCTCACTATATATATATATACATATATATACACACATACACACGCGCACACACACACACATACACACACACACATAATTAACAAAATAATAATTACATTTACTACAACCAAAACAAGCCTTATATGTCTAACAATAATAATAATAATAATTAATAACATACAATATTACAATGTTGATGTGTAATATGTTAATAATAACATACTAAATGTAGACACACATCAAATGATATTACTATGGTGTTAACTACATGTGTAAAATGGTACACCAAAACCTTGAATTCAACTCTTTTTAGTATTTTAGATAATAACAGAGGTAACAACGCTTATAAAGCGCACATCCAGTGGAATTATGCCTTAACCAATTACATTTTTTTCGTCAAAATAATTTTTTAAAACAATTGTTCTTCAGAGTGTAAATTCTCTCCACTCACAAGCACTCAGAATGTTACAGTGGTCACCATATGGTGGTGAACGACATACATCTCCCTCGCATTCGCACAAACACATAACATCGAAACAAGGTTTCTGTAACTATGAGAGAAATCTTTTAAAAAATTTAATTGCACATAAAAATGTAATTAACACTTTAATGATTGTTTATCTCAACTTTTTATGTTATAAACCACATACGTTTTTTAATAATTAAAAACAGAATATAATTTCCTACAATTAATAATACTTGATCAAATACAAAAGAATGTGGACACATCAAATGATAGTGTGGTATTAAAAAAAACATGTATTCTGAATTAAATGAATTAAAGTCATTTTGATATCTTAGATAACAACAGACGCGACAACGGTTACGAAGCGGACATCCGCTAGAGTCATGCCTTGAACACTCATATTTTTTTTACCAGCGAGGTATACGCTGTACCAGTAAAATTATACATCATATTTATCAAATTATCAAATTATTAAACATCTGATTAACCAGCTTTGTTTTAGCAATTAGCAAATCTTTTATTTGAAGATATTCAATATTATGGTTGTTACAATAACTAATTGATGTTTTGAAGAGTTTGAAAAACTCATTACGAATAAATACTTTCCTTTTGTAAATATTCTTTTCGTTTCGTATTGATATCCATCTACTCAGTGTCTTACGATTATTTCTAAAATTATAATCGAATTTAATCATATCGCATTGACAATATAATCTATTATTACCATTTATTTCTCTGTTTAAAAGTTTTCTACAATATTAGATCCAAGCAACACCTTGTTCTTTCTCTGAAAATGAACAATTAACATTAAGAAACGACAAAAAAAAAATAGAGAAGTCTACTTCAACATTTAAAAACATTTTATTATTAATGTTATTAATACTATTATTATTGTAATAAATCAATCCTGTTCTCGTTTATTTGGTCTGGAAAAAAAAGAGAAACAAAATTAATACATAACCACTTCTGTATAAGTAATTATTAGTGGTACTGAAATATCATACTCACATAATCAATATCCAACTGCACGCTCACTTTCTCGTTCGCCAGCGGAGTGTGTGAGGTTACGCATAGTGATAGGACACAAGGCTTCACAGCTTTCAATTGCTCCTCTGTAAATACGTCACACCATCTTTTAGGTAGGTATACATAGAACAGTTTATCCTCCGGCTGAGGACAGGCTCCGGTATCTTCCAAATCTACTACAACTGACTCCCCGAATTTCGTTTTCACAAATTTCATGTGAATTATATGATACTTTACTCCTAAAGAAAGACTTGACAAGTCTCTTTTTGGTAAAAAATTTTCAACTGTCTTCGCGTTCGCAACGATTCCTTCCATGGCGAGTACTGATGACTGCACAGGGAAACACTGGCGTATTTATTCTGTTTCCCCCGACCACGTTCCTTCCTTCTAAAGCGTCATCTCCTTCGGTCACGACCGGACGACGACACCCTACCCCGCACCTCCACCGCAACGGTAACGGCTATAATTTTTCTTCCTACCCCACCCCGCGTCGTCACGGGCCACCATCTGCTTTCGGTCACGACCGGACGATGACATTCTACCCCGCACCCAGAGCCTCAACACCACCCCGCACCTCGCCTACATATTTTGTTCAATTACTTTGTCTGTCGCTCCGCAACGACCGGTATACCCCCCCCACTCCAATCGAGTCCGTCGGCGACAAACTAGCTTCCTACCCCACCCCGCGTCGTCACGGGCCACCATCTGCTTTCGGTCACGACCGGTCGTACAACCCAGCCCCCCGTACCCCGCACCCTACATCCCGCGCGAGGCGACTCAACGAGCGCGCTTCGGCCAAGGTCGCCGGCATCCTGTACTCCGCACCTCGCCTACCTCTCGGTCACGGACACCGGCTGCAACCTAGCTCCCTACCCCGCACCACCATCCCACACCTTTACCCCGCACCGCATCGGTCACGGACGTTGGCTTCCTACACCGCACCCCCACCCCACCCCACCCACCGCAACGTGCGTCGTCGGTCACGACCGGACGACTACCTACCCCGCACCGCTTCTCCTCGCGAGGCCGATCGGTCAAGGGCGCGCGGCGACAGCGTCACCGGTTACCGGACTGTCTATATAGGGAACCGACTACGCGAAGCCGGCCTCACTCCTTTCACAATGACCGACAGCAGCAGCAGCAGCGGCGGCAGCAACAGCGAACACCGTGCTATCAATGGTAATGTAATTACTATAAAATTTATGATACTTGACAATACAATAAACACACAAACAGTGTTATTAGATTACAAACGCACGATTGTCGATAAGATTTGTAGCGAAGCCGTAGCATTAAATAATTATATAAAATGGTATTTAGCAGTTCGTGTATCTTTTAAAAAATTAATAAACACCGAAAATATTAATTGTAATGCGGTATTCAGATCGCGTACAGAACTTAAGTCACAGTATGACGATATCGATGAACAGTATTCGATAGCTAGCGAGAAAATAATGGAATCCGTTGACAAATTCACGCGTGACGGAAGCGGGTGGGTCGAAAAGGTGTCGAGTCGGTGGAACAAAATATTACAAAATACAATCCTCTTGTGGGGTCGAGCTTTCTACCTACACCATCGAAATTGTCACACAGTAAGAAAGGAATTATTAATGTGAAAAATTTAGAAGATGAAAAGTGTTTCTTGTGGTCTTTGCTCGCCGATATACACCCGATCGCGTGTAACCCGCATCGCGTAAGCCATTACCTTCCGTACGAAGAAGAAATAAACATGAAGGGCATACCTTATCCCGTCGCAGTCAATAAGATAAAACGTTTTGAAAAATTAAACGAAAACATATCCGTTAACGTTTTTGGCTACGAAGACGAGGTATATCCTTTACGTATCACGGAACATCGCGGTAGAAAGTACCACTTAAACCTACTGCTACTGTCCGACTCGAACACTACTCACTACTGCCTCATACGGAACCTTTCGCGTATGCTTTCGTCGTTGACAAAACATCACGCCGTATCAGTGTACTGCAACTACTGTCTACACAGATTTGCGGACAATAAAGATACTAACGCGGCACGAAAACGAGTTGAAGAACACGAACGCAACTGTTCTCAGCACGGAGTACAGAAAGTAAAACTTCCTGACGAGAACGAAAAGTGGATGTATTTTAAAAACTTTTCACTTTGTCACCGTGTACCTTATACGGTATACGCTGACTTCGAATCGTTTATTGTTCCGGCCACCGGTAAAAACGTGGCACATCATATACCAGCCAGTTTCTGCTATGTGATAGTTGACTGGATGGGAAACGCCGTCAAGGAACCTGTAATATACCGCGGTAAAGACGTGATGGACACGTTCCTTCGTGTGCTTTTAGCCGACGTTCAACGACTCGATAGAAAGTTTAATAAACCGATCCAAATGACAGCGGCCGATGAACGGTCATTCCGAAACGCTACGCACTGTCATCTGTGCAAGAAGGCGTTAACGGACGACACGGTTCGAAACCATTGCCACATAACGGGTAACTATTTAGGCGCTGCTCACAATGCGTGTAATATAAATTACAAAATACCAACACACGTTCCGGTTTTTTTCCATAATTTAAGTGGCTATGACTCGCATCATTTGATGCAAGGTTTCGGAAAGTACAAGGAAGATGAAATAACGTGTATCGCTACTTCAAGCGAACGTTACATCTCCGTTACACTCGGACAGCTCCGGTTTCTCGATTCTCTGCGGTTCATGAACGCGTCACTTGAAAAACTCGTCTCCAACTTATCCGCGGATAAATTTAAAATCCTTAATCAATTTTACACGCGTAATGTTAATTTACTGTTGCGTAAAGGTGTGTACCCTTACGAATACGTTACGGACGATTGAAAATTTAACGAGAGGCAGTTACCGGACCGCGTACATTTTTACAACGGGTTGACAGAGTCGGATATAAACGAAGAAGATTACGCGCACGCTCGAGCGGTTTGGTCGGCTTTCGACATGCAAACGTTCGGTGATTATCATGACCTTTATTTAAAAACGGATGTACTACTGCTTGCAGATGTATTTAAAAACTTTCGAAACATGAGCCTGCAGTACTACGAACTCGATCCGTGTAACGTTTTTACCACCGCCGGTTTAGCGTGGAACGCGATGCTGAAAATGAGTTAGGTCAGAATTACTCCGCGATATAGACGTACACCTGTACATCGAAGGAGGTATCCGTGGCGGCTTAGCAGCAATATCTAATCGGTACGCCAAGGCCAACAACCCGTACATTCCGGTTATGACGCAAGCAAGCCGCATAACTATTTACTCTACCTCGATTGTACCAACCTGTACGGAACGGCTATGACACAGCCTTTACCACTGTCCGGTTTTCGATGGTTGGAACGTACAGAGATCGATACCTTGAACGTGCACGCGTTACGTGACGATGATGACACCGGTTATATCCTAGAAGTCGATCTGGTGTATCCACATTACCTACACGACTTACACAGTGACTACCCTTTAGCACCCGAAAAGTGTACTTACGGACAGTATGCTTTCACCGTACTGCTATTGCATGAAGCTGTTAAAAGACTTTGTGTGTAGTAACGGTAAGGTAGAGAAACTGATAACGTCCCTCGAAGACAAGACAAAATACATTGTTCATTACAGAACATTGAAACTCTACCTCGAACTAGGAATGGAGTTGAAAGCGATTCACCGTGTGTTAGCATTCACACAGTGCGTATGGTTGAAACCTTTCATCGATTTTAATACGGAGCGACGAAAGAAAGCCAGAAACACCTTTGAAAAAGACTTTTTTAAGTTAATGAATAACGCGCCGTACGGAAAATCGTTGGAAAACGTACGAAAGCGAATCGATTTCAAGTTAGTTCCAAACGAGAAGAAACTTCACAAACTAACCGCTAACCCCAGGCTACAACATTTTTTCATCTATAACGAGGACCTGGTAGGTCTCACGATGAAAAAAACGTCCATTACACTGAACCGACCTTTGTACGTTGGGTTCAGTGTATTGGATATTAGTAAGCTGATCATGTATCGGTTCCATTACGGATTCACGATGAATACGTACGGGTCACGTGCACGTCTATGTATGAAGGACACTGACTCTCTGTTGTACGACATTCGCACCGACGATGTGTACAAAGACATGGAGGAGCATCTCGAACTCTTTGACACGTCGGAGTACCCTAAGACACATCCGTGCTATAGTAAAACAAACAAGAAAAAGTTGGGTACTTTTAAAGACGAAACAAATGGAATATCGATACTTGAATTTGTCGGGTTGCGCGCAAAATGTTATTCATTCGTTACGGCAAACGATAAAGAGAAAAAGGTAGCGAAAGGTGTGCCACGTTCCGCGATAGCTACACAGTTGAAACATCAACTTTATAAACAATGTGTAAAGACCACTTCTCAAACTTATACTACGGCGCAGACTATCCAAAGCGAAAAACATAACATATACACAAGAAAGCTTACAAAATTATCGCTGTCACCGTACGATGACAAACGATATGTCTTGGATGACGGTGAAACAACACTGGCGTACGGTCATTATAAACTCTGTCAACCCAGACGCGAGATAATTCAGCAAGCGAGAAAATCCGTTGTAAATTATGCGTTCGATATACGTTGATATAAGACTCGCTTGCAGGAGCAACACACTGTCAGTAACGACGATGAAGTCGGTGAAGTTCAGTGAAAACGTAACGGTATATCTCGTAGCAAAATTTTGCGATTCTCGATTCGGGTGGCGATATGGAAAACGTACGCAAAACTATTGCAAAGGAATTGCACAGACCGGTGAGAAGGAACTTTCCCAGACGTGCGGTGGAGGTGAAGGGGTTACACGATCTGTACCAAGCGGATTTGGTGGAAATGATACCGCATGCCAAGTTGAACAAGGGGTACAAATATCTAATGACGGTAATAAACGCATTTAGCAAGTATGCATATGCGATTCCCTTAAAAACTAAATCGGGTGTTGAAGTAACACAGGCTCTCGAACCAATAATTGTAAAAAATAAAATGAAGTACCTGCAAACGGATAAGTGGAAAGAGTACTTTAACACTACCGTACAAGCTTTACTAAAGAGATTCAACGTCAAACACTATTCAACGTATAGCGAGAAGAAAGCGTCCATCGTAGAGCGATTTAATCGTACGTTGAAAACGAACATGTACCGCGCGTTCAGCGAGCAAGGGCATTATCGGTGGTTGTCGCTTTTACCTAAACTGGTGATGGAATACAACGACAGAGTGCATAGAACTATAGAGATGAAGCCGCGACAAGTCGACAAGAGCAACGAGCGAATTGTGTTGGAACGATTAAGAAAAAATACCGTACCGCGGAAAGTGAGCAAGAAACATAAGTTTAAAATAGGCGATCGAGTGCGTATCAGTAAATACATAATCACATTCTCTAAAGGTTATACACCAAACTGGACGAACGAGATATATACAGTGCACAGAGTTCAGCCAACCGTACCGGTTACGTATTTGTTGAAAGATCACACGGGTGACGTTGTGGAAGGTGGGTTTTATGAACAAGAATTGAGTAAAACCAGCGTTGGTGATGTGTATCTCGTTGAGAAAATATTACAACGTAAAGGTGATCGCGTGCGAGTGCGCTGGCTCGGCTTTGACGGTAAACACGATTCGTGGATACATAAAAAAGATCTGATATAATAACATTACCACAGTATTTAACCGAACGTAAACGAGTTAAGATGAAGATTGAACAACAATCGTTAAAGTTAAATGTTAAGAACGTAGACTCTGCTAAGTACAACGGTGAAGTTGCATATAATAAACACAGTCCACTGTTTCCAAATACAGTTCGATGTATCGTGTGCGGCGGGTCATGCAGCGGGAAGTCAAACGTTGCCTTTAACATTTTATTCGATTCAAACGGACTGCGATTTCAGAACCTGTACGTGTTCTCCAAATCGTTATTTCAACCAAAATATCGTATGTTGGAAGACGTTTTTAATGCTCTCGCTGACGAAGGAATGACGTACTTCACATACAGTGAAAACGATGAAGTACCACCTCCGCACGAAATTGTACCTAATTCAATCATGTTGTTCGATGATGTGGTATGTGAACGGCAGAATAACATACGAAAATATTTCGCTATGGGACGGCATAGCGGTGTGGACACTTTGTACCTTTGTCAGACGTACAGTCTGGTGCCAAAGCAACTGGTGCGTGATAATACCAATTTCTTAGTATTGTTCAGACAAGATACTCTCAATTTACACCACGTTTACAACGATCACGTTAACACAGACATGAAATACGAAGAGTTCAAAGCGATGTGCGCCGAAGCGTGGAAGGATCGTTACGGATTCTTAGTCATCAACAAGGACTCACCGATAAACGCGGGCACATACAGAGTGGGTTTCGATCGTTTTATACATAAATAGAATAGCTTGTGCGAGACAGTCATCAGTGTCAAGATGGATGACAAGCAATTGACACAAGAAATCGATGCAATTAGCGACAACATAAGGCAAAAGTATCGTGCGTTGAAACATGACCTCAGAGAGAGCGATGAAGCGTTAACGAGAACGTACAAACCTCTTTTGGAACCGTTAACCCAGATTTCGGAAAAGTTGAATGTCTCCGGTGATAAAATTAAAAAAATAAATGTTGAAGATGAAGATACGAAGACAGCTGTCGAGATGACACCACCACCATCACAACCTCGATTCCTTAGAACGGAAGTGTTGGCACAAACTCCTGATGTCGAAACACCGAACGTGACTCTTGAAGAGTTTTTAGCAACACCAGAAGGTCGACACGAAGCACAAGAATACGTTGAACAGTCTGTCGAAGGTCCGCTCGCGAGGAAATACATACTACTCGCTTTATCTGATGATCGAGAAAAAAAGATGGATCATACGTACGGTGTCCGTAACGTTGCAGACAAATGGATGGTGGGCAATTCGGTGTTGGAGATCAATCAAGACGACAGCTTCTACATAGCTGGAAAACGATACAGGGGTACACCGGGTCTCTACGAACTTATGTTTATGAAAGAACCCAACAAGAGCGTCTACGATGAAAACGATTTAGCAGCGTACAAATCTATACTGTCGGACACTAACGCACATAAACATTATCATTTACCCGGTGCTAAAATAAATACAAACAAAGGTGTAAAGTACAGAGAGATAATCGCCCGATTGTTCCCACCGCGCAGCGGACGTGGTATCGATTACGTACACTGGAACGATCCCAACGAACTGGTTGAACGGTTGAGACTGCTGGTAAGTTCAAAACGCGCCGGTCACACCGGACACGACAACGAAATCATCTCCGTTGTGGAGGAATTACGTGAAGCCAACATTATCGTATAAATTTTATGAACGTCGGTGTAACAACTCATTGACGTCAACACTGTCAACATGTGCGGATTAGATTTGACACCTGACTTTGAAGTCGAAAACGAGAGACTGAAAACCTTTACATCATGGCCTGTGCATTTCATCAGTCCAACCGCTATGGTTGCCGCAGGCTTTCATTACACAAATGAAATTGACAGGGTTCGATGTTCATTTTGCGGTATAGAAATCTTTCGTTGGAAAGAGGGTGACGATCCGATTGTGTTACACACGCGATGGTCACCACAGTGCCGTTACTTAAAACGGTTAGCACATCATTTGTAGCGTGCAGTCGTACAATGGTTGTGGACAAGTTCGGGAGACATCAAAGCGCCGTGAGCGTGCGACGAGAAACAAAAAGACAATTACGCGATACTGTAGGATTTAAGATTACGAATGATGGGCATATAGATGTTGAAAACAAAAAGATCCGCAATCTGAACGAACCGGATGCAGCAAAGGATGTTGTATCCCTGACTTATATGCAAACACATTGTCTGCTACTCGATGATGAACGTAAAAGCGTGGACGTTAAAGGGTGTAGATTAAAAAATGTTGATACTCCTGTAGACGTTAAAGACGTAGTCAACAAATATTACGTTGATGACAACTGTATACAACACTCGAGTCAAGAGAGAGGTGAGGTCATAGATGCACGAGATCGATGGGTAATCAACGTTCGAAGTCCGGAACAAGCGACCGATGCGGTCAACAAAAACTACGTAGACTCGAACGTCATTAAAAAAGTATCGAACAGCTATTTGTTTGAGCAGAGCTGGTTGTCGGGAGTGAGTTCACCGATTTTTGCAGATGACGCGGTTAACGTAAAATACATGTTGCAGAACACCGTTAGCTTGGGCGAAGATGGTGTTTTCAAAGCGGCGGAAAAGAGAATAACAGACGTAGCGGATGGTTTTGCGGAGAGCGATGCTGTTAACTTACAACAATTAAATGACGTGAGACGATACGTAAAGAGCGAGATGTATAAAGTCGTTAAAACATTTCAGTATCAACTGGATTACTACTTATTGAAATTGTCTAAGCCACGTAGTTCAGAAGACGAGTGGACACTCGACACGAAGGAAATAAAAAGGTTAATAGATGAATACGATAAAAACACAGAAGAGAAAGACTGGAGATCGGTTTACGATGTACTACAACGTTAAGAGGAAAAAGGGGTGGGGCGTCGGAAAGGTGCTTAAAAACGTTGTACCGTCCGTTGTTTCGTCAGTTATCAATCGAGCGGTGGACGCACTACCTGTCGAATTACATCTGCCGGGTTACAGATTCTGTGGACCGGGCGCGAAACTCGAAGAAAGATTAGCGCGTGGTGATCGTGGAATCAATCAACTAGACGAAGCCTGTCGCGAACACGACATCGCTTACGCTCAATACAAAGACAACGAAAGTAGACGTATTGCAGATCGTAAACTCGCGGAAAAAGCGTGGGGACGGGTAAAGGCTCTGGATTCGGGTATCAGCGAACGAGCTTATGCGACAGCAGTTGCAGCGGCCATGAAAGCAAAATCAGCAATAGGAAGCGGTCGACGTCGTAAAAATAAAAAGAATGTGAGTAGTCGTGGTCGTGGTGCTGGTGGTTGGATGAAAAAGAGGAGGAAGAGAACTGTCCGAACCGCTAGGAAAAAGAAGAGAACTGCGTCCGGATTGTATCTACGTCCGTACCGAAAAAACTAATTCACATACCGCTCCGCCCGTTGTCCGAAGATGAATTACGTGTATACACAAAAAAGCTAAACATACCGTATTTCAGAGGTGTTTACATGCGTAACGCATTACCGGATACAGCGCCGTGGAAGAACGAAAGCGTCATCGTGAATTTGGACGACGAGAGCGGACCGGGAACCCACTGGGTATGTTACAAGAAGCGTGGAAATCGAGTACACTATTTTGACGGGTTCGGTAATTTACGTCCACCTCTCGAGCTGATGCAATATTTTGGTGATACAGCCGACGTTCGTTACAACTATGAACGAAAGCAACCTCCTAACACGGTCATCTGCGGTCATTTATGTTTAGACTTTTTATCGTCTTCTGATCAGTAAACTTCAGCATGTCTTCGCTAACGGTCACCGTGACGGGTACCGACGCTGCGAATCTCGTGTGTAACTTTTTCCCACCTCTCGAGTTATACGGTGAATGGTACGTTGGACTATTGTATTTTACATCGTATAATTCAATACCAAACGTTACTGAAGGAAAAAATAATGCATTTCCAGTAAAACTTTCCAAGCATCAGTGGTCCGTCATCAAGTTGCCTACCGACACCTACGAAATCAGTGATATCGAAACGTATCTGCAGAAACAGTTAGGCGAGAGAACAATCAGTTTACGTCCAAACAACAACACATTAAAGTGTGAAATTTACTGTAAGCATGTCATCGACTTTTCGCATACACAGGATACCATTGCAAGTATGTTAGGATTCAAGGAGAATCAACAGCTGGAAGCGTATAAAACACACGAGTCGAACGTACCCGTTGACATAATCAACGTTAATACCGTTCACGTAAGGAGTAATATCGTACAGGGTGCGTACAAGGACGGCCAGGACCAGCACACGTTGCATTCGTTTTATCCGTGGCACCAGGTTTCAAAATAGTTGAAACACCGACAAACGTAATATACTTACCGGTAAACGTACAACGCGTTGACAACATAATTTTGTCTCTCGTTGATCAGGACGGGGATTTAGTCGATTTTCGCGGTGAATTTATCACGATACGACTGCATCTGAAAATATGGGATTGTATTTCGGACAAACGTCACCTGTAAAAAGGGAGTGTGTACGAAAGAAACATGGTAGTCGGTGTTCAACGTTGAAGCGATTGACATCAAGGAACAAGCGTTTCTTACTTTCACTTGGATTCAAATTATACGATTAAAATAATGTCGGGTGAAATTCTAGCTATCGAACGAGGAGCGGCTTTCGATAACAGAATCGTTGAGTTCGAATATCGTACGCACGCACCGTATGCTTCCACCCGATACGGTAACAACGATGAAATACGTATACCCATCCAACAACAGGATGTTTTCACTTTACCGGCGGAGAGTTTTCTGTACATCGAAGGAACATTGACCAAGGTTAACGCTACCGACACAGCGTTGAACGTGAAATTAATCAACAATGCAATGGCTTTCTTGTTTGAGGAGATCCGTTACGAAGTGTGCGGTGTGGAAGTGGATCGTACAAAAAACGTTGGAATTACGAGCACAGTGAAATTGTTACTATCGAGCAATGAGCATGAAAGAAAGCATCTAATCAATGCAGGATGGGTGACGACAACCGACGAGTCGTTGACAGTACACGAGAGTACCGGTGATTTTACGTTTTGTCTTCCGTTGAAAATGCTACTCGGTTTCAACGAAGACTATACACGCATCATGCTGAACGTTAAGCAAGAATTGATTCTGTTGCGTACCTCTACCGATCAGAACGCAATGGTGCTAAAAGAATCGGGTGCAACTGCAAACGGTAATCTCGTAATAAACAAAGTACACTGGAAGATGCCCTATGTGCGCGTGTCAAACAAGTACCGAATACCGCTATTGGAGCACATCGAGGAGGATCATGAACTAGTGATGCCGTTCCGCAGTTGGGAATTGCACGAGTATCCCGTTCTACCGACGACAAATCGACATTCGTGGACCTTGAAGACATCGTCACAGTTGGAAAAACCTCGGTATGTAATATTAATATTTCAGACGGATAAGAAGAACAATATAGCGAAAAACGTGTCGGAATTTGATCACTGCAATTTAACGAATGTCAAGCTTTTTCTGAACGATAAATACTATCTGTACGATAACCTGAACCAGGATATCGATAAAAAACGTTACGCCCTGTTCTACGACATGTATACACGTTTCCAAACATCATACTACGACCGTCGCAACAGAGCGCCTCTTTTGACACCTAATGAATTTATAACGAAAGCACCGTTGTTTGTCATCGATTGTTCAAGACAAGAAGAACCAATCAAGTCGTCTGCCGTTGATGTGCGTTTAGAATTTGAATCCAGTAACAATTTTCCAGATAAAACCACCGCTTACGCTTTGATTATACACGATAGGATAGTACAGTACACAGCGTTGTCGAATACTGTTCATCGTTTGTCATAAAAAAACTTGTTCTCCCCTCTACTAGTTTATAAAGATAGGTATTAGCGATATCTACATAACAACAACCTCAGTCCTTTTCAACGATGGAAGGTGACTGTGACAGCAGCAGCAGCAGCCATTGTGAGTATAACGTTTACTTGTCTCTTGCATATCCAATCAACTCGTACTCTAAGTTCGTTACCGTCGGACTGTATAAAGAACTCAACTATGAACCGGGTGTTTTGTTTACAAACGGAAAAAAGAAACGTATATTACTTGACTTTTCTGAGTGGAATTATTTGTTGATCTTTCGTGAACAGTTACTATCCAGTATGTTATTGTACGAAGAAGGTGAAAACCGTGAAAAGAAGAAGAGTGTGATGATCAATCGTAACTTTGGGAAAACGTTTGTTCGGATTAAAGGTAGTAAGACCGAAAAATTTGTTTTCACAGAACCCGAGTGGATCCGTTTTGGTTGTTTATTAACAGTACTAAAGAAATATCTTGTTCGCTTGTTTTATGATCAAGATCACTTCAAGTCGTACATTAATCAGGTAGTAGCCAAGGGGTGTTATGTACCACCATCTTTCTTTTTCCCCTCGTTTTTTCGATTGGAAAGCAGTCGTCACGACCAACAGCTAACATTTGATCGTCTTTACGATGAACTGGTATTGGAAGGAAAAGTAGAGGGGGAATTTGAAAAAATTAACGTACTCGATGCGGACATGTGTCACTCGGAAAAATGAACTTGAATAGGACGGTTATTGCCGAGTTTGAAGCGTTTCGCGGTGACAAAAATAATATGTAATCAAAGAGTTCGTTACAGTTGATATAACGACCGGACGTTTTGTTATCGTGTTGTTCGCTCCACCATACGAAAGTGCACGACTGCACCAGAAATTCCGAAAAATCAATGAGTGGTTAGAAACACATTATCACAGGATACGATGGAACGATGGTAATGTACCGTACAAGAATATGGTACGCATCGTTGCAGACATTTTTTCAGATTATCCTGTTGTCTATACAAAAGGGTTTGAGAAGGCAAATTTCTTACGACAGTTGTATCACCATGGTGAGGTGATTGACTTAAACGATATTCAAGCACCTGTAGTTCCTAGATCCTTTGTACCCATCATACAATGTCCTGTTCCTCATCGTCAACCCGTTACCACTCCCCCCTTACACTGTGCATTGCGCAAAGCTTTGTTTTATGCAGAATGGTTGCGGCAACGAAATAAAATATAGTCGGTTGTGAACATGTTTTCATCATGGTGTTAGTGTGAATGCTACGTGACAGAAATGTCCATAAACGTAGAATTAGGTACCGTAGTGTGTGCGTGAGTGTTAACCTTGACTACGTCACTGTCGCGGTAGAAATACTCATAAACGTAGTCCTGGTAGTTCGAGACGGGTCACTGGCACGGTAGATATACCTGTAAACTCGTCAAGAACCAGTATGGGTGTGAAAATTACTCATTACGGTACAGAAATGTGAATACGCATCATGTATGAACAACATATTCACCCGATTAAAAAAAAAAAAAATAAAATAAATAAAAAAGTAAATAAAAAAAATATGTACTGCTTTTACACATTGGCTTAGCATTGCATAATGTATCTTTATTATTATCTACCACTGTACTAGTCAATAGTACAGCGATAGATAACGTGGAGTAGGCCTGCTTTACGAATCTGTAAAGTTGGGGAAACCACGTTAAAAAAAGCGTAGCAGGCTCTCATTCGCCTCCCTCAGGCTGCTAGAAAGAGGATGAGAGGTAAAAAAATAAAAGTATAACGAAATGTTTATTTATTTAATAATAAATAAACTTATACTGTGCTTTTATGATTTTACACATAGGACGACAGTAGAATCACTCGTCCACCTCATGGTTACAAGTAAGAGATGAGAAGTATAAGTACAGAAATAATTACAGTTAAGCGATAACGGCCCCTTGGTGTAGTGGATGCACGCCGGTTTGGTGTACCGGAGGTCCCGGGTTCAAATCCCGGAGGGGCCGTAATTTATTTTTATGTAAAAATTAATATCCAATGACATACCATTGTTACAGTTGAACACATGCGTCATGTGGTCGTACATTCCGGTGTTAAAATTTCGGACACCAAAAATTTCGGGTAACCCCATCCGTTGAGTTAAACATTTCGGGTACTAAATTTCAGGCACCAAAAATTTCGGGTACCCCCATCCGTTGATTTAAACATTTCAGACATCACGCCCTCTACGTCGTCGTCGAACCAGCTATCATATCCACCCAGCCTCCTGTTTCGTCGTAACCAGTGTTTTATACATGCGTCATGTGGGCGTACCCACAAATTTCGGGTACCCCCATCCGTTGTTTTAATCATTTAGGGTACCAAAATTCTGACATTAAAAATTTCGAGAGAGAACGATTATTTTGTTACATCAAAATAAACCAGAACGCGGAAGTGTTTTAACATTCGGACACCAGCTGCCAGGGCCTCTGTCATGAACTGGAACCCGGTTAGGGAGTACCCACAAATTTCGGGTACCCCCATCCGTTGATTTAATCATTTCGGGTAACGGTATCCGATGCCCCCAAAATTTCGCGTAACGGTACCCGATGACATCGCCTCTGCGCGTCCGGGCAACCGCCGAATTCCGGGTACCCCCATCCGCTACACATTGTTTTCGGCTACCAAATTGCGGACATGCAGAAACCACGGCCTCCGTGACGTCTTGAAACAGGTTTTAGCCATGCGGACGCCAGCGACTTGAGCCTCTGTGTGATGTCATGAACTGGAACACGGAAGTGTTTCAGTCACACACACACACACACACACACACACACACACACACACACACACACACACACACACACACACACACACACACACACAAAACAGTGACGTCACATGGACAGCTCGGACACCAGCTGCCAGTGCCTCTATGACGTCATGAACTGGAACCCGGTAGTGTTTTCAACTGGAACCCGGAAGTGTTTTCTAACTCCCACTTTTATACTACTTGTTTGAATCGAAAACATATCATAATAAGTCTATTAAGATTAGAATTAATAATTTTAAGACTATTTTGTATATTTTCTGCATTCCTATCAATTGAATTAAATGATATATATATATATATATATTAATAGTTTTGTTAATATTTAGTGTTTGTGAAGGAGTTGTAGGATTATCAAGATTGATCAATCTGATTCGATAACATGGTAATGATCAGTTATTATCAATATCTTTAAAAACATGTTAAAATTAATTTTATTTTCATTATTTTTAATTCCTTTATTATTTAACATATGATTATTAAGAAATATATTAATTCTTTTAATACTATTTATCATCTTATTCTTCAGAAAAGATTTAATTATACTAAGATATAATATATATATAGATAATATTTCATACGGGTTAATTATTCTTACAATTTGAATTACTTTCTTAATAATTAATTCTAGTCCTTTATATAAATATACAAATATAAATTTATTTTTATTTATAGTGTTATTATTAATAATATTATTAGTTTTATCATTTTGTTCATATAATATTATGATATTTTATATCTTTTTGGAAACTAGTTTAATCCCTACTATAATTATTATCATAGGATGGGGGTATCAACCTGAACGAGTGAATGCTAGATATTACCTGTTATTTTATACTTTATTTGCATCTCTTCCCATGTTAGTTTCAATTATATATATATATATATATATAGAAATAATATGACTAACATTATAATGTTAATGAGATCAAATAATAAATTTATTTATTTGGGGATAATGTTAGCATTTATAATTAAGGTTCCATTATTTATGTTTCATTTTTGATTACCAAAAGCTCATGTTGAAGCACCTGTTTCTGGTTCTACAATTTTGGCTGGAATTCTTCTAAAATTGGGAACTTATGGTTTAATTCGTGTTATATATATTATACCAGTAATATTTACTAATTAATAATTTATTTGGATTTCTATCTCATTAATAGGAGGAATTCTAATTAGATTATCTTGTATAATGCAAATTGATATAAAATCTATAATTGCATATTCCTCTGTAGCTCACATAAGATTAGTTATTGGAGGAATTATAACAATAAATACATGAGGTATAACCGGAGCATATTTTATAATAATTGGACATGGTTTATGTTCATCTGCTTTATTTTGCTTAGCAAATATTTCTTATGAACGTTCGGGGAGACGTAGAATCCTAATCAATAAAGGAATGTTAAGATTTATGCCTTCAATAACTCTCATATGATTTTTAATATCTTCTAGAAATATTTAATGTCCCCCAACAATTAGTCTAGCAGGAGAAATTATAATTTTAAATAGATTAATGTCTTGAAATTCATTATGTATAGTTTTCTTGTCTTTTTCTTCATTTTTATCAGCTTGTTATAGTTTATATTTATATTCTCATACCCAACATGGAATAATTTTCTCGGGCTGTTACTCGTTCAACTCTGGAAACGTACGTGAATTTTTTTTAATTATAATACATTGAATTCCCTTAAATTTAGTTATTTTGAAATGAACATTGTTAATATAATTCAATTAGTTTAAAATAAAACATTAAATTGTGGACTTAGAAATATAAATTTATATTGGATCATTACTAAAAATAAACTTAATACATATATTTTCTTAATTTTATTAATTATAAGATTAATAATATTAATTTTATCAATAAATATAATTATTTTTGATTATGCAATCATAATAGAATGACTAATTATTACAGTCAATTCATGCAATATTTATATAACACTAATTTTTGATTTTATATCAACTTTATTTCTTTCAACCGTTATGTTTATTTCATCAATTGTTATATTATATAGAGGTGTATATATAATAAGTGATAAATACATTAATCGATTTATTTATGTTATTATAATATTTGTGATGTCAATGATATTATTAATTATTAGACCTAATATAGTAAGTATTCTTATTGGATGAGATGGATTAGGGTTGGTGTCATATTGTTTAGTTGTTTATTATCAAAATTTAAATTCTATAAACGCTGGAATATTAACGGCATTAATAAATCGCATTGGAGACGTTATAATCCTTTTATTAATTGCATGAATAATAAATTTTGGATCTTGAAATTTTATATCTTTTATTAATAAAATAATAATAAGTCCAATAATTATACTAGTTATTATTGCAGGATTTACAAAAAGAGCTCAAATTCCATTTTCTTCATGACTTCCAGCAGCTATGGCTGCTCCAACTCCAGTATCGGCCCTTGTTCACTCATCAACATTAGTTACTGCAGGAGTATATCTAATTATTCGATTCAGAAATTTAATTATATCATTTAATTTAATTCAAGTATTTTTAATGTTATCAGTATTAACAATAATTATATCAGGGCTAGCTGCAAATTTTGAATTTGACTTAAAAAAAATTATTGCATTATCAACTTTAAGGCAATTAGGAATTATAATATCAATTTTAATATTTGGTTATCCAATATTATCTTTTTTTCATCTTATTATTCATGCTCTATTTAAGGTATCACTTTTTTTATGTGCTGGTGTATTGATTCATAGATTAATAAATAATCAAGATATTCGTATGATGGGCTGTATAAATTATAATATACCAATAACTAGAACATTCATAAATATTGCTAATTTATCATTATGTGGAATACCCTTTATGAGAGGGTTTTATTCAAAAGATTTAATTATAGAAATAATATGCTCCAGAAATATTAACTTTTTAATTTTATTATTAATGTATATTGGAATTGGAATAACATCCTTTTATTCTGCCCGATTAACATACTTTTCAATAAATATAAATTTTAGTTATTTTAATTTTAGTTCACAAAACGAATCATTTAACAATATATTAAAGAGAATTATGATTTTATCTATTTATTCAATTTTATCTGGATCTATATTTAGATGAATCATGTTTAATAATCCTACAAGAATTATTCTTCCCATTGAAGGAAAGATAATAGCAATAGCTTTATCTTTTCTAGGGTTATTAATTAGATATGAAATATCTATGTTTTCATTTATAGTAAATAAATTTACAAGAGAGTTTATAAGTTCCATATGATTTTTAAAACAACTATCAACCTTTCATACTCAACTTCTTATTTTAAAAAATTCATTTATATTTCAAAAATCAATTGATTTGGGATGAGGAGAAAAAATTGGACCTCAAGGTATGATTGAATTAATAAAATTAATCATAATATTTAATATTAATATAAGAAAAAATAATTTCAAAATTCAAATAATAACATTTATTGCTTGATTTTTAATTATTATATATTTAAATAGCTTAAGCATTAGAGCATAATATTGAAGACATTAAGGTAATAAATATTTTTAAATATTTACAAGGTTCCCCCTCTCTTTTCAATGAAAATGAAATGTTTTATAAACTTTATAAATAAGGAAAAAACGGAGTTTAACCGCTTTAAAAGCTAGTTAGCAGCTGCTTTTATTCCTATTTCCTTTTAATTGGAAATTATATGTTCAATAACTTTATTAACAATAAAATTCCTTATTTTTGGCTTCAATTAATAAACAAAGGAACAAGGATTCTTTTTTTAGGTCGAAACTAAATGTATTTATTACTTCATTGATTTAAGAATGGCTAATATGAGCACCTATTGATTGCAATTCAATAATTATGATTAAATTAATCCCTATTAAATCCAATTTAACATACTATTTTTCCATTCATGATATAAGCCCAATATTAAAAATAATAAAAATAACAGTATCACTAAGTGAATTTCAATAATATTAATAGTTGTTATTACAATAACTATAGGTATAATAATTACTAATTCAACATCAAAAATAAGGAAAATAACTGCAATTATAAAAAAATGTCTTGAAAAAGGAATTCGAGATGACTCAAAAGGATCAAATCCACACTCAAATGGAGATGACTTTTCACGATCAATAATTGATTTAGTTGACACAAAATATAAAAAAGTTATTAAAGTAAATAAAATTAATAATATCATAACACAGTAATCTACAACATTGAAAATTATTCTATTTAAAAATTAATCCTTTTAATTGGAAGTTAAATATACTTATATACTAACAGAATATTTATCTACCTCATCAGTATACTGATACATATAAAAATAGTCAAACAATATCAACAAAATGTCAATACCAAGCAGCTGCTTCAAAACCAAAATGATGAATTCTAGAGAAATGAAATTTTAATTGGCGCAATAAACAAATTATAATGAACGTTCTTCCAATAATAACATGGATCCCATGAAATCCTGTTGATACAAAAAATGTTGATCCGTATACAGAATCTGAAATACAAAATGATGATTCAAAATATTCATATACTTGAAGAATAGTAAAATATATTTCCAATATTAGAGTTAACAAAATACCATAAACAGATTCATCATGTTTACTTTCTATTATGGAATGATGAGCTCATGTAATTGTTACCCCAGAACACAATAAAATTATAGTATTTAATAAAGGGATTTGTATTGGATTAAAGGGCATAATTCCAGTAGGAGGTCAATTTATCCCAATTTCTATAACAGGTCTTAATCTTCTATGAAAAAATCCCCAAAAGAAAGAAATAAAAAAGAAAATTTCTGACACGATAAATAAAATCATTCCTAATTTTAAACCTCTCACTACAACTAGTGTGTGAAGTCCCATAAACGTTCCTTCGCGCGAAATATCACGTCATCATTGAATTGTAGTTAAAATCAGAATTAAAAATCCAAAAAATAATAAAATAAAATTTTGTATATGAAATATTATTACTATACCAGAAACAAAAGTCAGAGCCCCAATTGAACCCGTCAAGGGTCATGGTCTACAATCAACTAAGTGGTATGGATGATTATTCATTAAGATACTTCTCTATAATACAGAGTTCTTAGAACTGTAAAAACATAAGATTGAATCACGCAAACTGCTGATTCAAATAATATTAATAATATCTGAATTAAAATAATTAGATTTATATAAATTTCTAAATTAGTTGATCTGTTTCCTAATAATGTTATTAATAAATGGCCGGCAATTATATTTGCTGTTAGACGGACAGCCAAAGATCCCGGTCGAATTAAATTTCTGACAGTTTCAATACATACTATAAAAGGTATTAAAATTATTGGAGTTCCTATTGGAACTAAATGACAAAACATATGATTTGTATTGTTTAAAAATCCAAATAAGATAAAAGTCAACCAAAGAGGAAGAGCTAAACTAAGAGAAAATACTAAATGTCTTGATCTAGTGAAAATATATGGAAACAATCCAAGAAAATTATTGAAAAAATGAAGATAAGTAAAGAACAAAATAATAATGATCTACCAAAAGATCTTGAACTTATTAGCAAATTTAATTCAAAACTTATTATATTTAAAACTTTATTAATAGAGATTATATAACGACTAGGGACATATCAAAACCCTATAGGTATAAATAATAATAAAATTAATGAGCTTAATCAATTTAATGAAAATAATCCTGTTGATGGGTCAAAAGTTGAAAATAAATTTGTTATCATAATCAGTTATATAAATTATTTAAATTATTAGTTACATTTATCCTTGGAATTTTCATAAAAAAAAAATAAATAAAAGTTATAATTAAAATAACAATTAACAAGAAAAAGAAAACAGAAAACATCAATTTATTGGAGATATTTGTGGAATAGAAAAATACTATTCTTAGTTTTTTGAATCTGACAGATTGATGTTTTATAATAAACTAACTTTTCATCATTAAAAGTAATCGTTAGTTACTATAAATTGGTTTAAGAGACCACCACTTACTTTCAGTCACTTAATGAATAATTCATTAATCAATTAATAAAACAGTTTATACCAACTCTTTCAATAACAATAGGCATAAATCTATGATTTGCTCCACAAATTTCAGAACATTGACCAAATGATATACCAAATCGATTAATAAATATTCTTGCTTGATTTAATCGACCAGGCACGGCATCTACTTTAATTCTCATAGATGGCATAGCTCATGAATGAATAACATCAAATGATGAAATCAATAATCGAATTTGAGTACTAAAAGGTAAAATTGTTCGATTATCTACTTCTAATAAACGGAACTCTCTAATTAATATTTCATTCTGAGATTTTATATAACAATCAAACTCAATATTTAAGAAGTCTGAATATTCATATGATCAATATCATTGATGACCAATAATTTTTAAAATTATTAAAGGTTTATTAATTTCATCCAATAAGTATAATTATCGTAAGGATGGGAATGCAATAAAAATTAAAGTTAAAGCTGGAAGAAGTGTTCAAAAAAATTCAATTAGCTGTCCCTCTAATAAAAGTCGATTAACAATATTATTAAATATAATAATTGTTATTATATAAGTAACAATTGAGGTAATAATAATTAAAATAGTTAAAGTATGATCATGAAAAAATATTAATTGTTCTATTAATGGTGATATAGCATCTTGCATATTAATATACGATCAGTTAGAAATTTCTAACAAAAATTATTTTAATTAATGCTTGATGCCTTTACTTGGTGAAAATCCATTGTAAATTATAGTAAAAAATAAAACCATAAAATAGTTTTTGTGATTTCCACTCGTCAATTTATTAAAATTATAAAACTATGACAGCTGTTTCATTGTGTTGCCGAAACAGCTGTCATAGTTTTATAATTTTAATAAATTGACGTGTGGAAATCACAAAAACTATTTTATGGTTTTATTTTTTACTATAAAATTATTTTATATATGAATCTTAAATTCATCGCACTTCATCTGCCATATTAGAATTGAACTAATAATGGAATTTCACTATATGAGTGCTCAGACGGAGGAAGTTTATGTAATCATTCATGGAAGAATTTATATTAGTTGAATATAGAATCAATCGATGTGAAATAAATCTCTCTCAAATAATGAACAATAAAAATAAAATTCCAATAAATGAAATTCTTCTTCCAATAGAAGATATAATATTTCATGATATAAATGCATCAGGATAATCTGAGTACCGACGTGGTATACCTCTCAATCCTAAAAAATGTTGGGGGAAAAAGGTTAAATTCACCCCAACAAATATAATCAAGAAATGAATTTTTAATCAATTAGAATTTAAAGATAATCCAGTAAATAAAGGATACCAATGAATAAATCTTCCTAAAATTGCAAACACTGCACCTATTTATAGCACGTAATGAAAATGGGCCACAACATAATATGTATCATGTAATACAATATCAATTGATGAATTAGCTAAAATCACCCCAGTCAATCCACCAATAGTAAAAAGAAAAACAAACCCTACTGCTCATAAAATTGAAGGTCTTATCTTGATTTTAACTCCTCTCAAAGTTGCTAATCATCTAAAAACTTTAATCCCAGTTGGAACAGCAATAATTATTGTAGCAGAAGTAAAATAAGCTCGTGTATCAACATCCATACCAACTGTAAATATATGATGTGCTCAAACAACAAATCCTAAAATACCAATTGATATTATAGCATAAATTATTCCTAGTGACCCAAAAGATTCAATTTTTCCTCTTTCTTGAGTAACAATATGCGAAATTAGTCCAAATCCAGGCAAGATTAAAATATATACTTCAGGATGTCAAAAAAATCAAAATAAATGTTGATATAAAATTGGGTCTCCTCCACCTGAAGGATGAAAAAAAGAAGTATTTAAATTCCGATCAGTTAATAGCATTGTAATTGCACCAGCCAAAACTGGTAATGAAAGCAACAATAAAAAGGCAGTAATTAATACCGCTCATACAAATAAAGGTAACCGATTCATATATATTCCCACTGATCGTATATTAAAAATTGTTCTAATAAAATTAACTGCACCTAGGATTGAACTAGCTCCGGCTAAATGTAAAGAAAAAATAGTTAAATCAACACAAGATCCTGAGTGTGCAACGCCTCTTGACAATGGGGGATAGACTGTCCAACCAGTACCTGCACCTCTATCAACTAATCTACCAATTAATAATAATGTTAATGAAGGGGGTAATAATCAAAAACTCATATTGTTTATTCGAGGAAAAGCTATGTCAGTAGCACCAATTATTAAAGGAACCAATCAATTCCCAAATCCTCCAATTATAACTGGCATTACTATAAAAAAAATTATAACGAAAGCATGAGCAGTAACAATCACATTATAAATTTGATCATCTCCAATAAAAGATCCAGGAATGCCTAATTCAACACGAATAAGAACTCTTAAAGTTGTACCCACTATCCCCGATCAAATCCCAAAAATGAAATATAATGTTCCAATGTCTTTATGATTAGTTGAGAAAAATCACTTATTCATAACTAATTATTGATTTATTCCCAATTCAGATGACTGAATTAGGTAATAAACTGTAAATTTATTTATGGATATTTTTCCTCTCAATAATCTAATCTGTTCTTTCTTCATTTTTTATTTATCTTCTCGTCTTATATTTTATAATAATATTAAATTGCAAATTTAAAGGTGATTAAAATAAATCTAAGGCTTACAAGAAATTATATTTTTAACTTTGAAGGATAATAGTTTTATTAACTTAAAACCTTATTAATTCATAATATTAAATAAGGTTACAACTATAAATCCAATCAATAAAGAATTCACTATAAATAATGTATTATTTAACCTAAAAGTTGACAACTTTAAAGATACATTGCTTATCATCAGCCCTGTCATTACAACTCGTAAATAACAAAATAACACTAATAAAGCAGTTATTACTAAAATTAAACATAAAAAATACATTTTATTAGCCAAAAGACAATAAATTATCATAAATTTTGGGAAAAACCCTAAAAATGGTGGTAATCCACCTATTGACATAAAAATAATTATCAACATTAATGATTTAATCCTATTGTTAAACAAAATAAAAATTTGATTTAAATAATTCATATTGTTTATTCAAAACAGATAGCAAGTCAAAAATAAAGAGAGGGAATAAATTAAAAAATATACCAGCCATATAAAATTTATTAATATAACCCCTCTAAAAATTCAACTTAAATTGTAAATTGATGAATATGCTAAAATTTTTCGAATTGATGAATAACACAGTCCCCCCAATGAGCCCCAAATACATGATAAAACAATAAATAAAATCAATCTTATATCTAGATAACTCAATAAAATAATGGGAATAATCCTCTGAACGGTTATAATTAAAAAAGACACTAATCAAGATAACCCATCAATCACTGAAACATATCAATAATGGAATGGAGGAGATCCAATTTTAATTATTAAACTAACTATAATAAAATATTTTACCTGAAATAATATTCCTAAAATAACAACAAACAGGAATAACAATCTTGAACCCATTCTCTGAATAATAAAATATTTAATTATTGACTCAGATGAGTAAACTCTCATTTTATTCATTATAAAAGGCAAAAATGATACTATATTTATCTCGACCCCCATTCAACAACCCAGCCAATTGTTTGAACAAATCGATAATATAATACCAAAAAACAAGAATGCCACAAATACTATATAAGAGGAATTTTTTTTAATTAAAAAGAGGATAATTTTCCATAAATGAGGTATGAACCCATTAGCTTAATTTTAGCTTATCTTTTATATGTTGTAGTTTATGAAGAACATTAATTTTTGATTTTAAAAGACAGTTTAATTCTGTCAACATAATAAGAGTATAATATTACATAATTTATTCTATCAAAGTAACCCTTTTTGATCAGGCACCTTATTTTTTTTTATTTTTTTTTATTTTTTATTTTTTTTTTTTTTATGTATGACTTATAATGTCTGGTGTACTTTTTCCATACAATAGACTTTCAGCTAATACTTATATTCGCAACCTAATAAACTCTTTCCCCCCTTTTTTCTATTTCTATTCATTGATTAAAATAAATTTACGGAACTGAATAATAAGTAACAATCAAATACTCAGCTAAAATACAATAATTACATCAATTATTGTACAATCACATTTTGCGATTTTGGTTCATAAAATATATAATTACAGTATGATTATGGTTAAATTAAAAATATTAATGTTAATGTTACTGTATTACCACATTTATATATTCATATATAATATATATATATATATAATAGTATGTTTTTCTTTTTTTTTTATTGAAGTATAAAAAAAGAAAAACTTACTATTACAATTATAAATATTTATATATAAACATATAATAATATATTATTTATGTATATATATATATATAAATATCTTTGAATGTATTTTTCCTTACTTTTACTTACATTATTTTGAATAAATGAATAAGTCTGCTTATTTGGATTAGTCTGCTAAATTTTTATTAAATACCTATTTTATTTACTTAATTATTTCGTAAATAAAATAAATAAGTTTACAGTATGTGTGTGTGTTGGCCCGCCTGACTTCCAAGATATTTAAATTTGGCCATCAAGTGAAAAACTTTCGAGACCCCTGCTGTAGATTGTCGTGAGAAACCAGCAAACCGTTGATCAGTTCAACTGCTTCAAAAGGCTGTTGACTAACAATTGTCGTGGGCAGCTAACAATAACTGCATTCTTTAAACGTTTCCATTGTAAGTCAGCAAATTCTGAAAGAATTTTATTTTTTAAGAAACCAATAAGGTGATACTTTTATTGTACTGTTGCATGTGTATCGAAAACGCGGACAATAAGAAAGAAGAAAAACGCCTTGTAAGAAAATATATGTCAACGACTGTAAATATTTTTTCCAAAAGGTATTCTATGTAAACTTGAAACATATTCACGAAGATAACTAAGCAAAAAAAAAAAAATTATTAACTTATGTCTTCCGATCCACTAAAATGCTACCTATTTTTGGCCCGACGTCGACAACACCTTCTGAAGGTACCCATAAGAAACGTGATCCAGAGAACAAGTTAGAATCTGCAAACCGCTTTGTAGAAGATCCTTGGGACATTTTAGGGAAAGATTGGTGTTGTAGCGAAACAAGGCGAGAGAGTTTGAATAGACTAACACTTGTAGATAGCAGAAGGAGAAGAAGAGAGGAAAGAAGAAAAACAGAATAAAAGGAGCAGCAAAAGAAAATGTGAAGGGAAGGCAATGACGACGACGACGACGATGATGATGATGATTATAATAAAAACTTTATATTTATATATTTTAGGCTACTAATAACAATCTAAAGTTAGATTAAAAAACGTTATCTCCACTTTAGTCAAAAAACATTCTGCAATTTCTTCAGAGTTAGCTAAAAGAATCTGTATTACTTACAGCTTGCTCTTCACAGGGGCACACATCAGGATATTGGGCCTCCGTCCGCCGATTGGAAGAACTGCCGCCACGGCCAGACTGATCAACACCACGAAGTTACCGATGGTCTTCATTATATGTAGTCAGCAGACGACGATTTATGTCTTGGCTACGACACCCGTTGCTTGTTCTTATATAAGTCTAACTAGATCCCCTTCCGTTTGCAAAATATAAAATAAAAAGATAAAGCGTTAAGATTGTCAGATTGTGATTTCTTATTTAATATGTCAAATATGTTTCTTAAAATGAAAAGTATGAATTAATGCGGTCAAAAAGATAGAAAAATTGCCTTAGCCTTTACTAGTTTTACCGTTTAAACATTATGCAGTAAAATAATAATTACATAATTACCGGTGTGTGCGTGTGGAGGAAGAAAATTAGAAAAAAATATTCTTAATGCCATAATTTACAAGTCTGTTTATGCAGCTTCGGCAAATAGTGTGAAAAATACGGTTACATAAATGTCGTCACAATAACACAGATTGTGTACAAATTTAAAGCGTCTTGAATCACGTGTTAAACAATTTTGCGCAGTATAGTAAAGATGTTTTTGAAAATTTTTAAGAAAAATAAAACACTAAATTATTTCTTGGATTTCGTTGTCTATGACGTGTCCGTTACATAACTAAATATAATTATTTCACTACGACTCGGAAAACAAAACTTTTTATGGGTAAAACGTAAAGGTTTTACCTTATAATCTGAACCGGTTTTCACTTTTAAAAAAGGTTCTTCAGAGGTTGCCGCTGGTTGTCCGTCACCAACAACAAGTCGGACAGTGCTACCACACTACCTACAAGAAGACAAAGCCTCAGCGCTTGGCCGTGACTTCATCACGAGTCGACGAGCGCTAGTCAGTTGTCTACACACAGCCTAACGCAATATAAACTAATACGCGTTTCGATACGTTTAATCTGTTTATTTTGAACGCACACGTAAAAGTTTGCAAGCATTTTTTTTTTAAATTACATTCATTAAACCATATTATTTTAATACATCGATAGCAGAAACGGGTATTATTAATTTTTGGTCAATTTAAAATCTTAATCTGGATAAGAAATTTTACATTAAATATGAAAATTAACTTTCACAAAACGATCGAAAAACACTGGACACATTTGTAAAAATATTTAATTTGTATATAAACAATGTTTTTAAAAAATGACTGCTATAGTTTGTCAGCAATTTAGCATCAATAATTTTCCATGTATTACACATTAGACTGTAGGCCTACATAAATTAATATTTTTCAAGTACATATTTTCTGTCTCAAAATTGTAATAATAAGAATTTATAAAAACTGATAGGCATTTCATGAATATTTTAAAATAAATTTCATCTAACCTAAATATATTACTCTAACCTAACACATTTTCATGATATAATTAATAGTTATACTGGATTTGGTAGTGGTTACAAAATTATTACGATTTAGGTCTACAGACAATTTAGGCTGTTTTAATATAATCATTTTTTTTATCACAGGAAATATGTGGTCTACTCCACATCTTTCACAGTTGGTAACATCTGGCAAGTTTCATATCTGCCTATCTGCCACTTGACATAATACTGCAACTATTACACTATTGTATTTTATGTGTTTTCTTGAAATATAAATGGTCATATCTACTACAAAACACAAATCTGCATGTTACCAAACAAACATACATTTTTAAAAATAATGTGTTATTTTAGAAAATAAAATTTTTCATATTACATCATCAACAACAACAACAGCTCTACAACAATTGGTGGGTCTTGGCTTGCTCCAAGAGTCTATTCCATTCCTTCCTATTGCATGCCCTAACTTTCCAATTTCTTATGTTCAACATTTCGAGGTACTCCTCTATCTGGTCTTTGAATTTAATTCGGGGTCTTCCCCTTTTCCTACTACCCATTGGTTTCTGGTAGAAAATATGTTACGCAGGCTGTCCTTCCACCGTTCAATCTGTGTCCAACCCACCTTAGCCTGTGTATTTGATTATCCTGACAATGTCCGGTTCTTTCAAAAGATGGTATGGTTTATAATTATATCGCATGCGCCACATTCCATTTTCTTGTACTCCTGTAAATATTGTTCTTAGAATCCGTCTTTCACAACAACCTAGACGTTTCTCGCTATTTTTTGTCATTGTCCAGGTTTCTGAAGCATACGTCAGCACTGTCCTGATAAGTGTTTTGCAGATTTTGCATTTCGTGCTTCTTGAGATGAAGATAGATGTCAGGTGCTTTTTTTAATTCATAATATGTTTTATTTGAGAGATAGACTCTTCTCCTTATTTCAGTGTTGATGACGTTAATGCTGTTTAGCTGGGAGCCAAGATATATGAACTCTTTTAAAACCTCTATATTTTGTGTGCCTATTATAAGGTTTTAAAAGGTTGGGTTTAATGGTAGTTTGTTAGCAGCATACATAAATTTTCTTTTCTTCAAGTTTATCCGAAGGCCAGTTTTACTTGAGGCTTCCTCTAATGCTGTAAAGGCACTAATGAGATCAGGTTTTGTCCTGGCAATTAGATCAATATCGTCTGTGTATGATAAGAGCTGTATACTTTTGTTCAGGAGTATACCTCTTGTGTTTATTTGGGAACGTCTTATCACGTCTTCTAGTGCTAGAATAAATAACAAACATGGCAGACTATTACCTTGTCGGAGTCCAGTTTGAGCTGTAACTGAACGTGACACGGTTTTCTGCACTATAACTTTTCATTCTACTTTGTGTTTATTTGGCTGTTTCTAGTGCTACATTCAATAACAACTATTGCAGACTATCACCTTGTCGGAGTTCAGTTTGAGTTGTGACTGAACGTGACACGGTTTTCTGCACTTTAACTTTACATTATACTTTGTGTTTATTTGGCAGTTTCTAGTGCTACATTCAATACAACCATTGCAGAATATCACCTTGTCGGAGTCCAGTTTGAGATGTGACTGAACGTGACACGGTTTCCTGCACTTTAACTTTACATTCTACTTTGTGTTTATTTGGCAGTTTCTACTGCTACATTCAATAACAAACATTGCAGACTGTCACCTTGTCGGAGTCCAGTTTGAGCTGTGACTGAACGTGACACGGTTTTCTGCACATTAACTTTACATTCTACTTTGTGTTTATTTGAAGTTTCTAGTGCTACATTCAATAACAAGCAAGGCAGAATATCACCTTGTCGGAGTCCAGTTTGAGTTGTGACTGAACGTGACACTGTTTTCTGTACTTTAACTTTACATTCTACTTTGTGTTTATTTGGCAGTTTCTAGTGCTACATTCAATAACAAGCAAGGCAGAATATCGCATTGTCGGAGTCCAGTTTGAGCTGTGACTGAACGTGACACGGTTTTCTGCACGATAACTTTACATTCTACTTTGTGTTTATTTGGCAGATTCTAGTGCTATATTCAATAAAAAGCAAGGAAGAATATCACTTTGTCGGAGTCCAGTTTGAGCTGTGACTGAACGTGACACGGTTTTCTACACTTTAACTTTACATTCTACTTTGTGTTTATTTGGCAGTTTCTAGTGCTACATTCAATAACAAGCATGGCAGACTATCACCTTGTCGGAGTCCAGTTTGAGCTGTGACTGAACGTGACACGGTTTTCTGCACATTAACTTTATATTCTACTTTGTGTTTATTTGGCAGTCTCTAGTGCTACATTCAATAACAAGCATGACAGACTATCACCTTGTCGGAGTCCAGTTTGAGTTGTGACTGAACGTGACACGGTTTTCTGCACATTAACTTTACATTCTACTTTGTGTTTATTTGGTAGTTTCTAGTGCTACATTCAATAACAAGCAAGGCAGAATATCACCTTGACGGAGTCCAGTTTGAGTTGTGACTGAACGTGACACTGTTTTCTGTACTTTAACTTTACATTCTACTTTGTGTTTATTTGGCAGTTTCTAGTGCTACATTCAATAACATGCAAGGCAGAATATCACCTTGTCGGAGTCCAGTTTAAGTTGTGACTGAACGTGACACGGTTTTCTACACTTTAACTTTACATTCTACTTTGTGTTTATTTGGCAGTTTCTAGTGCTACATTCAATAACAAGCATGGCAGAATATCACCTTGACGGAGTCCAGTTTGAGTTGTGACTGGACGTGACACTGTTTTCTGTACTTTAACTTTACATTCTACATTGTGTTTATTTGGCAGTTTCTAGTGCTACATTCAATAACAAGCATTGCAGAATATCACCTTGACGGAGTCCAGTTTGAGTTGTGACTGAACGTGACACTGTTTTCTGTACTTTAACTTTACATTCTACTTTGTGTTTATTTCGCAGTTTCTAGTGCTACATTCAATAACAAGCAAGGCAGAATATCACCTTGTCGAAATCCAGTTTGAGTTGTAAGTGAACGTGACACAGGTTTCTGTACTTTACCTTTGCATTCTGCTATCGAGAGAGATTCTTGGGTTTTGGATTAATTTAATTAAGTGTGTTGGTATCTTTGCATTTTACAAGAATCTGCTAAATTACAAATTGGAATGATGAAATTCCTATGTACAGCATTTTCCTCTAATTAAGAAATAATATATTTAAAAATGAAAATTAATAATTTTGAACAACGGGCATACAAACGTATTTGTTTTTCAGCACCAAAATAATCAAACTACTTTATCACATAATAAACTAATAATATTTTTAACATTGAGGGCAGTAATCATACTTTTAATATAAGTAATGCCATAATCATGAGTAGAGATAGATCCTGTTACTTAGTCTTCTCTATGTAAGGGGTGGCACATTGCTTGTGTAAAGATGGAAATCTAGGAGAATATATTACTTTTGAATTAGAGTGATAGTCTTTATAATAACTGAAACAGAAAATATCACAAAATAGTTAAGATGCTATTAATATTTACCCCATAGATTATTTGCTATTGAGGTGGGGGGGATGCCCTACTATATCTCCACCAGTGACCATGAGTATGCAATAACTAAAAATATTAATTTTCGATTTTATACGATAATTTCAGAAACACTCAAATATTTATTAAATTCCAGATTGGTGTTGTTTTTTCTATACACTTAGGATAAGAAAGTTGAACACATGGGAAGTGTTAAAATAGTTCAATCATGATTCAATTTCAGTCTTTTATTTACACACCATTACAGTTATTGTTGTTTTTATTAATAATATTATAAATATTTTCCTGATATTATTTCTAAAACTGAACATTAGAATAACAAACTGATATTTTTCCATTGACAATATTATTCTTACTTAGTAATTATCTTAGTAATTAGTAAGTGTTTAGTAACGTAGTAATTAGTAATTTCATTATAAAAATATAAAAAAGAAGAAAGAAAAATGAAAACATACCTACCGTAACTAGTAAAAAACAAAGCTTCACTGAACTGTTTGAAAATTAGTTTACTAACACAACTAACTTAAAACATACACAAAATAACACATGCATGTAAAAATGTTTTGTTTATCACATATTGAAATAATTTTGAGCTGTCATCTCGTTACTTTTTCTGAAAAAAAAAAAACGTATTACGATATCATATTTTACCTTAATTTAAAAATCAATTAAGAGTATTACCTTTCCTTTTTTCTCTGTTTTAAAAATGTTGTCATTTTTTTCCTTGCAGTAGTTTTTTAACAATGTGTTGATACAACACCTTAACAATATTGTTAATATTTTTTTTATGTGTGCTGTGGGCAATTTTCAATATACATTTCTTTAAATTTCAATATATCTGTTTTTACCTTAACAACTAAATTTCCTTGATCAGATACTTGGAGAAATTTCAATTCGATTTCTTTATTACTAATAATAAATTTAACTACGAGAAAATTGTGAACTATAGCATTAACAACAGATACTGCTGGAAATCTAAGTCCTCTATCACATGAGTGGATCAATGTAAAGTCCGGGTGTATATCCAAAGGCCTTCCAATGGTTAAATTGCCTTCACAGTCCTGACAGTTATATCTTTTTAACAAAGAATGTACACAATAAGTAAGATGGACAACCAGGAAATACACTTGGGACTGCAGTGTTTTTAAGTCTTGGATACTTCAGTGGTGCAGACAAAATTTTCCCTGTCTTCTCATCAAAGTCAAATGTACTCCACTCAATGTCACTGGCAGCAAAATGTCTTTCACAGGCCTGTTAAAAAAATATTATTTCAAAAAATAAATAGTAAAATTAGGCTTTATCTAAAAGAATTCCAACGCTCAATTCATTAAGTGCTGCAAATACTCAACTCAGTTTATAAAAACACTCAACTTAATACAAGTATTTTTACTGAGTGACTACTTGTTAAAAATTTGTGCCATAATTTTTCTATAATGACCATACATTTCAATTAATACCACATTGTTGAGAAAAACATAAATGCTTTTTTTATCTTTAGTGCCACCAAATGAACATTTCAGTGTTAATTTGTATATACTCTCAATGATTATTTATGAAATAATGCAGAATGACTTGAAAAATGAAATGCACTAGTAACTGTGGTCTGTTCATACCATCTGTTTTCAAACAATGAACAAAAATAGAACATATAATCTAAAATTACAGACTACCCTAACACCCCTGCTGTTTTACTAGTACTCTCTTTATAATTCTGTACCAAAATATAACCACTGTATCCAAAAGAATAATATTTTTACATTGACATATTATGTATAATAAAACTCAAAATGTCCTAAATCGCCTTAGCTTTAAATCAAGATAATAATGACAGACTTTTTAAATATATAATTTTTTTAGGAAAAATTCAGTCATTAATTCGAATCATTGGTTGGTGTATCTATGTATTCATCTAGTTGTATAGCAAACTTATTTCTAACGTTTATCTATAAATTTGAAATAACCAATTGGCTTAACTTCTCCCAAACAAGTTATTATTAACTTTATAATTCCTAATAACTGTACAGACTACCAATGCTAACAGTACAGTATAGAGCTAGAGGAAGAAGAAATGCAAATAGTCTAAGGAAACCGTGTAGTGGGCACCGGAACACGTCCTGCGAGTGTATACATTGGCAGTTGAAAAGAAGAAGAAGAAGGAGGAGGAGGAGGAGAAGAAGAAGAAGAAGAAGAAGAAGAAGAAGAAGAAGAAGAAGAAGAAGAAGAAGAAGAAGAAGAAGAAGAAGAAGAAGAAGAAGAAGAAGAAGAAGAAGAAGAAGAAGAAGATCTTTAAATGTCAATGTATGACGTTATATAGGTCGTCTTACCTCAGTGGCGTGCAAATGCTAAACATGGCTTCAGGCGTCCTTCCATTTTAGTTTTTAAGTTACGGTTTTTTCCTTCAGGTATATATTTTATAAGTAATTAGTAATAAATATTTAACTATTTATTTATAGGCACAGTGATACGGTGAAATTAGAGGTTAAAAATCCAAGTATTATTAACTTACACTTACCTTGTGTAGAAAATACGCCCTACTATAAGTTTTCAACATTTTGGTTTATTCAATTTTTGTACTACGTCACAAAACCCATAGAATATTACATTCAGATAATTTAGCCTGAGTAATATATTTGTTCAAATTATTGTTTTTGCTTTTCATGAATATTTTAGTGTATTTTGGAAGAACATTTAGATCTAGGCACTTTTTGTTGAAATAAATGTTTCCAAAAAAATTAATTAATTGTTTTTTACATCTAACAAGTAGGTTATAGGAATGTGTGTGTGGTGACTTAAAGATTTCGTGATTTGAAAGTTTTATTTATCTACTTTTGTTTGTTACCTATTTATTATGTAAATACATTTAGTGTGTTTTGACACCCTTTCGGTTGTAAGACAGGTTATTGTTTATTTTTAATTTTTGATGATTTAGTTTTGTTTTCGCCTGAAGAAAGATTTGTTTTGTAACCAAAGCGTCGCTTTCAAATGAAAAACCATCGATGTAAATGCTGTACATAATAATAGGCCTAACGTCAACAAGCCATCACTGATTTTAATGAAATCGCAAAAACTTGATTTAGGGATCAAATTAAACAAACGTTTTACCAACAACTTATGGAGTATTACGGTTTAAAATTTTTTTTTAATTTTGAGACCCCAGTGCACAAAAAAGAGATCCAAAAATTTGGAAAATTTTTCAGGATATAAGACCAATACAGTCCAAATATTAACAATTTCTAGTGTTTGTTGTATGATTGCGTACTCTGTAACTGTTATATTTTTCAAGAAATATTAGGAAAATTGGGATTTTTCTAAGCTTTCCTTTACTTGGAAAATTATCTACCATCTAAATTTGTGTAATAATAAATTACATCATTCTAAGTAAAGAACGAGGACTACAACTCATGGAATGTACTAGTATAACTTGTTCACATTTAATTTCCTGTGGGTTTAGACTTACTGCCTTACACGTGTGATAACAAATTAAATATAAATTTTACTATAATAATTAACAAACATATTTATTAAGCAAACAGAATAAAAATACAAATTAACATTTTCTCAAATGATTAAAGCAATTTGTCATCATATTTTAAAAGAGATTCGACGAGACATTTAAAATAGAACTCTGTGCATATTGTGATCTTCACATCCATCCTCTTCTTCTATCCAACAGCGTGGTTACAGAGCTAAGAGAATGACACTCATCTTCCGATCAACCGTACATAATCCAAATAGCATTGACAGTTTATTGAGTCGCAACAGTAATCCAAACGTTTGCACTGAAACCAAACAACATGTTTTACCACTCTCATTAAATTGATAAAGGAGCACTTGTCAATATTATTAACAATATCAAATAGAGTACCTGTTGCATACCACTGTAAAACGTGATAATCACTTTACTCTTCTGATGGTACTTCATGTGTCTTCACGTAGCTGTAACTAAAATAGGTAAAAGTTTTATATTCCAAATATTTTTTGTTTACAAAAATTCTATCCAGGAATGGATCTCTTATAGCGGTTGTATTTGTTTTTAAAAAACGTTAACGTAGTTATTTGATTATAATAGTTTTATTTTTATATTCCACATTTTCTTTACAAAAATTCTACCCAGAGATGACGGCCTTTTATGGCGGTTGTATTTATTTTTAGAAAACCGTAACAAAGTGATTTGATTACATCAGTTTCACCTCTAGAGCGGTAAGAGGTATTGAAGCACACAATATTTTAACGTCGTATTCTTTTACACTTTTTGCAATAAAAGTCACGCTATCTCCAGTTAACGATGTGGTGGCAACACTATTAACACTATTATCCCCGTATCCTATCATTGTCTCTACGTAAAAGCAGTGTCTCCACACGCTTCTGTTTGCAGACGATCAGGTTGTCATCGATAATGTTAAATATGACACCTCATTTGTCCTGAAAAAGACATTGAATTAATGTTCATAGAGGGGCATTAAAATTAATATACAGAAATCAGACTAATTATATGTAGGGGAAAAGTGAGGGATATCGTGCTACAAGGTGGAATTATAAGAGGCTGCCAAGAATATAAAAATGTGGGTAGTATAATTAATAAAGAAACTAGTGCTATAAATTAATGAATAAGTTGCATAAGTTGCATAAGTTGAATAAGTTTAGGTGCGGGACCATTGAGGGTGGCACCACAAATAAGGGTGGCACCACGGTCGTGTAAATTCGGGGGCAATATAGCGGACGTTCAAAATTTGCATGCGCAGATTAGTTTTTAAAGATGCCACAACCTCTTAAAAATAAGCACGCAATATTTAAAAAAGAACTGTCTTCCATTTGTATTATTACAAAAAATGTATCATTTAATTTCAAAAGCTCATATTTAGATAACTGAAAGTGCCTCCAACTTTTATAAAAATACTTCTGTTAAAAAAAAATATTTGTAGCTTCCGGCCTAGTCGGCCTAGTGGTAAATCCGGCACTAACTACACAATCGACTAAACTGTACATACGTCACATTAAGTGACCCATCCGCCCCCTGATATTATCACTTCAAATCGTACAGGGTGTGTAATAAAATTTTTACATATTCAATTTTGTAAAAACATTGTACATACAATTTTTAATGAAACGACATAAATATGTATTCCAAATACGTAATTTGTTGACACCTGTCAACGGCACGACTGTAAAATTATTGAAGAATGTTTTTAAAAACGTTGCGATTAATTTTACAGTGCTATTTACAATAAATTGTAATCAAACGTGTGAACAATATTTTTTCATGATCCACGAAATCAAGTTGCGTCTCCACGCACGATTCAACAAGATTGCACATTATTAGTTTCAGAATCAATATTTATTGATACGATATCAATTGGTGACACGTTGGGCACTTCGTGAAACATATTACTACAAAGGTTTTTAAAAAAATCGGTATGGAGAACCATACATGACTTCCATGTTCTAAGATTTATATTTAAAATCATATTCGAAATGAAATATTTCCATAGAAACTACTTCTTTCTACTTATTGCTTCAGCCTTAACCACAGTACTGTGGTCACTAACGTATACCACCTCACGTTTTCGCACTCGATTTTCACTGATGATGGCAGTCGATGGCACTGCCGAAAAGTCTGGTTTTTCAGAAAACATTGGACTAAAGCTAAACAGCCCGGGAAGGAATTTTAACAAAGAACTACTTCTTTGTTGCCGATAACGTAGTACACATATACAAAATTCTTCCCTCTCCATTCAACTATAATTTTCATTTATAGAAAATAACCCCACCCCGTTCACCTAACCTCTTCATTAATAGATATTTCATCTACGTTTCTACAATGGATTATTATGAGCTTCTTATCAGGATACATTATTTATCAAAATTAAGTACTTTACTCTTGTTAAACATGAAACGTTGCAGGTAAAGTACCCCTATCTCTTAACCGATCTTCACCAAAATCAATAGACCTTCAGTCCTCTATAGTCGTCATTGAAACATTTCTCTTGTTACAACATACAATGTTGCGGGTAAACTACCCCTTTCCCTTACCCGATCTTCACCAAAATCAACAGGCCTTGAGTTCTCTACAATTCAAGAAAGTATGCAAAAAATTATTTGATTCTCTTTGAATTTACGGCAGTTATCTTTCGTCAAAAAAATTACTTTTCTTAAAACATAAAATGTTGCTGGTAAACTACCCCTTTCCCTTTACCGATCTTCAACAAAATCAACAGAACTTGAGTTCTCTTTAATTCAAAAACGTATGCGAAACATTATTTGATTCTGTTTGAATTTGCGGCTGTTATCGTTTGCCATAGAAACAAATTACCCTTGATAAAAAAACGTTGCCGGTAAACTACCCCTTTCCCTTAACCGATCTTCACCGAAACCAACAAGTCTTGAGAACTCTACTATTCCGGGCTGTATGCAAAACATTATTTGATTGTGTTTGAATTTGCGGCTGTTATCGTTTGCCATAGAAAAGAATTACCCCTGATAAAAAAACGTTGCAGGTAAACTACTCCTTTCCCTTAACCGATCTTCACCAAAAACAATAGGTCATGGGTACTCTACAGTTCAGGGCTGTATGCAAAAATTTATTTGATTCTGTTTGAATTTGCGGTTTTTATTGTTTGCCATATAAAATACCCTAGTTAAAATATAAAACTTTGCTGGTAAACTACCCCATTCCCTTAACCGATCTTCAACAAAATCAACAGACCTAGAGATCTGCGTAATTCAAAAAGGTATGCAAAAGAGTAGTTGATTCTCTTTTAATTTAAGGCAGTTGTCGTTCGTCAGAGAAAAATTACCCTTGTAAAACATAAAATGTTGCCGGTAAACTACCCTATTCCCTTAACCGATCTTCACCAAAACCAACAGGTCTTGAGAACTCGACAATTCTGGGCTGTATGCAAAACATTATTTGATTTTGTTTGAATTTGCTGCTGTTATCGTTTGCCATAGAAAATAATTACCCTTGATTAAAAAAAAACGTTGCCGGTAAACTACCCCTTTCCCTTAACCGATCTTCACCAAAAACAATAGGTCTTGAGTACTCTACAAATCAGGGCTGCATGCAAAAATTATTTGATTTTTTTTTAATTTGCGGCTGTTATCGTTTGCCATAGAAAAAAATCTACAGACAGACACAGAGACACACACAGACACTCCTCGAAAAATGACTTTTTTTCATGTTTTGAGTGTAGTACAATCAGAATCTGCATAATCTCGAACACGAATTTTTTTGCCATCTCCATACTTCCATTTCCTTAGGAACATGGAAGTAATATATACCCACCTGGTACGTTTCACAGATTTTATTTAACTCTGAGACCTGTTTCGAGTTCTTAAGCCTTTGTCAAAGACATTAATAAAAACCTAAACATAGGATGTAAGGATGCTGGTGGACATCTGTTTGGGGTGTGTATCGGAACATGTGTTAGGTGTAAAGATTGTGAGGGGGTTGCAGGAGCTAAGAGAAGGTCAAGTGTCTGTAAAAACTAAATATAATCTGAATGCAAAATATTAAATCATAAATTATATTTTATATTCATGTTCACACATGCTCCGATACACACCGCAAACAGATGTCCACCACCACCTTTACATCTTCTGTCTAGGTTTTCATTATTCTCTTTGACAATTTGTTAAGAAGTCGAAACAGCTGTCAGAGTTAAATAAAATCTGTGAAACGTACCATGTGTTTACATATTTTAAAACATATAACGTGGCCTTTTAACGTGGTCAATAATAATTTAATTTTTTTTTTTAATTTACAAATACAATTTTTATTTTCCATAAAAATTTACTAATCATATTTTTCAGTCTACTACGCAAAATTGTTTAACACGTGACCCAAGACGTTTCACATTTGTACACAATCTGTGTTATTGTGGCGACCTTTATGTAACCGTATTTTTCATACTATTTGCCGAAGCTGCATAAACAAGGTTGTAAATTATGGCTTTCAGAATACTTGTTTTTCTAATATTCTACCTCTACAGGTACATACCAGTAATTATGTTACTATATTTAACTGTATAATGTTTAAACAGCGAAGTAAGTACAGGCGAAGGCGTTTTCTTATCTTTATGGCCGTAAAACTGCGCACATTTCATTTCAAGAGAAATATTGCACTCATTAATCAAAAAAATACAATCGGACAATCGTAACGCTTTATCTTTTTACTTAATTTTATTGCGAATGGAAGGGGATCCAGATAGAGATATATAAAGACAGCCAACGGGTGTCGTAGCCAAGACATCAATCGTCGTCTGCTTAGTACGTACAATGAAGACCATCGTCGGTATATTGTTGATCACTCTGGCCGTGGCGGCAGTTCTCTTCCAATCGGCTGCGGCACAGTGCTCCTGTGTTAACAAAACTGTAAGTAATACAGATTTTTTTTATAGCACACTCTAAAGACGTTATACAATGTTTTTTGACTAAAGTGCACATATATTTTTTTTAAACTAACTTCAGATTGTTATTAATAGTCTGAAAAATATAAATGTTAAGTTTTTATTATAATCATCATCATTGCCTTCACTTCGCCTTTCTCTTTTGCTTTTATTTGGTTTTCTCTTCTTTCCTCTCTTCTCCTGCTTCTGCTATCTACGAGTGATAGTGTAATCAAAGTCTCGCCTTGCTTTACTACAACCCCAATCTTTCCTAACACTTACAAAGGATCTTCTACAAAGAAGTTTGCAAATTCTAACTTGTTGTTTAGATCACGTTGACGGATGACATTCAAGTGCCTTCTGGGTCCACTCTCGTTGCTCAGCCGCTGTACCACATCAACATATGTTGTTCAAGTAGATTACTATATTTTGTTCAACATTTGTTCATTTCGTAATTACTTCGTTTCTGACATATTGCTGCCGGGGATGTCCGACAACATGTTTTCAGGCTCCGTTTAAATGGATTCAATTTTCTTTATTGCGTTATGTCACCTGTCCGCAATCGGATTCATATGTTGTAATTGGCTGAACAGTTGTTCTATACAAATGAAATTTAACCGGAGAAGAGAGTTAAGCTTAGATAATTATTCATAATTAAGAACGACCTAATAATTAATATCTTTACAGAAAGTAATCATCATCATCATCAACATCAACATCAACATCATCTTCAAGGATTAAACCAAGGATGGTTTGTTCCAGTCTCAAATAGGCAAATATTAGAGATGGTCACTCCAGCGCTTCTTCGGACGTTCCACACCTCTCCGTGTTCTTGGCTTATAGTTCCACAATTGTTTGGGGATGCGGCAGTCATCCATTCGGCAAAGATGTTCCCACACCAATTCAGCCGATACTGGGCGATCCTCTCGAGTATACTCATAATATTCAGTTCCTGCCGTATATCTGGGTTTCTTCTATGATCATGGACAGTATATCCTGCCACGTGCCTGAGAAATCTCATTTCAGCCGCTTGGATGCGACTGGTCTGGCCTATCGTTAAAGTTCAAATTTCAGACCTATAAAAAATTTGGGAAAATCCCCCACCTTGTAGAATTCTAGGCGTGTTCCTTTACTTGCTGACTTAATGGTACGCCTAATGGTCCCGCACATAAGGTTGAACTTATGCAACTATTCACAAATTTATAGGAAGTTTCATTGCTAATTACGCTTCTCACATATTAATATTCTTGGCAGGATCTTGTAGTTCCACGTTGTAGCACGATATCCCTCACTGTTCCCTACATATTGTAACAAGACCTGTTAACTGTAGTTACAAATAAAAGAAAGAAAAAATTTTATTTAAAAAAAAATTTGGAAAAATAAAAAAAGAATTTTATGTTTGTTTGTTGTGTATATAATTTAGAATTAATCCTGATTTTATGTTTTATTCAAATTTTTAAAATTCTGGAAGGTATTTTTGGTTTAATTTGCACTTCTGTTAGAGCTTAACAAAATCTCGAGTTAATCAGATTATATCCTTTCAGCAATCGATTAATGATTTTCAGTGCTGCTTCAGTATCTCACCTTTTGTTAATATTTCTCGTCTTCCAGGAAGTCTCGTGGTTAATTAAACACTTAAAATAAAATGTAAAATAATTTTATAATTCACACAGTTGAAATAAATTGATTTATTGACAATTATTAATAATAATCGATTTTAAATCGACTTAGAGCAATTGTTCGACTCCGTCACAGGGATATATCGATATGTGAATACAGGTTAAAATTTTATATAATTATTAAAAAAGGTTCTTACAACGATTATTTTATATATAATCAGAGAAGGGCAGATCTAGAAGGTATAACAATTACAAAAATTAATCTTAATAATTAACATTGAACAAATTGTGAATAATATATATAATGTTTAATATATTTGAATTCTCAAACCAATGCTGCTTCTATGAAATCAGTCGAGAAAGGTTGCAGTGCATCTTGGGACCATCATGGCGGCTAGCTGAATTGATGAGGTTATATGTATTTTGGTCACAGGAAAATTTCACAATAAATTCACCGTTATAATTGTTTTATGGATCTCCGAAATTGTGTATATAGTATGTTGTTTGAGGTATTCTGGATGAGTGTTCAGTGTCCACTGGTGTTAATTGTTTGATATTAGAGGTGTTCACTTTGTCTGTTCGTGATGAAGAATTGTTAATCTGTTGTAGAGTGAATTATTAATATTATGTAGTTTCAATGTTTTAAATCACTTGTATTATGTGGTGTATTGTTCGTTTTCACTGTCGTCGTGGAGTATTTCATTAGTTTTAACTCGAAAAGTGTTAATTTATGTAACTCCCGTTTTCCACTGATTTTAGGCTTAACCATTGTACTCCATTATACGGTTTTAAGAACGCGATTCCGCATTGACTGTCCCGTTTGAATGTTAACAAAGAACTAACTTACTTCCTCCACTTTAGTAAATATCTTGCCAAGTTAATATTGGAAAAGTATTGTTAAAATAATTTTCACTTCCCATGTACATAATTCCAAAGTACATTATATATGGAATTATTTTATTTTATTGTTCGCTTTCATGAACTATTAACCATATAATTGGTTTATTTATCTCATTCTGTTTAATTTGATATGTCATAGTCCATATTAGTTGAGATTTTTGTTAAAATTACCAAATTTCTGTCTTTTTGGAAATCTAGGCCCAAAAAAACTGTTTCCGTCCTTCCACACTTTTACTGCCATTGTAAGTGTTATTAATATAATTATAATAAATTTCAAATGGGCACAAATCCTTTCTTTCCTTAATTACGTATAAATTTAACATTTGAACTGTCTTTTAGTGATAATTTCTGAATTTACCATTCCTCTTTAAAAATAGTTATTTTATACATTCCAAAAATTTTCAATGATTTAAGATATTTTTCTATATTACCCTTTTAAATCATAGGTTCATTTTCAGTAGTTGTTAATTGACCTACCTTACCTAAATCTTGTCAGTTTACATGGTTCATTGGTGAATTAACTGGTTTATTTTAATTTTTATGAATTCATTATTTGGCCTAGAGTTTAGTATTTTACATGTATGGTTTTTTCAAATAAATTTAATTCTACTCCTCCTCTGACTCTTAATAGTTAACATGACATAAAAGAAAATTGTTTACACAACTATTGTTATGTGTAGCATCTAATTCATGCTGCTGTTACAAAAATAATAATTAACATTAATCAGCATTTTATAAAGTTGGACATGTTTGCTGAAACTGTTTGGAACATACATTTAACTCCTTTGTAAATTAATACAGCATCCATACTGAAACATTTTAATTTGGATGTATGCTGTGATATAACTAATAAAACTTACTCTAAACATATAAAACTAATTCTATTAGAACTCTTTTAACAATATGGAGTTCATGGCTTTGAACAATATCAGCCATTTAAACTTCTTAATTCTATTAAAACTTAAACTATTACCAGTCCTTTCTGATTTTACTGCTATTATCTAACATCCCCTTATACAGTAAACATTTCCACCCATACTTTAGTTGTTATTGTCATTCCTACGAATGTTTTGAGCTAAACACAGTGACCTTATTTAATGGAATTTTGGAAATTTTTCCATTTTAATATTTCATTATTTGTTAATTATAAAATATAAAAGTTATTTTATAGCATATCGTTTAAGTTATAGATACACTACAACTTGAAGTTTATTACATTTCAAAACACTTACACTAGTACATTTTCACTGTTGGTTCTGACTTATATTTGAGTTTTATTATTCTCAGACCAGACCTTTAGTCATAATGGACTGTGAAGATTTGTTTATTTTTTATCATATAATAAGTTTAGTTGGTGCACTTCTTATCATACTAGACAACACTTTTGTTTATAAATAATTACAATTTCATAAGGTTTTTGGGATGTTATACTTTCTTTAATGGTATCAATTGGTTTGGGGTTAATGGTAGTTAATAATAGGTTTTTATGGTGGCTCTTCCATCCTATTTCTTCCTTTCTTCTCGTCTTCCTTCTTGTGTTCATTCTTGGGTAAACCAAGGTACTCAGTGTTATCTTGTCTGATGGTTGGTTCGGAGTATCTTCTTTATTATCTAATACTGACTTTACCCTTCTTTCTTGGTATCCGGGTATCTTGTTTATTACCTGATATTAAACCTTACTCTTCTTTCTTCTTGTGTTTGGGGTATTTTGTTTATCACCTACTCCTAATACTATTCTTTTTTCTTGATTTTGAGGTATCTTGTTTATTTCCTGCTCCTATTCTCCTGGGTAATCTCCTGATTCTTTAATATGATTTTCGTTTAATTTATTTACTTTGAATTTTAATTGTATTTTTATTATTTAATTATTGTTTTTCTTTTATTGTGGTGTTTTCCTTTAAAGTTTAATTGAATTTCATTTGACATTATTTGAGTATATGTAATTTAATTACTTTTTGTGATCTTAAATGAATTAATTATTGGTGGAATATCTGTCCTGCTACAATATAAATACTCTGATGTTTTTATAATAATTTTAAAATCCCTCAATGAACATTCATTGAATACCTTTTTTGCCACAAACGAGGTATCATATTTATCATTATCAATGGCAACCTGATCATCTGCAAACGGAATCTTGTGTGGACACTGCTTTTACGTAGAGACAATGATAGTATACAGGGACAGTAGGGTTAGCACCACATCGTTACCTGGGGATAGTGCGACTTTTATTACAAATTTGTAAAAGAATATGGCGTTGAAATTTTGTGTGCTTCAATACCTAATACTTCTCTACAGGTGAAACTGATTTAATTGAAATCACTTCCTTAACGTTTCCTGAAAATAAATACAACCGCTATAAAAGATCCATCTCTGGATAGAATTTTTGTAAAAAAAAAATGTTTGGAATATAAAACTATTACCTAATTTACTTACAATTACACTAGAGTCTCGAATAACCGAATCGCCATTAACTGAATTTCCAGATTAACAGCATGATGACACGGTAACTTTCTTTTTTCAAGAAATTTGCTTATTTCAAATTTTACAGCGTATATGCCTTAAATACGTGCTACTGTATTTGAAAATGTCGTTTGAAAATAGTTTTTAGTTTGATTAAAATGAAGTTGTTCTTTTAAATTTGATCAAACTCTTTTTGCTTCAGTCCGTTCCCTGATGTACGAGAAATATAATATAACATATAAGATATCTCTATATAATATATTTAATATTTATACTGAAATTACCTCAAGATATTTTATTTTCCTTATTAGGAACATGTTTCGAGAATCCCTGTGTTCTCGTTCACGAAGGCTGAGGATGAGAACACAGGGGTTCTCGAAACATGTTCCCAATAAGGAAAATAAAATATCTTGAGGTAATTTCAGTATAATTATTAAATATATTTAATATAAGCATGTAATAACGGCGCATGAATGCTTTTAGTTTCCCTAAATAACGATTGAATTCGCTTGTTGTTCTTTACCGTTTTTTCTCAGTAAACAAAAGTGTAAATTACATTACTGTACTATTGCTCTAAGGCTTTCACGGCCGGTGTTAGTTGTATTACAAATGTATTTTTGGCCTGTTTGGCCGTGGCCTACGGTTTACAGACGAACCAAACGTTTCGACAACACCACTGGCTGCCATCATCAGTGGAATTCGAAGAATTCGAGTCTAAACTGAACGCGGATTGTTAAACGTCACAGTACGACTTTACCACAGTTCTGTGGGCCTGACGTTTAACAGCCCGCGTTCAGGTTAGACTCGATTTCTTCGAATTCCACTGATGATGGCAGCCAGTGGTGCTGTCGAAAGGTTTGGTTTGTCTGTAAACCGGTGATCACGGCCAAACAGCCAGGTAAACACTTGTAATACAATTACTTTACAATGTTTCCGATTTAGCCAAATTTTCGTTTAACCAAATCACTTTTGGTCCTATCAGATTCGGTTAAACGAGAGTCTAGTCTATGTGAAAAACACGAACGTTTACCAGTATATCATGCCGATTATCACGTTTTACAGTGGTATATCAAAAGGTATACTAATTAATATTATTAACAATATAGACAAGTGCTGCTTCATTAATGTAATGAGATTGATAAGACTGATATATTGTTTGATTCCAGTGCGACGGACTGAGGATCTGTTGCGACGACGACTACGACCCGAAATGTTTATGTTATATTACTTTTCCAAATTTGGAAGGAGAATGCCGGGACTTCCCACCCGGTTAGGATTGCGACAACGCTGTCGGACACAGAAGAGGATGGAAGTGAATATCACAGTATACACAATGTTCTATTCTAAAGTTTCATCGAATGTCTTTTAAAATATTATAAAAAATTATTTTAATCATTGAAAAAACTGTTAATTTGTATTTTTATTCTGTTTGTATATTAAATATATATATTGAAATTAATAAAGTATTCTAATAAAATTCATATTTATTTTTCCATCAATCTTGTTAGTGCAGTAAGTCTAACCTGATAGCAAATTTAATGTGATCAAGGTATACTAGTATGTTGCACGAGTTGCAGTCCTCGCTCATTACTTTGAACGTAGTACGTTTATTGTTACACAAATTTAGATATTAGATAATGTTTTAAATATCGGAAAGCTTAGAAAAATTTCAATTTCCCTATTATTTCCTGAATAATATAACAATTGCAGAGAACACAATCGCACAACAAAACCCTAGACATTGTTAACATTTGTTCTGTAATATTACAAAGGTAATGTAGTGTTACCGAATGGTTAACATTTGTAACACTGTTAATTCTGTAATACTTAATTATTTTTCAACTTTTCGTCAAAGTCTTTCTTGTTTTTTGTGTGCTCTGGTGCTCAAAATTTTAAAATTGTAGAACGTAATATTCCAATCAAATGTTAAAATTAAAACTTTTGTTTAATTTAAACCCCAAATGAGGAGTTTTTGCGATTGTTATTAAAACTTTAACCTAGATGGTAAGCTTAGATGGAAAGAGCACATTAAAAAAAACGTGAGGAACTGAATCACAAATTTTAAAAAATGTATTGGCTCCTTCATGCAAACTCCGAGCTTGCAATACATAATAAAATTATGCTGTATAAGCAGGTGCTCAAACCAGTTTGGACCTATGGAATCCAGATATGGGGGTGTGCCAGTGCGAGTAACGTCGAAATCATACAACGATTTCAAAATAAAGTACTGAGAAATATTGTTAATGCCCCTTGTACATAAGGAATAGTGACTTGCACAGAGACCTGGGTATGGAAATGGTTGCTGACGGATTAGGAAATTTGCACAGAAGCATGAAGACCGGCTTCATAACCACGTTAACGTAGAGGCAATTCAGCTGCTTGACGAACGTGGGATATTGAGAAGGCTCAATAGGACCAAACCTTTTGACCTGGTTTAGTGTGGTGTGTGTAAATGTGTACACAATTGTCATATTGCGCATGTTTACTTATTATGTATTTTGTAATTTTCACTACTATGTGCGTTTACATTTTATGTATTTTAAATTGTAATATATTTTGATTACATGTATTTTAATTGTTTCCAATTAAGCAGTATTGCTTTAACATTTTTATTGTATTTTAATTTCAAATGTCCTTCGAACAGTAACACTATTCATCACTCAATATACAAGCTAGAACGAGTGTTGCACAACGTGCATTCATGTGTTATTACATACAGCTAATTTAAAAAATCAATTTTATTAAACAATAATTGCTTTATTATAATATACTTTAGAAATTAAAGAATATTTAAAAATCAAACTCTCCCTGTACGAGTTCCAGTTGAGTCTCAACGAACGATGTGCCGTTGAGAGCAATTCGTACAGCTTATATATAGTATCTCAAGGATGTACGCGAAAGAGATGGTATCAACTAATGCACACCCAACGACAAAAAAAGGCTGCCACACACAAAGTCAAGGACGGCCACTTAGCTTGGCTAGCGTTCTGTTTCACACGCTAATTTATGTCCCTCACTTCGTTCACACGCAACGATAACATATGCTCAAACAGTCGGAGTCAATTAATTATTACATCATCAGCGGCTCGCGTTCTGTTATTAAGGCCCCCCGCCCTCACTACGTTCACACGCTGCGATAACTGATGGCCAGACAGTCGGAGTCGATTACATCATCAGCAGCAGCTTGTGTTCTGTTATTAAACAAATTTACGTACGACTATGTTCACACGCAACGATAACAGATGGACAGACAGAATCATGATGTAAGAAGTTATAAATAACTGCACGTGTATAGGTCTCAGCGGGAGTCAACTGCCACTTGTCCCTGTTATTCATATTACATACCCACCAGTGATAACAGATGGCCAGTCAACATTCTGATATAAGGGGATAAAAATAACTCCACATGTGAAGATCTCAGTGAGAACCGATTACATCATTTGTGGCGTCCTGTTATTCAGATATTACATACCCACAAGATTAATATAAACAGTAATTATTTTCCATGAGTGTTGTGTGCTCTATATAAGTGAATTGACGTTCAATTATGCAGTGTATATCATGTGTGTTTCTTACAACAACAAATGTACACGACACTACACTTTTTTTACGTTCGTGCGATAGAACTTACATATCAATAAGAATATCATATATAGTAATATTTATCATCTGTGCACAGAATTACGATATTCAATTTTACATGTGAATCACATTTCAACTGAAGGACGTTCAATTTTGCAGTGCATACCATGTATGTTTCTTACAACAAATGTACACGACACTACAAATTTTTACGTTCGTGCGACAGAAATTACATATCAATAAGAATATAGTATATAGTAATATTTATCCTCTATGCACAGATTTACGATATTCAATTTTACAAGTGAATCGATTTTCACCTGAAGGACCAAGTCATCTTATTATTTTTACAATATATATATATATATATATATATATATATATATATATATATATATATATATATACTTTCCATTCTGTTCTAATTTAACACAGTTCACAAGTTGGTAACAATGGAATACATGTGTCTTCACATCAACGATATCCCTTTTCCATACATAATGTGCATTGATTTTCAACTGAAGGACCGAGTCATCTTTTTATTTTTTACAATATATACTTACCACATAGACACGCATTCGAATTTACACAGTTCACAAGTTGGCAACAATGCAATACACGGCATCGACGATTTCCGGACGACGGCGGCGTACATATCCAAACCCGTACACTATAACACACGGACGAGTTGACAACGTGGCCGACGATTAACCAGCACACACGCACGAGTCGACAACGTCGACGCTTTTCCAACATGGCCGCCCCGGAAAAACCCCTTACATATACAAACCCGTATACTATAACACACGCACGAATCGGCAACGTGGCCGACCCTTAACCAGCACACTCTTACACAACCCGGCAATCTCGCGCTTTTCCAACATGGCGGCCAGAATTTTACAACATGGACGCAGACCCCACCACTCCAGGCCGCGATGAAGCCACGACCAGGCCGCCGCCGGACGGCGAACAGCAAACGGCGACCATACCTCCACCAATCAACGCACAGATACCCCCGCCAGCACCGCCCAAAAAATGGCCGACGCCGAGCGGCGACACAGCCACGACCAGAACACCGCCAGGCCGCCGCCGGACGGCGAAACGCGAACGGCGAACAACGAACAGCGGCCACGCCTCTGCCTATCAACGCACGGATACCCCCCCTAACCACAGCGCCGCCGAAAACATGGCCGACTACCACCACCCCGGTCACGTGGTACCGCCCACCTGCCCCCACCATCACAAGTCGGCGGAACTGGCCCAGAACTCTCATAATCCCCTCTACTTTCTAAGAACTTCAACATTAGTTATATGTGCCGTCCTTGAAACGCTCAGTATTCTACGGTAAAACCACATTTTGAAAGATCCAATTTTTTAATTGTGGCTTCAGTCAAAGTCCAAGAATCTACATCGTAGAAGAGGACCGAGACTACATACCATCGTAAAAGTGTCATCTTTGTGTTTACTGTTAAATCGTGACGTTTGAAAAAACTGCTCATTCTAGTTTACACAGCTCTTGCCTTTTCAATTCTGCTCTTTAAAATTTGAGAGTGGTCCCATTGTTCATTGACTCTAGTACTAAGATATGTAAATTTGCTTACACGTTCAACTGGCCTTTGGTTCAAATTAAGGGTGCAGTTTATGAACTTGATCTTATATAAAATCATTAGCTTCGTTTTATAAACGTTGATGTCTAGAACATATCTACGGCTGCTGTCTGTCGCTGTATTCATTAGTTGTTCGTGTTGACGGGTGTATATTGTCACAACGCGATGACGCGGAACGCTGAACACAAACGGGTCTGTCGATTGGGGCAATCAGAGCAGTCGGCACTGACGGAGCGCCTACTGGCTATTGGCGTCCACACGAAGGAGACGATGACATTGCCCCTCCCCCCTCCGTAGTTGCACCGGGAAGCGATAGAGATACATAAACCCAATATCAGTATGGAGAACCACACCTGACTTCCATCTTCTATGATTTATATTTAAACACATTTTCAAAATGAAATATTTGAATAGAAATTACTTCTTTCTTCAGACGTACTCTGGTCACTAACGTATACCACCTCACGTCTAGCGCACGCGATTTTAACTGACGATGGCAGTCGATGGGACTGCCAAAACGTGTGGTTTTACAGAAAACATTCGACCACGGCCAAACAGCACGGGAAGGAATTTTATCAACAAACTACTTTTTTGTTGCCGATAACATAGTACACATATAAAAAATTATCCCCTCCCAATTCAATTATCAATTTCATTTATAGACAATTACCCTCTCCCCCTTGAACTACCCTTTTAATTTATAAATATTACATCTACCTATCTACAGTGGATTATTATGACCTTTTTTCAGGATAATTTATTTATCAAAATTAAGTACTTTACTCTTGTTAAAACATAAAGCGTTCCTGGTAAACTACTCCTTTCTCTTAACCGATCTCAACTAAAATCAATATGCCTTGAGTCTTGAACAACTCAGGCACATATGTAAAAAATTATTTGATTCTGTTTGAATTTGCGGCAGTTATCGTTCGCCATAGAAAAACTTCTACAACCAGACACACACACACACGGGCACACAGACACACGCAGAAACACTTTTCGGAAAATGCCTTTCTTCACGTTTTGAAGGTAGTAAAATAAGAATCAGCCCTTACATCGAACACGATTTTTTCGCCATCACCGTACTTCAAATTCTTTATGGAACATGGATTTAAAAACAGCCCCAACAGAGATGAGGAGAGTTGAAGGCTCAATAACACCTGGTATCCAGCATTGAGATGTTCTTAGATCACTACCTTGGGTATAACATCTCAAGCTCTCGACCAATTGGATAGCTGCTACAACGCAGCCAACTGTCTATATAACTTCGACAGTTTGTAGCGAGGCGCCTTAGGATCAGAACGGTAAAGAGAAGACCCACCGAAGATGACTGCCGCAGTTGCTGTCAAAATGTCTGTACTTTTATGAAGATGACCACGGCCCCAAAAGCTCAAGAAATAATTTTTAGTGTAATCTTCACAATATCGCCTATGCTGGTCGCCACCAAAGATAAACGTAATCCTAGAAATCTTTAAGAAGATTTTCTTGCTCGATCTACGCTTAAAACTGAAGATTTCCTGTCGGTACAATTCCTCCCTTATTTATTCCCTAGACGAAAAAACCTGCGGAATATCAGGCTATTCTGATGGACTCGGGAAACATGTTGCAGATACATTTATTTTCGATATACATTTGTTAAATCGAATCTACAAAGACTTTGGATTGCAAATTTCCACACTTAAGACAAAGGTGATAACTTTTCGTTGAACTGATCCCGTACGTGCAAAAATTGTTATAAATGGTATTGTCCTGGAAAAAATCAGCAATTTTGAATACCTGGGCTACAGTGTGTCTTATAATGCAAGCAACGATGTTGTTAATAAATTGCATAAGTTCAACTTTATGTGCGGACCATTAAGCGAACCCTTAAGTTAGCAAGTAAAGGAACACTCCCAAAATTCTACAAGGTGATTGCCCTTCAATCACTTCTTTATGGGTCTGAGAATTGGACTTTAATGAAAGGCCAGGCCAGTCGCATCCAAGCGGCAGAAATAAGAATTCTCAGGCACATGGCAGGGTATGCGCACCATGATGATAGAAGAAACAAAGATATACGGCAGGAAGTGAATATTGTTACGACGGTCTACTTGATCGTCGTGGGTACAGTGGAAAACAAGATAAGTACAAGACACCAATTAAGTCACTAATCACCAGATTTAATTTTCACAGTTAACAGTTCGTAATTAACAACACAGTCTCTTATAACAAATCAATTAAAAATTGTTCACACGTAAATAAATGTCAACTAATATTAAAACACAAATGTATTACAATATACCGTCCGATTATAAAACACAACAGTTCACTAAAAACCACTTGAACGCGCACCGAAATATCGCCCCATAATAACTCGACATAACTCGGACCGCCTGTAAATATATTGCAAATAATACTGAAAACTAAGTCCGCGGCCGCCATGTATGTACCTGCGCTCACAGACCAGAACGTTCCTAATTCCGTCTTAGCGCCCGTGTGAACTACGTAATTAACTGCGGCCTTGACACAGTCCGCGCAGATGGCGACTTCGAGAAAACTCTCGCGGATGCGTTGACAGACACGTATGCCAAATACATTAGAGCGAGATTCTTCTGGCACATTCGACAAACACGTAGGCTGTTCTACGTACGCGTAACACTGCCTCCTCCTTAAGCCTGTTCGTCCCGAACTGCTAAACCGTCTTTGAAGTAGTACTCGACCAGGTGATCTAGAGGGACGTCCTTGCAAAAGATAATTCTCCGGTTCTTTCAATTCAGTCTCGTGTGATCCGAACATCACGTTCCCAGGAAGCGAGTCTTCCGCTCAACAATTAGTTTTGCTCGAATCACTCCCGTTGCATCATGTACTGATGACCTAAACACTACTGGCTGATCCAAATTTGTATGGTTCTCGTCAACAACCTCTTGCGTAACCTCACCTTCAGCCACTTTTCCCTCGGGCGCTTCTATCAGCTCAGGAATAAGCAAGAGTTTTGTCTCGACACCCATAGTTGGCTTTCCAAATCACTTCTTTTGTCGTTGCAATTAATTGTACTTCCCCTGCTAGTGCTTCCTCCATTTCCTCTTGCAATAGGGAGGGTTCCTCTTGACCAGACCTGTTAACTTTTTCTTTGACCAATGCCACTCGTTTAATCGAATGGTTGGTAGAACCTGTCATTTTAGCAATGCGAAGTTTTATATTCTCTTCGCCAACCTTCAGGACATTCTCTGTTAAGTCCACAACGAATCCGTAGGCATTCATAATGTCCGTGCCAAGAATTACTTCATCCACAATGTCTGCAACTAGCATTTGGTGGCTAAACTCGAGAAGACCCAGGCGTACACGTACGTCTATCTTTCCTAGCACCTTGACGGGACTTCCAGTCACAGACTGTATTATTGCACAAGAACTAGTTAGAGGCTGACGGTTGCTGACTAAGTCAGGGCGCACAATGGACACTGTTGCGCCCGTGTCAACTGTAAATGATGTTGGTTTACCTTCGCCAAATCCATTAACAATCAAGTTTCCACTGGTTATGTAGCGTGGAAACTGTGTGCTGTTCTGGGGCTTTAATTTTCCAATTGGTGCGATCACTCTCTTCTCTCGGTAACTTCTTCTCCAAACAGTCTACCTGTAGATGACCACGTTTTCCACAGTTGTAACATTTCGGTCTTCTGTCTTTTTAAAATCGTTGCGACTCTCTTGAACTTTTGAATTGTTTTTCCGACAACATTGTTTTTCCGCACCCACCGTAACGGCAATGTCATACAGACATCTTCTGACTCCAATGTAATGGCACAAACCCATTAATGTAGCGGGACGCTGACCTGGCAGCTTCAAACTCTAGGGCATGAACAAGGACTTCTGAGTTATTTCGGTGTCTTGCCATTCGTAACACTTGCTGAAGTTCACAATCTCCGATGCCATCAATAAATGTCTGCACCGCAAACCTTATTCGAAAATCTTCTGGTGCTTCAGGATAGCCCAATCTAATCAATCTGTCGATACTTGCTTCAAACTCTTGAAGACTCTCCCCGGAACGTTGTCGTCTTGTTCTCAACTGAGCATAGTACACATCTCGCAAATTTTTATCACCGTAGCGTAATTCTAGAGCTTTTATCAACTCGGGATAGATGTTCTGGCTGTCAGGTGAGTGACTGGGCTCGGAGGTTGGGAAGGGACATTTGAATTATAGGTTGTTTGCGATGATGTTGTGGACAGTGGGGAGGGTGGGGGTGTGAACTGTTTGGTTTATCCTCTTGGTTGTTTGTTTCTATCTGACAATAGGCTGAGAAGCTTGAAAGCGCTAATCGGAATATTTTTTGTATAGTGGTGTGCAACAGTGATAATTCTGTTTGTCATTATATTGTAGTCTCCCAGTGACGTGTACACTTACGTAATTTAATTGTAATATTTGTAAACACTTGGTTACTCACCGTCTTATGACTTGTTTAAAACTTTCAATAACTACGCGTTTCAAGGATAAATCCTTATCATCAGGTTATATATAAACACCAATCCTTCTGGAGAAGTCGTCAAAAATTCAAAAGTTTTACCAAACATCACAGTATGTATGTCATCTCAGAACACCTTATTGTATCACTTCATGCCGCGTCGCGACCTGATGCGCACCACTACACACAACATCTCCAGAAGGATTGGTGTTTATATATAACCTGATGATGAGGATTTATCCTTGAAACTCGTAGTTATTGAAAGTTTTAAAGAAGTCACAAGACGGTGAGTAACCGAGTGTTTACAAAAATTACAATTTATACTTACTCTGCCAGTTGTTGCTGACGGAAGATTCCCCCCCCTATTTTACCGATTCTTCTAGTATTGCATCCTATTCGAACATCCTATTGCATTATTCGAACATATTACACCCCACACACACACACACACACACACAACATTGATCCTTCAAACGTTGACACCGTCGCGTCACCAAGAACAAGTTAGACAGCGCTCCTAGTGGCAGACTCTGACGAAGCTTATAATAAACGAAAACTGGTTCAGGATCTAAGGTAAAATTTTTACGTTTTTACCTATAAAAATCTTTGTGTTCCGAGTCGGTAGCGATTTAAATATATTTGATTAATTACGAATTACACTAGTCTTGTACAAAATGTCCACTTTTTTCACTGTTAACGGTTCTGTCACATTTCTGACCCACGCAACGACGGTCTCACTGATCGTCGTATGGTACAGTGGAAAACAGAACACAAGACACCAGTGAAACAACTAATAACCAGCATTAATTATTACAATTAATAACCTGTCATCAACAAGATAGTCTATTACAATAATTCAAGTGAAAATTGTCCACACTCTATAATAATGTCAACTATAAAACATTTCGCACTAATTAAAACACAATAAGAGTTCGCTACAAACACTCGATCCGCGCTAAAGGAATCGCTAACACCACTGAACTGACAAGCCGGCTGCTATGGTTTTTATAGGTAGCGCACGCTTTCTAGAATTCTTCCATCCTCAATGTGAACGCCACATAATGCTGACCCTAATGCGTATCTTAAGTGGGCTCTTGATGAATCTGGAACAAACTTCTCGGCTTTAACTGAGGCAACACCTGGCTACTAGTGGCGGGAGGCAACGAGTGGAGGACAATCTCGGCTGTTCTAGAAGATTCGATACGGTTCTCTTCACAACATTCTTACAAAATATTCCTAACGTATGGCCAAATAATAAAACTGTAGTCAACATACCTAGGCCATAGTTTACGTTCGCTGATAAGTTATCTTTTATTTTAAAATTCTTGCTTTCAAGCCATTCCATCAGTATTAAAACTGTTTTGCTTCTTTTCATCAGAAAAATACATAAGGCGTTAAGGCTTTGGACGGGTTAGCGTGTGCTACTTTTTTTTGGGTGTTAATTTGAATGGAGGAGGGGTGAGGGGGTGTCTTCCGGTTATTTATACAAAGGGAAAGGAGTTAGTCGCTTGTCGCAGTTTGCTGGTGACCTTGAGGTATGCGTGTTTACGTGAGTTTGTATGTCTTGTGTTGTGTGTGTTCAGTGTGTATGTGTGTGTAGGGAGGTATTATAGATTTCGTCTTGATTTGCAAGTTTTATTTGTTGCCTATATATTATGTAAATACTGTTTAGTGTTTTGACATCGTTTCCGTTGTAAGACAGAATATTGTTTATCTTTAATTTTTGATAATTTTGTTTTGTTTTTTGCCTTAACAAAGATTTGTTGAGTAGCCAAAACGTCGCTTTTAAATGAAAAATCGTCGATTTAAAGAGTTCGACACAACAGTAGGCCTAACGTCAACAACCCATCACTGACGACTTTTAAAGTGAATAGTATTGGCTTTTTAAAATTCCAAAATAATTTCCCTTAAGATCAGTGAAAATTTTAATGAAATCACAAAAACGTTAAGTAGGGTTCAAATTAAACAAAAGGTTTACAGATCTTAATGGAGTATCACGTTTGAAAAATGTTAAAATTTTTAGACCCTGTGCAAAAAAAAGAGAACAACATTTTTTAAAAAAATTAATTGAAAAATAAATCAGGATGTAACACTAATACGGTTCAAATGTTAACAAATTATAATGTTTGTTGTATGATTGTGTTCTCTGGAATTGTTATATTATTCAGGAAACAATAGAGAAATTGCGATTTTTCTTAGCTTTCCCATACTTGACAAATTATCTACTATCTAAATTTTATGTAATATAAATTTGCTAGCTGTTACCCGAGGCTTTGGACGCAAATATTTAAGTTTTAATAAGTACGTATTTTAATATAATTTTTTTTGTCTTTGTCTATTTGGCGTTCTGTCAGCTCGTATATCAGTTTTGTAGGCATTAGTCAAATTCTCTCCAAAGCTGTTTTCAACACTTGTGCTATTTTAACTTGTACTAAATTATTATGTTGGTGCAACATCATTTGGAGATTTAAAAGTACCCGTTTATAATGACTTCGGAGATATTTATAGAGTACCTGTTGAATAAAAAACGCTACATTATTTATTTTAGGCGTTACTGAGTTAGAAGCATTGTATAACACATGAAACGTTATGGTTTCATCAACCATTGCTTTTATGTATTTCAGCAGTAAATTAAAAATCAAGACCGTTGTCACTTAATTTCAAAAATGAAAACAACACGTATTTTCGCTTCGCATTAAGTAATTGGACAACTTACAATTAGTACACTTCTTCTTTTCCACATCGTATTATATCGATACAATCGCATTGTACGGTAGCGCGATAATTTCGCTTTCTAGGTTGGCTAATCTGCTTACTGCTTTGGTCCAATTTTGCGTGTTAGAACTTTGTACAGTGTGTGTCAGTCGCTTGCGGCGGTCGGTTCGCCGACCTTTTTACTGTCATATTTTCTTGTCGACATTTAATGTAGGCTTTAGGCCGGCATATTCTTACTTATGGCCAACTTGGCCCGCTATCAATTTAATTCAAATTCTTTAATACTTTTTGGCAACATACATTATTAGCCAACCTGATTTCAATAAATTGAAACATGTAATGTAACTTGGGAAAATGCATTAAAATCAATTCAATACAGTCCACATTTTATCATTTTTCATTCCCACTGAACCAATGCATGCATTACTGCCTATTTTTTACAAACGTTGTTGGTACACGCCGACAGGATCACTCACTTCACAAAACATTTTTTAGCCCACTTGGGCCTGATACTCAACATTTTTTGGTCCACCGTGCCTGGATTCTTCTCATACCATTTTTTGGTCTTCACGGTACGGATCATTAACATTTTTTGGTCACTCCGGACCTGGATTTTCCATCTAATATTTTCTACCACTATTTCTGGCCATCACGGGCAAGTTAGCACGTCAGCTGATACGACCGTGGCGTGATTTTCATCGGCATTTCGCTCGTCATCTTGCAGCCTTCTGACAACATCTTAGCAAGTGCCTGCTAGCTACAGTGCTTTACAAAAGGCGGTCATCTCTACTAGCTGTTTGCCATCTTCACCAAGGAGCCGACGCTGCAGGACATCGCCAACAAGGTATCAACAACAACAGTGTATTGAGGTGCGTACAATTTCTGAAGAAGGCCTCAAAGTGCTGACCAGAAAGAGAGGCGGCTTAAAGTCGGCAATAGTGCGGATACAATCTGCTGTAAATTCGTTTGATGTAACTTTAAATACAAAACATTTTCTAACTGTAAGGCTGGACAGTCTCAAAAGCTTGGCCTCGAAATACGACGAGGTGCAGTCTCAAATAGAACTCATTAGTAAGGACACGAGCGTTGCTCAAGCAGACCGAGTTGAGGTCGAAGAAATGTTATATTCAACTGAAGCAAACATTTTGCAATTACTTGACACATTTAATACTCAGACTGTACCTCCCGTATTATCGACGCACATGCAATTAAAACCAATAAGTTTGCCCTGCTTCTCAGGCAACATATTGGAATGGCAACATTTTTACTCAATTTTTACCGATTTAGTGCATTCAAGATCTGATTTAACACCAGTGCAAAAATTACATTATTTACATTCGTCTTTGAAGTGTGAACCGTTAGATTTAATCAAGTCATTACTTATTTGTAAAGAAAATTATACAATAGCGTTGAGTTTGCTGTCCGAAAGGTATAACAACCCATTCATACTAGCTAAATGCTATGTGCAAAACCTACTTCAGGTCAAGTCGACAATAAAGGACTCGGTCCAAAGTTTGGCAGAGTTCACTAACACAATAACGTCTTCCGTTAATTCACTGGCAGCAATGAAGCTGTCAGTGAATTCATTTGAATTTATCACTATACAGTTACTATCCACTAAACTCGACCCTATTACTTTTAAACTTTGGAAGGAGTCAATAGACCCTGACAAACTACCTAGCTTTCAAGACTTCACGCATTTTTTAAACTTGCGTAGTCAGCTGTTAGAAAATACAATGCCCATTGAACCCGGACAGCAACTCAACACACTTAATGTAAGACCTAACAATAAATATGAGAAATGTAACTCAAGAAATACTGCTGGCAGCACTACATTTAAGAGCTATTACGCAGCGGCAAATCATTATTCATGCGTGTGTTGTAAATCCAACCACCCGCTTTACATAAGTAATAAATTTCGTATATTAAGTACCGCTGAGCAGGGACAATTTGTTTCAAATCATAAATGTTGTAGCAATTGCCTTAGATCAGGTCATCTTATAGCTAGCTGTAAGAGTAAACAGGTGTGTAAAATCTGTTCAAAACGACACCACACATTGTTGCACGCAAATTACGTGCCGAACTCAACAGCTGCCAGCAGCAACTATTGCTCGCTTAAATTACAATGCAAGAATAATTTTCTTTTATCCACAGCAGTTGTATCTGTCGTTGACCAGGCTGGCAACAGACATAGGGCTAGAGTGCTCCTAGACGCCGGTTCACAGATAAATTTCTGTAAAAAATCATTTGCAAAGAAGTTACATCTCAAATTATCTAAATCTAATATACCAATCACAGGAATAAACAATACAGCGTGTTACGCAACTGATATTGCTTCTATACGTATTATTTCTCGCTATCAGAGATATAGTTTCGAGGCGAAATGTGCCGTCTTATCTACGTTAACTCACAATCTGCCTTCAAACTCGTTTGATATCAACCAGTTCCGCATTCCAAACAAAATTTTTCTGGCTGACCCTGATTTTAATATATCATCGCAAATCGACATACTATTAGGGGCACAATTTTATCTGGACTTGATCTTAACCAATAAATACACACGCGGCCCCAATTTTCCCATCATTCAGGAAACAAAACTGGGCTACATTTTGGCTGGCAACCTGCCCAAGCACTGCCGCAACGATGGTCCTGCTGTTTTGTTCCTAGCAAGGAACAACGACAGCCAAATTCTGCAATCTCTCGAAAGATTTTGGGAAGCAGAAACTATCGCTGACAATACCCCTGATAACGAGTCAGCCTGTGAAAAGCATTTTGTGCGCTCTACCCAGCGCAACCACGAGGGTAGATTTGTGGTTTAACTTCCATTTAAGCCTGATAATCTCCAGTTGGCGGAATCTTACACGAGTGCTGAATCAAGATTCTTAAGCTTAGAGCGTCGATTTAGGCGAGATGCTAAGCTCGCTCGCGACTACGCGACTTTATCAAAGAATATATGGATCTTGGGCACATGACACTCATCGATGATGGCGCTATCAATTTAGGAGCGTCAAATATTTACTACCTGCCTCACCATGCCGTATTTAAACAGTCTAGCTTGACCACAAAACTGCGCGTTGTTTTTGATGGTTCGTCCAAGACTACTAATGGCCTTTCTTTAAATGACATATTGTTAGTAGGCCCCAATGTTCAACAAGACCTTTTTTCCATTCTTTTGCGTTTCCGCATACATAAGTATGTTCTCATTGCCGACATCGAGAAGATGAATCGTCAGATTCGCGTGGCTGAAGGGGATTGTCACTATCAACGCATTCTGTGGCGTGATTCTCCCCTCGAACCACTTAAACATTTCGTATTGCAAATGGTAACCTACGGCACGGCTAGTGCTTCGTTTTTGGCCACTCGCTGTCTTCTACAAATTGGTAGGGACAATCAGGCTTCCTTTCCCCAAGCGGCGTTAGCTATAACAAACGATTTTTATCTCGACGATCTACTTACCGGTTCGGACACTATCCCTGATGTAACCAAGCTGAAATCCGATCTAGGTGCGTTACTGAGTCAATATGGTTTCACGTTGCACAAATGGGCATCAAATGAACCCACAGCGGTCGCAAATCATGACAATTTTTCACGGTCCCTAAATGAACAGGACAATGTGCGTACCCTAGGCATTCTTTGGAACAATAATGCCGATTCATTTTTGTTCGACATCAAATTATTTCCCGTTGATTCAAGCATATCCAAGAGAAAAATTCTTTCGATTATTGCTGGAATATATGATCCTCTTGGTTTAATCGGTCCAGTTGTCTTTTTGTATAAACATTTCATGCAGCGACTTTGGCTTTGTAAGCTTGGTTGGAATGAACCGATTTCCGGTCAGTCACGTTCTGATTGGCATTCTTTGTGTGACGAATTGGGTCTGATTGGCAAAATTGTGGTCCCGCGATCTATTCGTTGCAAGCGTGAGGCAGCTACAGTTCAATGGCATGGTTTTTCGGATGCTTCTGAAAGGGGGTTTGGCTGTTGTATGTATGTCAGAGTCATTTATCAAGATTCTACTGCCTCCTGTCACCTCTTGTGTTCCAAATCTCGCGTGGCTCCCCTACGACAGGTGTCATTACCTCGCATCGAACTCTGCGCTTGCTTGTTATTATCGCGACTCGTATCTAAGGTTATTCCTGCTCTTTATTTGTTTATTGATAATGTACATTTGTATTCTGACTCTATGGTGGCTCTTTACTGGATTCATGCCCAGTCTACACGGTGGAAAACATACGTCGCTAATCGGGTTGCTGAAATTCAGCGTCGTACGCAAACTTATACTTGGCATCACATTAATTCAAGACACAATCCTGCTGATATTATATCAAGGGGGTGTCCCCCTGACGTTTTGCGCGATTGCTCGCTTTGGTGGCACGGTCCTAGCTGTTTGTCTCAATCGTCAGAGTCTGATCCCTTCCCATCCTTCGTACCGGCCACTCCGTCGTCTTCTGAAGTCACCGCGGAAGAGAAACATACACATAACCTTTCTCTAATGTCTACCCTGGCTGTTGACCTCTCTTTGGACTTTTCCTCGTTGCATCGTCTAACGCGCGTATACGCTTACTGTTTTCGGTTCATCAGAAATATTAGACACTCAAGTGCTGACAAACTTACGGGCGATCTTACCCCTGTAGAAATTCATCAGTCTCTCAATTTCTTCATAAAACAATCTCAGTCGAACCACTTCGCAGCCGAAATTAATTGTCTTCGTAACGGATCTTCTGTTTCCATTAGGAGTAAGTTGGCTTCTCTCGACCCGTTTCTTGACGACTCTGGAGTGATACGCGTGGGCGGACGATTACAGCATTCCCAATTACCCTACGACTCTAAACATCCTATTGTATTACCCCCATCGGCGCATATTACACGCCTTATCATTGAACGTGAGCACATTCGTTTACTTCACGCTGGTGCTCAACTCGTGCATCATTCACTGCGTCAACGTTGGTGGATTGTTAATGCCAGGTTAGTCATTCGTTCCATTATTCGAAAATGTGTGAGGTGTATCAGGTTTAGTGCCAAACAGCAGGTACAGGGGCTTGGTATTTTACCATCCCCTAGAGTCACCCTTTCTAGGCCGTTTCTATTTTGCGCGGTTGATTATGGTGGTCCCTTCATGATTCGTCATGGCGGGCAGGAGTCTAGAGCTCTTTCTAAGGCATACGTATCTTTGTTTATTTGCTTAGCGACTAGGGCTATTCACATGGAATTGGTTTCCGACCTTACGGCCAGCGCGTTTATAGCCGCATTACGTCGTTTCATGGCCCGTAGGGGCATACCAAGTCAACTGTACTCCGACAATGGCACAAACTTCAGGAAGGCCCGCACTATCTTACATGATATTTACAACTTTTGGCACAATCAGGATGACATCTCATCGATCAAGTCATTCACGTCCTCTCAGGGGATATCATGGTCATTTATTCCGCCCTCCTCACCTCATTTCGGTGGCCTTTGGGAGAGCAGCATAAAGAGTTTGAAATTTCATCTGCGCCGCGTGGTAGGCAAATCTATACTCAACTTCGAAGAGTTCACGACCGTTTTGTCTCAGATAGAGGCATGTCTGAACTCTCGACCTTTATTGCTATTTCTTCAGATGTTAACGACCCGGTGCCACTTACACCTGGCCATTTTTTGATTTGCGCACCCTTAACGGCGATACCGGACCCAGACCTTTCTCACGTTCCTGTTTCTCGTCTTGGGCGTTGGCAACTTCTTCAGAGGTTTGTCCAAGGCATATGGAAGGCATGGTCTCGCGATTATTTGCATCAGTTGCAGCAGCGTCACAAGTGGAAGTTTGCCAAGGATAATGTTTCCATTGGTGACTTAGTTTTGCTTATTGAGGATAATTTACCTCCATTAGCCTGGAAATTTGGCGTAATTATCGCCACATTTCCCGGCCCAAATAACTTGGTTCGTGTTGTGGACATTCGCAAGCCTACGGGTGTTTTGCGGAGACCAATACATAAGTTATGTCTGTTGCCAGCGCGAGACGAGATTTGACAAAATTATGATTACTTAGCACAATGCTATTTTATTTAGCCACTGGCTTATTACTTATTACGACCATTTGGTCAACCTAATTGTGATGAATTATCACAATATTTAATTTTATCAATTTTGCGCCATTGCATGCTTTTATAATTATCACAGTTTTTGGTGGTATATTAATATTTTGTATTTGTATGTTAATTTTGTGTGGCATACTATGTCTTACACATTTACATTTGATGTTTTGGGGTATATTTCATGTTTTTGGTGGTCTCATTTTATAAAATTTTGTTACATAATATTTGCATGTCTTGCAGCTGAGCAATCATGCATTCATTTCTTTATACTGTTGCTAATAAATGTGTGTATTATTCTGTGAATGTCTTTAAATTGTTAAATTGTTTCTGTAATCACAGTATTGTATCTGTTATTTGACATTGCAATTATTCATATTGTAATTATCTAAATTATTGTTATTGTATTTACATAACTTGCGTTTATGTAAAAATTATTGTTTTGCGTCTGCCGTATGTAACTGCCACGTCTAGATTTATTTTATATTGTATTCATTTTGCGAGTAAGCATGCACAATTATTGTTACTTAAATTATGATATACATGTCATATTTGGGCTTGCATTCAGTCAGCATCTAGCTTGTTCATACATTATTACATATTGTAAGTTCCTGAAACTTCAGGAACAGCATGACTAGGTCAATACATGCCGCCCTGCTGAATATACGTTTGAACATGTAATTGCAACATGTTCAATAACAATTTTGTTCATGTAATTAATTCTCTGTACAGGTCCACGAGTCTCAACTAATTTTACAGTAACCATCTATGACATGCATAGGGTTACAAACTATCGGTCCATCATGTGATGAGCTTCCGATCATGCATTAAATATTGTACAACTGTGTATTTTTTCATGTTTTGTAATGTTATATACTGTGCACATACACTATGTGATGGTAATATTTGTCAAACCAGACTTTATATTCATGTCTGAAAACAGCTGTTCGCCAACCTTGGCTTACAAACGCTTATCTCTAGGCTTATCTTATGCATGCTTATCTCTAAGCTAGTAACGGACTGCCGTTATCTAATCTCATAACTCAAGGTTCAACTTAGCCTTGAATCTAACTCTTGTTATTAAGAAAACTGTATCCTTTTAAATTAAGTTGTAAGATATACCATAATTTATTAAAAAATGTTAAAAAATCATTTGATTTTGACGGGCAGCTTATGTACGGTAGCGCGATAATTTCGCTTTCTAGGTTGGCTAATCTGCTTACTGCTTTGGTCCAATTTTGCGTGTTAGAACTTTGTACAGTGTGTGTCAGTCGCTTGCGGCGGTCGGTTCGCCGACCTTTTTACTGTCATATTTTCTTGTCGACATTTAATGTAGGCTTTAGGCCGGCATATTCCTACTTATGGCCAACTAGGCCCGCTATCAATTTAATACAAATTCTTTAACACTTTTTGGCAACATGCATTATTAGCCAACCTGATTTCAATAAATTGAAACATGTAATGTAACTTGGGAAAATGCATTAAAATCAATTCAATACAGTCCACATTTTATCATTTTTCATTCCCACTGAACCAATGCATGCATTAACGCCTATTTTTTACAAACGTTGTTGGTACACGCCGACAGGATCACTCACTTCACAAAACATTTTTTAGCCCACTTGGGCCTGATACTCAATATTTTTTGGTCCACCGTGCCTGGATTCTTCTCATACCATTTTTTGGTCCTCACGGTACGGATCATTAACACGCATATTATATAAAACATCGAAAATGTACTGCAGGAATGGATAAATGTACAGTTCCGCTGCCGCTAAATATCTTCGGTTTATTTATTTGTTAATATCGTATTAATTCTGGTCTCCATGGTGTTTTTGACATTTTTAGTAGTATTATTTAATATATTTAATTACTTATTCATTGCTACATCAGAAATATGTATAAACATAAATTTTATAATCGCTTAAGGCAATTACAAAATATATAGACGTATCTGTATACAAAGTTACAAAACATATCGATACAATTGCAAAGTAAAAACATTGAAATTGGAGGAACGTATAAAGGTACAGTTCGATGCCTCTAAATATCATTTGTTTATTTACTTGTTACTATAGTAATTAATTTTGGTCTCCATGGCATTGTTGACATCTTTATACGCGTCAACAAAAATACATAATTAAAAGAGCCTAAATCCTGCAAACGGGGCAAAATATCAAATTCCAAGTTAGACAGCATTTTTCGCATTGTGTCAACGGTTACCTGTGCAAAATTTTTTGGCAATCGGTGTAACGGTGTGAATTTGTATTCAGTACCCACAAATCGTCAGACTTTGAGCTTTATATATATATATATATATATATATATATATATATATGTATATATAGTTCATTCAAAATATCGTGCGAGGAGTGCAACTTATGGAACATACTATTACACCTTGTTCGCATTTAACTTCCTATGAGTTTAGACTTATTGCCTTTACAAGAATGATGGAAAATTAAATATGAATTTTACTATAATACTTTATTAATATATAAATATATATACATATAGTATTTAAAATTTATAATTATATTACCTCAAGAAGTTCTTTTCCTTATTTGGAACATGTTTCGAGAGTTCCTGTTCTCTCATCTTCAGCCTTCGCCATCTTGTTTCTGTTTAAGTACTTGTGTGTTGGCTGCTGGATGTTATAAAGGTAGTTTGTTGGTCTTTGGTTTTTAAAGTTGTATTATTGTGTGTGGTTGTGGTATTAGTTTTTGTATTTTGTGTATTTTCGATATTGAGTGCTTTGAATATTGTGTCATGTTTTGTATTGATTTGTATTTGTTCTGGTATTCTAGAGGAAGATGAAATGCAAGTAGTCTAAGGAAACCGTGTACTGGGCACCGGAACACGCCTTGCGAGTGTATACATTGGCACAGAAGAAGAAGAAACAGAAGAAGAAGAAGAAGAAGAAGAAGAAGAAGAAGAAGAAGAAGAAGAAGAAGAAGATGGAGGAGGAGGAGGAGGAGGAGGAGGAGGAGGTGACGGAGGGGCAGAGGAGGTGTGGAGGAAGGAGGAGAAGGAGGAGGAGGAGGAGGAGGAGGTGGAGGAGGAGGTGGTGGAGGTGGAGGAGGTGGTGGAGGAGGTAGAGGAGGAGGAGGAGGAGGAGGAGGAGGAGGAGGAGGAGGAGGAGGAGGAGGAGGAGGAGGAGGAGGAGGAGGAGGAGACAATATAAAACAAAAAATTTAGTAAGCTACTTGAACAACTTATGTTGATGTGGTACGGACAATGATGTGGATGACAACGAGAGAGATCTGAACGGCATTCGTCAGATTTGACAAATGCCGATCTGAAGATGAGCTGAGATGCTTGAAGGCACTAATCGGTATAATTTTTCTATAGTGGTGTGCAACAGTAATAATTATATTTGTGATTGTAACCACTAACACAACTTTCATCATTAAACTTTTAATAAAAACTGTAGATTTATATTTTTTAGACTGTTAATAGCGACCTAAAATTAGTTAAAAATTGTATGAGCACTTTAGTCAAACAACATTGTGTAATTTCTTTACAGTGCTCTAAAATATCTGTATTACTTACCTCCCCTGCACAGGAGCAATCCTGTGCCTCAGCCGATTGGAAGAGTATTCCCGCCACGGCCAGAATGATTGACAACAACACGAAGTTACGGATGGTCTTCATTGTACGTAGTCTGCAGACGACAATTGATGTCTTGGCTACGACACCCGTTGCTTGTCCTTATATAAGTCGATCTAGATCCCCTTCCATTTGCAAAATAAATAAAGTAAAAAGATAAAGCGTTAAGATTGTCAGATTGTGATTTCTTGTTTAATATGTGCAATATTTCTCTTAAAATGAATAGTGTGAATTTATACGGTTATAAAGATAAAAAAATTACCTTTGCCTTTTCTATTTTTACCGTTTAAACATTATGCAGTAAAAACAATAATTACATACATTATTACCGGTGTGTGTGTGTGTGGAGGTAGAAAATTAGAAAAAAATGTTCTTAAAGCCATAATTTACACCTTTGTTTACGCAGCTTCGGTAAATAGTATGAAAAATACGGTTACATAAAGGTCGTCACAATAACGCAGATTGTGTACAAATGTGAAGCGTCTTGGATCAAGTGTTAAACAATTTTGCGCAGTATAGTAAAGATGTTTTTGTACATTTTTATGAAAAATACAACACTAAATTATTATTGGCTATATAAAAAGGAAAACTGTATCAATAACTTTTAATCCTGAAACTAATAATGTAGAATCTTGTTGAATCGTGTTTGGAGACGCGACTTGATTTTGTCGATCATGAAAAAATAATGTTCACACCGTTGATTACAATTGATTGTAAATAGTACTGTAAAAATAATCGCAAAACTTATAGAAAACATTATGGGATTTTACAGTGGTACCGTTGATAGATGTCAACAAATCACTTATTCGGTGTGCCAACATGTCGTGTCAGTACAAATTATATGTAGAATGTACAATGTTGAATATGTATTATTATTATTATTATTAGCAGGGGTCATATAGTCTATGCCGCATCCCGCATTTCGAATGCCATTTCTTCCTATCTTTCCAGTCATCGTCTTCAATAGCTCGATCTCTCATGCTTTTCCTAATTCCTGTTCTCCATTGTTTTGTCAGTCTTCCTTCTCTTCTCCTGTTTTGTGGTGTTTAAGGTAATGCTTTCTTTGGCCATCGCGTCTTCTCCATCCTCATTACGTGACCATACCATAGCAACTGTCTGGATTCTATTCTTTCCGCTGTTGTAAATGTGCGCCCTGTTTTCCTTCTTATATCTTCGTTTCTAAAATGTTGCATTCTAGAAATATTACACGCTCTTATTAAGAAGTACATATGTAAAAAGTACTTCTTAAGTTGAATATGTAAAAGTTTATTACACACCCTCTACGATCTGAAGTGATAATATCATGTGGCGAATGAGTCACTTAATGTGACATCACAAGGGGGGGTGAGACGTGTGTACAGTTTAGTCGTTTGTGTAGCGCTACGTGAAATCTGCACTGACTGACTAGAAAGTTGATGACCGCAAATTCTACTATTTTTATGCAAAACTGGACAATGGCGACGCCTTAACGAATTGTAGCAAAAGGCTGCGCAAAATTGTACGTGGGATTCTATAAACATGGAAATGCACAAATTGCCAGACATGACGAGAAATAAACTAAATGTACTAAATGACAATGAAACGATAAAAGGAAATAAAATATTTTGTGTAGCCGTCTGCTAAGAATGCCACAGAACAGACTACCAATTCTAACAGTACAGTATAGAGTTAGAGGAAGATGAAATGCAAGTAGTCTAAGGAAACCGTGTAGTGGGCACCGGAACACGTCCTGCGAGTGTAATACATTGAAGAAGAAGAAGAAGAAGAAGAAGAAGAAGAAGAAGAAGAAGAAGAAGAAGAAGAAGAAGAAGAAGATCTTTAAATGTCAATATATGACGTTATATTATTATTAATTATATAATTAATGTAATTACTAATTAACATTTTCTCAAATGATTAAAACAATTTGTCATCATATTTTAAAAGAGATTCGACGAGACTTTTAGAATAGAACTCTGTGTATATAGTGATCTTCACTTCCATCCTCTTCTTCTATCCAACAGCGTGGTTACAGAGCTAAGAGAATGACACACATCTTCCGATCAACCGTTATATTTGAAATATCATTGACAGTTTATTGAGTCGCAACAGTAATCCAAAGGGTTGCACTAAAACCAACAACATGTCTTATCACTCTCATTAAATTGATAAAGGAGCACTTGTAAATATTATTTACAATATCAAATAGTGTACCTGTTGCATACCACCGTAAAACGTGATAATCACTTTACTCTTCTGATGATACTTCATGTGTTTTCATATAACTGTAACTAAAATAGGTAAAAGTTGTATATTCAAAATATATTTTGTTTACAAAAATTCTATCCAGGAATTGATCTTTTATAGCGGTTGTATTTATTTTTAGAAAACCGTAACAAAATGATTTGATTACATCAGTTTCACCTCTAGAGCTGTAAGAGGTGTTGAAGCACACAATATTTTAACACCGTATTCTTTTACACTTTTGCAATAAAAGTCACGCTATCTCCAGTTAACGATGTAGTGGCAACATTATTGCCCCCGTATGCTATCATTGTCTCTACGTAAAAGCAGTGTCTCCGCACGCTTCTGTTTGCAGACGATCAGGTTGTCATCGATGATGTTAAATATGGTACCTCATTTGTGCTGAAAAAGCTATTGAATGAATGTTCATAGAGGGGCATTAAAATTAATATACAAAAAATCGGAGTATTTATATGTAGGGGAAAAATGAGGGATATTGTGCTACAAGGTGTAATTATAAGAGTCTGCCAAGAATATAAAAATGTTGGGAGTATAATTAATAAAGAAACTAGTGCGATAAATTAGTGAATAAGTTGCATAAGTTGAATAAGTTTATGTGCGCCACCATTAGGCGAACCCTTAAGTCAGCAAGTAAAGGAACACGGCTAAAATGCTACAAGGTGATGGCTCTTCCCCCACTTCTTTATGAGTCTGAAAATTGGAATGTAACCAAAGGCCAGGCCAGTCGCATCGAAGCGGCTGAAATGAGATTTATCAGGTACGTGGCAGGGTATACTCTCCATGATCATAGAAGAAACACAGGTATACGGCAGGAACTAGATATTATGAGTATACTCAACAGGATCGCCCAGTATCGGCTGAATTGGTGGGAACGTCTTTGCCTGGCGTATCCCCAAACAACTATGGAACTATAAGCCGACGGGACGGAGAGGTGTGGGAAGTCCGAGGAAGCGCTGGAGTGACCTAGCTAATCTTTGTCTATTTGAGACCGGAACAAACCATCCTTGGTTTAATTCTTGAAGATGAAGATGATGATGAAATCAGAGTATTTATATGTAGGGGATAATGTGAGTGATATCGTGCTACAAGATGGGATTATAGTAGTTTGCCAAGAATGTAAATATTAGAGGAGAATAATTAGCAAATCGTTAACTTGCTATAAAGATATTAATTACTACGTCATTCGAGGATAAATACCTAACTAAACTAAACTCTCTTCTATGGTTAAATTTAATTTGTATAGACAACTGTTTAGCCAATTACAACATATGGATCCGAGTGCTGTCAGGTGACAAAACAGAATAAAGGAAACTGGATCTATTTAAACGGAGTTAGAAATCATATTGTCGAATATCCTGGCAGTAATGTATCAGAAATGAGGTAATTATGTTGTGAGCAAGTTGCAAACACACACGGTGTTGGAAGACCGGTTATTGAGAATAAATAATTTTTAAGAGATCATGTATATCTCACATAAACATGTATTTATCACATTTTAACTGTTAGTAGTAAATTTTGTAATTTGAATTAACAGATAATATGTATTTTTATATTTTTCCAGTGCAGACATGTAGGTTGCTGCCAACATCTGAGGTGTATGAGGATTCTGCACAGATATTATTGCATGCCCATGAAACTGTAAAGTGAAGAATGAAGACGTGAAGAACATGCCGCATTTACAGTAGTATTAAGTAAAAAAACTGTAGAAAAAAAAATGAAAATGCTTTTTATATTTTACAAAAGAACGTTTATTTCATAGCTGCATTTTTATGTACATCAAATGTGAATGATTGTCAAAGGCAAACATAAATTTCAACAGTTATCGCTGTTGTAAATGCTTATACTAATTCAGGTATTACTTAATTTCTGATGTAGGCAAACACACTTGACCCATCTTAATTGCTATTTGGTCAGTCAAGTAGGTACGCGTTACATTGTGACAAATACCAGAGACATTAGTTGTAAATATCTGATATGGTATGTTCATATACTCAAACAGAAACAACCTATCTAATCTAAAAGAGTAAAATGTCAATTACCAATCCCAGTCAATGGTATATGGAGAATGCGTTACAATGAGGAACTATACAAGCTGTATAAAAACAATGATCTAGCCACCACCATCCGATTGCATAGATTGCAATAGGCAGGACACATCATTAGGAAGAAAGGCAGGCGATACCTAGGAAGGTACTGTTTAGTCAAATCGAGGGTAGAAAGCCTGTCAGAAGACCCAAGACACGCTGGATTGACGCAGTGGCAAGGGATGCTGCTAATTTACTTAAAATAAAACTATGGACATCGATCGCCAAGAACACGGAAAAATGGAGGCGGATGATTATGGAGGCTAAGGTTCGACTTTGAACTGTGACGCCATAGAAGAAGAAAATGTCAGTGAAATGATGTAACTCTAAGGGATATCTATTAATTAGATAACATGTGATAGGAAATGTAAACCTGTTAATGTTATCTACAAGGAAATTGTGAATAGAAAATGAAATATTTAATGAGTAGAAAGATATGAATTTTAATATTCATATAAGGTGACCTTGGCGAAATTTCGGTCAAGATGTCTGCTTTCAATCGGACTGTTTCTAGTACAACGCTCGTTAACATGAAGATCGGCTGTGCTGTACTTTTGGTTTCCATGCTTCTCTTGATCACTTGTTTTTCTTCTAAGTCCCTGAAGAAAGATATATATATATATATATATATATATATATATATATATATATATTACAACGATACAATGTTATTAAATGTAAGCGTGTCGTGCCACACATCAAGTGCGACAAAAAATGTAACAAGCTATATATTCTGTGCAATTTAATTGGTACATTAATTGAACTCATACACTTTATATAACATTACTAACAACATGTACGTGTATTTGGGGTTCAGGTGTAAATATAAGAGTATTTTTATTATCAGTATTAAAAACTCATATTTATAATTTTTTCATTATTAAAATTATTCATAAACATCATTAATTTGTCGGTCACGATATTGCTCATTATTTAATGTTTATATCTTACGATATGCAATATTACACATATTTAAAAAAAAAATTCGTATATCTAAACATGTTAATCTTATATGTAAACATGTTAAATAATTTTTATTAATTTATTATAAAATTAAAATATTCTTATATTGAAATAAATTGTCTTTTCTCAGATCTGACCTCTACTCGCTCAGTCTATACCAATGTTTTGACTTCAATTTAATTTTATATTAATTTCTTGTAGACTGGCTTTTGTTTTAACATTCAACTTTAAATTAACCTTTCTATACTTGAAATATCTAATTACTTTACTATATATTTTGATAATAGACTCTACTCTCTTTACTTTAAATTCTCTTTCATTTATTACTGCTTTTATGTATATGCGATCGCTCATTCTTACGACTAAACATTTATTTACATTTTAACATATTATTACTAAATATATACTTTCTTTATTTCAATTTACTGTCTTTTGAAATCGTCTTTATGAGCTCTTTTGTATTTATAAATCATTTAAAATTGCATTAAGCATGTCCCCTCGATTTCTGATGATCTTACGACTGTTGTCCGGGGTCCAGCGTTGTCTAGAGTTAATTTTCCATTCCTCTTGTCCTGGCGTGGTCCTGGATACGTCTAGGGTCCAGCGTCGACCTACGGCAGCTTCCCTGGATACGTCGAGAATCCAGCGTCGATCCACAACATATTTCCTGGATATACTCTTGATAGACTAACTATTGCTGTATTTACATTTCCCGTAATCTTGTTGTGACTTTAATAAACGTAATTTCGTTTGTTACTGCGACTTGTAATAGGATAAAAAAATAAACTGTTTTGCCGACGGACAGCATGTCCGGCTGTAACTGAGTCTTGAAATGAAGAGAAGGGTTTTTGGTCGAACCCCTAATTTATACCCACTCGAGATTCCGCGCTGGTCGGCTCTAAAATCGTCCTATCGATACCTGCGTATCTCGTGACAGCCCCCACTACCGAACCTTTTCATCCATTTGCAATTATTAACAAATAGCACTGTTTTGCACAGAATCGAGATAGCATAAATCGTAGCTACTTCGATTAATCACTCACTATATTAATTTGAGCGTCTTAGGGTAATTTGCGTATTTTTTAGCATTTTTATTTTGCACTGTCTTCGCATAACGAGTTTTATTACCGTCATTTTTCACTGGGGATAACTATAATTTTTACCCACACTTTGGTGCCTTTGGTTTAATTATACATTAATTAGTTTTCTGACAGTGAATTAAAACAATTATTTTATTAATTACTTAGGGCGGGTTGCTGAGTTTTCTGTCTATGCCTGCTTCACTCACAGAAACAAGATACACGTGTAACACACATACAATTGAGCAGGTGTTCACTGCGTGTCGGAACAGGTGAATTGCTACCCTAATCTAACAATGAAATATTTCTGCAATCTCAGACCTGTCCATTTACCCGTAACTTATACAAATTATACAAAATTTACATTTATTTAAATTAATGCCTAATACAGCTGTGGCTGTATCGTTGCAATATATAAGTAGTAATAAAAGGTTGGTTCTGGGACAGCCACGCCCCTCTCGTTTGTTTATGTTTACATTTTTTCCTTCCTCCCCACCACCGCCTTAACCTACATAGCCGCCGGTCACCGAACTCCGCGTGTTTATGTTTACATTTTTTCTTTCTCACCACGCCCCTCTCGTTTGTTTATGTTTATATTTTTCCTTCCTCCCCACCCCCGCCTTAACCTACATAGCCGCCGGTCACCGAAATCCGCGTGTTTATGTTTACATTTTTTTTACCGCGTGTCCCAGCTTTACATTGTTTACGTGTCGGAACGTATGTTTATATTTACATTTTTTTCTCGCCGACGGGTCACGTGCTCATTGTTTTCCTTTCCGATCGACACGCTGACCCAGTAACAAACGTAAACATAAACATTCGTCCGTAAACAATGTAAAGCTGAGACACGCAGTAAAAAAAACATAAACATAAACATTCGGAGTTCGGTGACCGCCGGAGCGCGTCTGTTTGTCAACAAATAAATAATCATTCGCCACCGCATTCTTTGTTTATTTCAATCGCGATCGTGTTTTGGATAACGTTGTAAATACAATCGTTTCTGCAATTTTTTCAGTTAATACGAGATTTTTGTTTAAGATGACTGTAACGCATGCTACACCCGTCCCGATTGTACTAAATTTTTTTGAAAACGAAGGTTTTGCTTTTATAACTAATTCAGATAATATTAAATGCAGCAAGTGTGGTTTTAAAGTTTTAAAACAAAAGTATATCTGACGATAACGCATATCCAGTTCATGCATAAACTTTTATATCCGAAATGCAGAATGATTTGCGATAGGTATTATAAATTTGAAGATTACGCTAAATCGAGAGAGTGTATTACAAATTATCCAATCGCGGTAAAATGTGTTCGAGAAGCGCGGAAACAGATGGAAGCATCATTCGCGTTTCCTCGATGGCGAAAACGTTGTCCGTCAGTCGAGAGACTGGTATCAGCCGGATTTTTTTACACCGGAACGGAAGACGAGGTAATATGTGTTGAATGCGGAATAGTACATAGTGATTGGAAGGAGACTGACGATCCTTGGTTCGAACACGCGAAAGCTTCGCCAGACTGTATATTAATTAAATTGTACAAGAGACAGTGTGCGGCAAAATAGTAGTAAACAAATTTTATCTGGAAATGTGTACGCTTTTTTTATTTTGAATTATTCGTTTAGTATCGTTTTAAAATTATTATTTTTCAAATATGATTTGGTCGTGTGCGTTAATTGTATCCTATAACGGTTTTATCAGTATTATTAGTTCGTAGGTTCGATCCCTCGCATTACCAAATCATATTTTTTTTTTATTAATTAAAATATATAAAGAACTATTTTCAGTCCCCGATTAAACAAATGTTTATTAAATTTCTCTGCCAGTAAATGGCTTGCGGTCTTAGTGACAACATTGTGTTGAATTTTACGAGCACAGATTTTTCGTCAAATTTATTTTGAAAATAATGAATTTTCTGAGACAAATGTTACTCGCTAAATCAAAAGAGTGTATTGCTAATTATCAGAATGCGATAAAATGTGTTGAAGAAACAGAAGAAATGATGAAGTTGACATTTTATACATGGCCAAAACGTTCACCGTCAGCCGATAGACTCAGATCAGCAGGATTTTATTATACCGGAATTAAAGACGACGTAATGTGCGTTGAATGCAAAGCGGTTCTTTGTGAGTCGGAGGAGACTGACGATCCTTGGATTGAGCATGCGAAAGCCTCGCCATATTGTTTATTAGTTAGAATATATAAAGAACTATTTTTCGTCCCCACCTAACCGAATGTTTAGTATACATTTGTTTCGTTCAATTTTATTGTCAGTATTCAGTTTGTGGTCTCTGTGAGAACATGTTAACGAAAGAATGGACGGTAGCAGTATAATCGACTTATTAAAACGCGAATTTTCAGAAGACGTTGTATTAAGGTTATCAAATATTATTAAAGTAACGAGTTTAGACGATTTGGTGATAGATCATTTTCGAACATGTCAACTAAAGGGGATATATGATTGTTTTTATTTTAAGAAATTAAAATAAGGGGATAAAGAAATTATTTTTTATTGTGAAGTAAAGAAGTTATCTGAAGACGGGTGTTGTTGTAGTGATAAGTTTACTGACGTTATAGACGTTCCATGTCCGTGTGCTATTTTTGAAAGAAATAAAAGTAAATTACTGTGTTGTTTACAGTTGATTGAAAGCCATGATGATTCAGAAATTAAATTATTTTTTGTAGATCGATATCTTCGATTTTTAAAACAAAATGACTGATAAATTTTAAAACAGTATTTCCGCATTTAATTGGCAAATATATTATTTCGGCCCGTCACTCGATGGAGAATTAAATTTTAATGAAATTTGTTGTTTAATAGTGAATGAATTTACACGAGCAAATGTTGTTAAAATTGAAAGGAACAAACAGATTATTAAAATCAGTTTACCGATTACTTATACGTACGGTGCTGTATTGAAAAAATTAAAAAACTGTAGTCGTCAAACACTACTGAGTATCGATCATGAAGAAGAAGAAAAATTGTATAAAGCAAAGTATAAAGTAAGTATACGTGGTTGAATATCCTTCCCGATTTATTGAGAGACTACAATAATACTGTGCACAGGACGATTAAAATGAAACCTGTAGATGTAAACAAGAATAACGAAAAAGAAGTATTGTTACGAATAAATAAAAGAAAACAATTAACGTTCAATAAGAAACCTCCAAAATTTAAAATCGGTGATAGAGTAAGAATTAGCAAATATAAAAAGGTGTTTGCTAAAGGTTACCTTCCTAACTGGACAAACGAGTTATTTACTATTTACAACGTTAAATCTACAGCGCCGAGAACGTATATTCTGAAGGACGATAAAGGTAATATATTAGAAGGTGGTTTTTATGAACAAGAAATAAGTAAAACAAAATTCGGTGACGTATATTTAATTGAAAAAATTTTAAAACGTAAAGGTGAGAAAGTACTTGTACGTTGGTTGGGTTATGATAAATCACATGATAGTTGGATTAATAGAAATAATATTATATAATAACGTGTGTAAAAAAATAGACGCCAGTGATGAAGCTTAAACGGCAGAAACATAAAATAAATATTCGCGATATTGATACGATTGTTTATAATTGTAGGGATCTGAAGAAAAAGAGAAAAAAATAGTAAATTATTACCAGATAATATTAGATGTTTAATTACAGGGTCATCAAACATGGGGAAAACTAGTTTAATGCTTAATTTGTTATTCGATCCGAACGGATTATGTTTTGAAAATATATGTGTTTTCAAAATCGTTGTATCAACCTAAATACAAGTTTTTAAATAGAGTGTTTTCAAAAATACCGTTTATAGGTTATCATACGTTTACAGATAATGACGAGGTTATACATCCAAATGAAGCTAAACATAATTCTGTAATAATTTTTGACGATATAGCTTGTGAACGTCAGTATAATATACGAAATTATTTTACAATGGGTAGACATAATAATATCGATGTTTTTATTTGTGTCAGTCGTATAGTAAAATTCCAAACAATTGATACGAGATAATCTCAAATTTAATAGTTTTATTTCGACAAGAAGAACTAAATTTTAAACATGTTTTTGCCGATCATGTTAACACGGATATAAGTTTTGATTGTTTTAAAGAAATTTGTAATAAAGCATGGATACGTGGTAAACATCATTTTTTAGTAATAGACAAAGAGAGTGATATGTGTCGCGGTCGTTATCGTATTGGATTCGATATTTATATAGATACATAAGAATTGATAAATTATTGTACAAGATGACGTCGCGGGCGAAACGTGAACAACTTGCGAAAGAGATCAAAAAATTAGGAAAGATATTAGACGGAAACACGCTAATTTGACTCAAAGCGCTATCAGCGAACAACAGGAATTAGAGAAACAATTAGAACCAATAGTTCAACCTTTAAAAAAGTTAATAAATTTACGTGATGTGGTTTACGATACGGATGAAAAAAATGGATGATGTAGAAACGCGTTTAAAAAAACATAAACGTCGTGGAAATAAAATAGAAGAACAAAAAGAAGTAGGAAATAACCGATTAAAATGAGAAAAATTGGATCGATAACTAGTACACCTGAAATGGATGTTAACGAAGTGTGACGATTTCATTAATAAAAAATATGGTAATTAATAAATAGGAAATATGTAGGCTGAGAAATTTTAAATTTTTAATAAAATCGCACATTTAAACTAAATCCTATTGCTATCATTATAATAATAATATTTAATAAAGAGTTGTAATAATAAAATAAAAGGAATACGATTGTACAGAAAGGGTAAAGCTTGTTAATTAATCCTGCATAGACATGCACTAACCAGAATTAACTTGATTTCCAACCCCTAAACAAACTAAATATACTTGTAAATTTGAAATTATTTAAATAATTAAACATGACCACTGTAATGTACTTTAGTTAACGTCTGTAACTAAGAATATCTCTGCTTAATTAAATAGTCATACTTTAATCCTTTAAATAAAGAAGGAAAAGGGAACTACTTTTATGCTGAATGGTAAATATCGCGAGATTACTACTCTCCCCTTAACTATTTTTACGCACTTGCAATGGAGCGCTACGCCGTTAGCTGCGCACAGCGTTGGTTCGCGACGCGGATACAAATATGTGAATGTTCGGTAAAGAATATTAAAACAACTAAAGCGTGCGCCGATGACATCTCTATCTATTCTTAAATAATAAACTATGTAATTAAGATAGTACTAGAACATGAGGTGAAATTCAAGTAATAAATAATCATGTAAAGTGAATACCAGTGAAACAAACTTTCGCTTTATTTATTCTAACGACTAGAATTGCTACAGTCATCTAAGAAGAGAGTACCACAGCCAGAATGATTTAACATACATCAGGAACTTCACCTTCTCCGGAAACAAAGGTAACGACAGACCTTCAGGAAACACACCGAGGACCGAGGAGCCAAATCTGCATCAACTACAGAAAACACAGGTGACATGGAGGCTTGTCTTCCATGGTTATGAGATACTAATATTATAACCAACAAAAGACAATTTAACTCACCACTTTAAGACTTTAAAAGACATACATTATATGTAACATGTAGTCTGTAATCTAATAAAACTGTTTGTAGTAAAAGAGTAAAAGTTTGAACTGAAAACTTTATTGTTTTAAAAAGATTAGGAAAGTCCATTCTTCAAATGGCACAATTTTCAAGATTGTATATGGCGAGGTGACCATTATTAGAATACTATATTCAATCCCGGATCCGTGGAATAAATTAAATTGATGTACATCTTATTTTGAGGGCCCTTGTGAAAGTATAAACTGTATAATCATTTTGTAAACTGTAAGCTGTTGAACCATATATGTTGAGAACTTTAATAGAGCAATTAATCGCATTATGTAATAAAGAGATGTCATCTTTAGCACCGACTGAACTGAGTGCATAAATCAACACTCTCCCTTCCCTGCTCCCCAGTATCCTTTTCATATTAATTGTTTAGGTGTTGTGATTAAATTTCAGCTCGTCACAACGAAGGCAGCCTGTATAATTGGCAGAACCAATCAATGCGGGTTCCCTACGTTATAACACAAGTTAAGATGTAATAGAAGGTGCTACGGAAATATATGAAACCGCCGACATTACAAGAAGTACTATCAACATCTACTGGTCTTAGTAGAGCAAATTATTATATTGATAACGCTGTTACAGGTAAATTACATAGATTATATTTACGTAAATTGTTTAATGATAAAAATAAGGAAATCGATCATATTTACGGTGTTTATTTTGGAGACGATAATTCGATAAAGACAGGCAATTCGTCTATTAATTTCGAGGGCGATAATATTACTATCGATAATGTAACGTATGAAGGTACACCTGGACTTTATGAACTTCTTTTTATGAAAATACCTGACGATTATATATATTCAGAAGAGGATCTGTATACGTACGGTTTGATACTAAAAGCGACAAATGCTCATACACAGAGTCGCTCTGATCGAGTTAAGAGTAATAAAGGATATAAATATAATAATATAATTAAAAATGTGGTATCAGGTTCAACGTCTACTAAATCGAAACTGAAACGTATTGAAGGACGTGGTGTTTTATCGTTAACTAACGATGATAAGCCGAATTATGTATATTGGGATGATCCGAACGAGTTATGCGACAGATTACGTTTATTAATAGCATCTAAGAATACTGGTCATACCGGACATGAAAATGAAATCATATCAATTATCGAAGAATTGCGAGAAGCGAATATAATAAAATAACGTGTAGTAACGTTAATTTTGTCATTTTCAAATGCGTATCGATAAATTCGGACGTTACAATAGGTATATGCGAATAAACGTTGTTCGCGGTCCTACCGGTGAAGGTTTTCGTTTAACAGATGATGGTGATTATGATATAGATAATAAAAGACTCTGTAATGTCGGTAACGCTGTTTCGGAAGAAGATGCTGTTAGTTTCAAAATTTTAAAAGAAAATTTTTCATATCAAACTGATAATTAGTACGACGTTGCTTTGAAAAATATAATTAATTTAGCTGATCCGAAATTACTTACTGACGCAGCGACTAAATCGTATGTAGATACAAAAATTCCGACAGTATCAAATGGAATTTGTAACTTCGAAGGTTATAGGTTTAATAACATAGGTTATCCATCGGTTCCGACAGATGCTGTAAGCAAACAATTTATACTCGATACAGTTAATATAGTTCAACAGAGAGTTGAAGACAGATTAGACAATTTTGTTAATATATTAAACAATCACGTGTACAGTATATTATATGATATTTATTTAAAAACAACGAAAGATAATCCTGTCAGAAATATAGAAGATTGGAAAAAAATATATATCTGTAAATTATTGTTTATTGCCGTCACAAATGCGTGTATATCAGAAGAGTGCAGAAGATGTCCGTCGCGGTCGAGGATTAATCGGAAATTTACTGAACAAAGCGATCGATATTTTACCTATCGAACTACATGTTCCTGGTTATCAATACTGTGGTCCGGGTACGAAATTAAGTAAACGATTACAGCGCGGAGATCCAGGTATTAATAAATTAGATGCGGCTTATAAGGAACACGATATAACATACTCGAAATATCGAGATACTGAAAATCGTTCTAAAGCCGATCGTGAATTATCAGAAAAAGCTTGGCAACGTGTAAAAGCACAAGACTCGTCTATTGGTGAAAAAGCTGCTGCTTGGGCGTTAACTAATATTATGAAAGCGAAAAGTAAATTTGGTAGCGGTATTAAAAAGAAAAAAAGGAAAAAAGAAACAAATTTCGAAATCTAAAAAAAAAAGAGGGGAAGAGGATTATACTTACGACCGTATAAAAAATCCGGTGGTGGCGGTGGGAATAAAAAAAAAATCGAAAGTAATAAAGATTCCCTCACACGCTCTCACCAATAATGAATTGTTTTCCTACGCTAAACTCTTGAATGTATCTAATTTTAGAGGTGTTTTTATGAAAGATACTTTACCGTTAAAAATTCAGAAAAATGCAACCGGTATTGTTAATTTAATAGTATACGCGGGTCAGGCACACATTGGGTATGTTACCGTAAACAAAATAAGACAATAAACTATTTCGATAGTTTTGGTAATTTAAGACCACCAATTGAATTAGTTCGTTATTTTCAATCATCGGAGCAACAACCCGTCAATATAAACTATAATTATAAACTTTATCAACGATCAAATACAGTTAATTGTGGACGTCTGTGTTTACAGTTTCTTAGTAATAATGTTTAGCTTAAACGGAGTGGGATCGTCACTTAGTTGTGATATATTTCCTCCCATCGAACTCGAAGGAAATTGGGAACTCAGGTTGATTAATTTCATGACATACAATTCCATACCGAATATTGAAGAAAATGTAAATAATAAGTTTTATTTCGGTGACGATGGAGTAATTGGATTACCTACAGGTTCTTATGAAATCGAGGATATAAACACTTATATAAATCAAAAATTACCAAAAAGTAATTAAAAAAAAATTATTAAATTATTAATACGTGCTAATAATAATACTTTGAAAAGCGAAATCTATTCGAGTGAAACGATAGATTTCACTAAACCAAATTCTTTGGCTTCTCTTCTCGGATTCGCTAATACTGTCAAACTCGAACCGCTTAAATGGCATTCATCACAGTCGACAATCAACATTGTAAAGGCAGACGTTATAAGATTAGTCTGCAGCGCTGTGGCTAGGTCACTGAAGAACGGCCGAGAATCTCATATATAACACGAATTTTATCCGACAGTCGGACCGGGGTATAAATTAGTAGAATCACCGACAAACGTTATTTATTTGCCAGTGAATACAAATACATTAGATAATATCACAATACGATTAGAAGATCAAGACGGAAAGTTAATAAATTTTAGAGAAGAAACGATTTCTTTGCGATTACATATAACAAAAAGACGGGATAAGGCTAATTTTTCCTTATGGACAAAATAAAACAATAGTTAAACCCGTAAATAGCAGCAGTAAAATACGGGATGCTAATCAGTTAACATCTCTTAATAGAAAATTTTTGGAGTCGTTAGGGTATAAAGTACTTATCAACAATGAGTATATTGGACGTGTTAAATAGTGCTGTTTACGATGACGATAGTATCATCGGACGTGCGTATCATACGCACACTCCTTACGCATCTACTACATTAAATAATAATGATGAAATACGTATTCCTGTTCATCAACAAGATCATTATACACTTCCCTGCGAGAGTTATCTACATATCGAAGGTAAATTAATGGGTGAAAGCAATCAGAAAAACGAAAATATTCAATTAATTAGTAACGGATTAGCATTTTTATTCGATGAAATACGATACGAAATATGTGTTACGGAAGTAAATTGTGTTAAAAATGTCGGTATCACATCAGTAATGAAAAATATTTTAACATTCAAACCCGGTGATATGAAGAAAATAACTAATGCAGGATGGACGGGAGATGTAAAAAGTCGCTTCACAACAGATACGACGAATTTCGTGTTTTGTATTCCTTTAAAATTATTACTCGGTTTTGCTGAACAATACAAACGTATAATTTTAAATGTGAAACAAGAACTGATTTTAATACGATCATCGTCTGATAATAACGCCGTAGTTTTAAACGCTGTTGATAAATATAAATTACAATTAACAAAAATCAATTGGCGAATTCCTTATATTTATGTTAGCGATGAGTATAGACACAGATTATTGAGTATTGTTGATAGAGATCTGCCTATAAAATTAGCATTTCGTAGATGGGAATTGCAAGAATACCCGACTTTACCAGAAACTAAACAATTAACGTGGACGATAAAAACAGTAGCACAGACTGAAAAACCGCGTTATATAATTGTAGGTTTTCAAACAGATAGAAAAAATAACATAGCAAAAAATGCCTCTCATTTTGATTTATGCCACTTGCATAATATTAAATTATATTTGAATTCACAATACTATCCGTATGATAATTTAAACGGAAGTAAAGAAACGCTATACGAGATGTATAAGGGGTTTCAATCATCGTATTATGACGGCAGTGAAGACGAACCTGTGCTGGATAGGAGCGATTATTTATTATATTCGCCAATAATTGTTATTGATTGGTCTCATCAGAGCGACCTTTTAAAAACCGGTTCTGTTGATGTTCGTTTAGAAATAGAATCACCACAAAACTTTCCGCCAGAAACGACCGCATACTGCTTGCTAATATCTGATAATTTGCTCGTATATCTACCTTTATCTGGTGTTACAAGAAAATCGATAGAATGAATCTATTGTTAACATTATATTTATTTGCTTGTCATGCACATTTTATAATCACTTGTAGTGTTAGCGCTTTATAATAATGATCGGTTTTATTGTTGATGTTCAATGTTTTTTCGATGATGCTAAAAACTATATTGTTAAAGAATTGTGTGTACAAAAAATAGAAAATTACAACAGTATCGGTGTGAGAGAACATTTTTTGTTTTTACCACCATTCGATTATCGTTATTTATCAAAAAATAGAAAAAACAAGTAGAGTGGTTGAAAAGATTTTTTCATGGTTTCAGCTGGAATTGTGGAATTCACAGCTATGACGAACTTCACAGTATTTTAAACAGCATCGTTACTGAAGGTGAATATGTTTACACTAAAGGAGCAGAAAAGCAGAGACTCATCGAGAACATGCTCGACTACAAGTCGGTTGAAGTAATAGATCTCGAGGTGTTGAAGTGTCCATCATTAAGTGTCTTACAACAGCAGACTGTAGCACGTGTCGATTGTCCATATAAACATAATCTTGATCACTGTGCGCTAAATAATGTATTTCATATAGCAAATTGGATATTGAATAATAAAATTTAAAATGTATTTATGTATTTAATTTTTAATTTATTTTACATCTTTTTCCTTCACTATTATTAATCTATGTTCGACTACAAGTTGGTTGAAGTGTTCATCATTAAGTGTCTTAAAACAGCAGACTGTAGCACGTATCGATTGTCCATATAAACATAATCTTGATCATTGTACGCTAAATAATAAAATTTATTTTATATTTTTTCCCTCACTATTACTATGTTAGAACATCACATTATTATTAATCCGGGAATCCTTGATAAATACCAAGCCTATTATTATCACACACCAACACTGTGCGTTTACCCCAGTCGTTCAGCCATTCGTTATAACGAACCCAAGCTGCTAAGGCTTTATGCAATTCCGAACCGTATAATGTACGGTTATTGCGGTCTTTGTATATTGACAGTATAGCGGTATGATAGCACACACCATTTATTATACTCTTACAACTTGTATCATATATGGTGTTCGCTATTATACTATCATCTGATTGCAAATGTACATAACACTCATGACGTTCACAGTACATTCGATCTGTTAATAACAGCTGTTTTTCTATCCATTTAATAATTTTTTTACCGTCTGTACAACCGATTTTGGAACTAGACAGACAGGTGTCGACACAAGCACAATTATTATTTTTAGATTCGTGACCGTGTGTTAATACATGTTTCAAAATATAATCTCTATATAAATTTATAGAATCACATACACACCGTATTATAGATCGTATATTACCCGTATACAAACGCGATGTATACAAACGATCTACTATATTTTTTGATTTGTTTTTATACATAGCACAACGACGGTCACCTTCAGGAATTTTAAAATCTGTATTTTTATTGTTATTATGACTTGGTCGATAAAATTTGATATCAAGGTAATGTTCTAACATAGCTATACACTCCCATGTGTGACTTAAATATTTATCGTTGACACATACGCTTGCGTTGAACTCTTGATCACGGTCCATTACCTGCACAATGGAAAGGATTTTGTGAAAGTATAAACACCAAACTTTTTTTTATATTTTATTTATTTATGTATATATATATAAAATAACAAAGATTCTATAAATTTTTTATCAATTCTTTTATAAATAGTTTTATAGTCGAGTCTGGCCTGTCGACTATCACTTTTAATTTCGCAATTTCTCCGGGTGTTAACCTTTTCGGCGAAATAAACCGTTTATGGAGAAGACGGTCCTCCTCCTGATTTGATGACACGTTCATTCTATGATCCATCAAAGCCGTTGATAGAAGTAGGCGTTAACGGTTCAAAAACAGCTGTAAATGTGTTCTATGTAAAATCGAATACGGTTTAAAAATAACATAGGAAAGACATAACAAAAAAAAATTAATTTTTTGAATAGAGAAATGTAAAACACATTATGCCTTATAATAATACATATATTAAAAATGACATAAGAAGAACACACTTATTTTACAGGTAACCAAAAACAAGAATTACTGTACATGTCCTTGTGTAGAACATATTATTTTTATTATATATATATATATATAAATTAAATTGAACAAACAACTATAAATTATTTATATATATATATACAATTAAAATTAAATATTTATACTTTATTATATAGATACAATTAAAATTAAATACTTATACTATATACATATTTACAACAATCAATCATTCAACCAGCCGAAAAACCTTAGATTATTTTAATACGGCTTATACCGCGTCTTGTATGAGACGTGTGCTACATCTTTAGCGTTTTTAATTTTGTCTAGTGCTAATTTGAATAAATCGTTTGTTACTACGAACAGCGGGTCTTGTGGTGACGATGCTAAAACAGTCACTTTCCGGGATACTTTTCGCCACCAGTTGTCAGAAAGTTCATGTTTGATGTCGGCCGTCTGCGTTAATTTCACCTCAATCAAATACGAACCTTCCTCACCTGGTGTTTTTACCCATTTCCTTGTACCGTCTTTTAATATCTCAAACTTCTGCTCAAATTTAGTGTTTTTTACTTTTTTTGATTTTTTTGGATTTTTTAGATTTGTTTTTGTTCGAAAAAGAATTAAAAATTTTATCAAAATCATCTCCGCTATCTGATTGAGTATCCCTACTACTATCGCTGTTTTTGTTGAGTTCAATCGTCTCGACCGATTTCTTTCTACTAATTAATTCGCGAAACAATTTAATACTATCATAGTCTAAATTTTTGCTATTGTAAAGCTCGTCAACAATCTGCGAAATAAATAATCGATAATTTCCGCTAAGGACATTTCTTTTTGTTTCCTACGGAAAATATCGATTTCTGACGGTTCATCATCAAATATATGCATGACCGCATTCTGAATAATTAAATATAAATTAATAATAATTGAAGGTTGGTCCAGTACAATCACTTTCAAATTCTCTAATGCCTCCTCCCACAGCACTATTTTTACCAGCCCTGTTATGTAAAGACATTGGATTAAGTCTTTAATTGAAAAATACGTCGATGGGCCGGCGGATGCTGAAGGAGAAGTACTGGATGCTTCGCGTTCCATTACTAGAAACAGAAAAAAAAATAACATAATTAATTTCTAACAACATTTAAAAAAATGAATAATATTGTTAGAAAAAAAAAGAAAATCTACAAATCCGTTAAAAATTTTTCTATTTCTAGCAATAAGTTTTCATCATCATAGTTATCTGCAACGCTTGTTCCTCCCGTCGAACCAAAACCACAAGAGCCGCGAGCTGTTGAATCTAAACTCGCTAACTCTTGTAATTTTGGTTCAGCTATTTTTTCGCATATCAACTGCGCTATACGATCTCCTTTTCGCATATAACAAATTTCAGAAGAATGGTTAAACAAAATTACACCAACGTTACCGCGAAAATCTCTATCTATAACGCCTGCTCCAACAGCGATATGATGTTTTAACGCTAAGCCAGAACGTGGTGCAATTCGTCCGTAACATTTCTCCGGATAACAGCCAAATCAGTTTTAATCAACGCATTGTCATGAGGAGCGATCATGCAATAATATGCGCTTCTGAGATCGAAACCTGCAGCATATGCGCTCATTTTGACTGGAGGATAAGCATTATCAGATAACTTGACAAAAAACAGAGTTGGAACTGCCTTTGTGTCTAACACAAAAAACAAATTATACTGCCATCAGCGATGATAATATCTATATACAAAAACAATTACATTATCGGATAATATTAACATATGTTAAAAACAATTTTAAACAATTACTTACTGAATTGATGTATGAAGATGAGGTTCACAAAGAGGTAGGAAGTTGTGGTATAAAAAAGAGAAGAACGAGAAACAAGCTGATAATATCTGTATAAAACAAAATAAAATATTAGTTTTATAACTTAACATAACCATCAGCAGCGTTATTGTTTTTAATAAAAATAATCATTTACTAAAAGTGACGGTAGTTGAACGATATAAACGTATGAAGAGAGAGGAAAAGCTGATACAGGAACAAGCTGATAATATCTGTATAAAACAAAATAAAGTATTAGTTTTATAACTTAACATCACCACCAGCGGCGTTAGTGTTTTTAATAAAAATAATCATTTACCAAAAGTGACGGTAGTTGATCGATAAAAACGTGTGAAGAGAGAGGAACAAGCTGATAATATCTGTATAAAACAAAATAAAGTATTAGTTTTACAACTTAAAATCTATCACTATCAACAGGGCTAATGTTTTTATATTAAATAAAAATATCCGCTTACCAAAAATAGTAGTAGTAGTAGTAGTAGTAGTAGTAGTAGTAGTAGTAGTGGTAGTAGCTATACGAAATAATAAGCTGATGATATCTGTATAAAAACAAAAAAAGTATTAATTTTACAACTTAACATTATCTATTTGAAATCTATCACCATCAACAACGTTAGTGTATATAAAAAATAATCTCTTACCTGAAGTAGGAGCAGTACAACGCGTCGAGTGAAACGAAGAATTGTACATAGACCATTAAAATCCGATTCGCCTTATATATATTTTTGAGAATAATAATTATAACTCTGTACCGAGACTTGTTTACTGTTTCCGTTATCAGCTTGTTTTTTTGTAGTTACATAAGCCAATTATTTTAATACGATAATTAGTTCTTGCGTTTCAATTCCATTTACGTAATTAATAATCATGTGATATACACGTGAAACTTATTATTTACAGATTGTAATGTAAAAACAAAAAAAAATAATATAATTAAGAGTACTGTCGATTAAACAACCCGGAGTTATCGCAAATTGTTTTCTATTTATGTACAGCGTTAATTAACTAAGATGGCGTAAATATTTTTTTTCTCAACTTGTATTTTACTGCTGTTACCACAAAACGTTTAGATACGACGATTTTATTCCTCTACATCAGTATGAAGACAAATTCATCAAATTCGTTACAGGACAGATAGAGAGATATAATCGCTTCGCAAAAAATCAACAGATTTTGTGTTCCTTTAAAATTATTACTCGGCTTTACTGAACAATACAAACGTACTAATTGTGAAACAAGAACTGATTTAATTCAATTATAACAACAGCAACCTGTAAGTATTGGAATTATTTCTTTTACTGTTAAACTAATTCAATAGTAAATACTTACATTTTTAAAATGAATGATTTTACTTTTTTAGATCATAATGGACAAACAACTTCCATTCAATAATAGATTGTCTGTAAGAATCGCTAATGACGTGAATACTCAAACACCTGAACCCGGACCTTCATCCAGACAAGATATTCAGCCCGAACCATCGTACATACGAGATCCTCAACCTGGACCGTCTTATACACAACATTCAATTTATTCTTCCACATCATCATCATCATCATCATCATCATTATCGTCATCATCTGATAATAATAATTTACGTTTAAAAAATAATAGATTAAAACATATAATTTTAGAAAATAAATTTATAGAAATAGAAAATGCGTTTAAAGGTAATTTAAGAACGTATTTTTATAAAAATAATAATAACGTAATTAAAGACATATGTCTATTATTAATTTATTTAAAATTAGAAATATTAAACATTTTAAGTAATATGATTGTAATATATGACGCTATAAAATTCAATATTTTAGTTGAATGTACATACGTTAAAAATAATATTAATGAATATCAGGACAGAACATTTAAAACCAAAAACATTATTTTACTTCATAGTTCGTCTATACCATCTGAAATAGACAGTATGATAAACAGTATTTGTAACGAAGAAGACGTATATGTACAAAAGGGCTCTGGATGGTCGTTACATTCAATTGACGGGATATTGATTAGAATTAATCGTTTTAAGCCTTTAAGAGGTAGTTCGTATATTCCGCTTCCGCCAAAACTGACTGCTAAAAAAAGCATAATTAATCCTAAAAATACAGATAATTATTGTTTTAAATGGGCGATTCTTGTAAATTCATAAACGGTTCACACCCGGAACGCATAAATTTCCGTTATAAGGATTTAGAAAATAAATTTACCTTTAATAATATCGATTTTCCTACTCCGTTAACACAGGTAAAAATTTTCGAAAAAAATTACGTTTCGGTTAACGTGTATGGTGTTGAAAACGATATCACAATTTACCCGTTAAAAGTATGTGATAATGAAAAATCAAACCGTTTCGATCTTTTATTATTAAATAAAGATAATGCAACCCAGTATTGTTATATTAAAAATTTCACCAGATTAATTAGATCGCAAGTAACTAAAAGTTTTAATGATATCGAATTTTGTAAACGGTGTCTAACTTACTTCACTGTTAAATCTACAAAGTTAAAAATACATAAACGAAACTGTCAAAAAAATACACCTACTCGAGTGGTAATGCCGACTGATAATTTAAAATTTCAAAATTTCCAAAACCAATGTAAACTTCCAATAGTAGTTTACGCGGATTTTGAATGCATATTAAAACCGATAAGTACTTGTTACCCTGATCGGAAATATTCTTTTACAGTCGCGAATGAACTACACGAACCTATGAGTTTTTGCGTTTATTTCGTTGTAGAAAATTCAATTCCCGCTAATATTAAAAAGCATTTGCCATGAGAACCGTTCTTATATAGAGGTAAAAATGCTGCGTAAAAATTCGTGTCATATCTCGTTGAAAACATAAATTTATTAGGTTCGCTTCTTAATAATATTAAACCGTTATAAATCTACTACACATTGCGAAATGTGTAAACGCGAATTCACGTTATTTTACAGACCCGTTAGAGATCATTGTCATATTACCGGTCGTTACCGTTCCGCATTATGTAATAATTGTAATCTGAGGAGACAAAATCAAAAATTTGTTCCCATTTTTATTCATGCTAGTTAAAATTATGATTCTCATTTTATGGTCCGCCAAATAGGGTATGATATTAGACAAATAATTGTTATCCCAAATTCGACTGAAAAATATATATCATTTTCAAAAAAACGTGTAACGGAATAACTATTAAATTTGTTGATACTTTTCGTTTTTTAAATAGATCCTTAGCGGAACTAAGTAATAATCTACCAAAAAATCAATTTTTTCATACTAGCAAATTTTTTTCAAATAATGATATGGATTTAGTCACTCGAAAAGGTGTATATCCTTACGAATATACCGATTCGTGGGAAAAATTGGAAGTACAAGAACTACCTCCTAAAGTCGAATTTTATAGTAAATTAAATGCGAAACATGTAAGCGATGAAGATTATAATAACGCGGTTCAAGTTTGGGATCATTTTAAAATTAAATCGTTGGGCGACTATAGTGATTTATATTTGAAATTTGACGTATTGCTTTTATGCGACGTTTTTGAAAGTTTTCGTTTACTTTGTTTATCTTCACATAATTTAGATTGTGCGCATTATTTAACCGTTCCAGGGTTTGCTTTTGATGCGATGTTATTTTGTACTGGTATTGAACTTGAATTGCTTAATGAATATGAAAAATATCTTTTCTGTGAGACCGCTATAAAAGGGGAAATATCATAATGTATTAAAAAACATTCAAAAGCCAATAACGAATATATAAAAGAAACATAATCCAAATTATCCTAAAACATTTTTAACATATTTAGACGCGAATAATCTATACGGGTGGGCGATGAGTGAATATATTCCGTATTCTAACTTTGTATGGGCTGATAAAATTACTATTACAGATATATTAAATACCTCTAATAATTCTAAAACAGGGTATATATTAGAAGTCGATATAGAATACCCTGAAAGTTTGCACGATAACCATATGGATCTACCATTTCTTCCAATTAATAAAAGTATAAATCACACAAAACAAACAAAATTGCTAACTACATTAGAACCGAAAGAACATTATATTTGCCATTATGTCAATTTAAAACAAGCTATCAATCACGGGTTGAAAGTAACTAAAATTCACAGAACTTTAAAATTTTATCAAAAACCATGGTTAAAACCGTATATTGATTTAAATACAGAAAAACGACGAATTGCGACAAACGAGTTTGAAAAAGATTTTTTTAAATTGTTAAATAATTTTGTCTTTGGTAAGTGTATGGAAAATGTAAGAAAAAGAATGAAATTAGATCTTGTAAGTGAAAATAAAAAATTATTAAAACTTATTTCTAAACCGACTTTCAAAGACAGAATTATATATGATAAATCGCTTTGTGCTGTATTATCAAACAAAACGTCTATTTATTTTAATAAACCAATTTATGTAGGTTTCACGGTATTAGAATTCAGCAAAACCTTAATGTATGAATTTCATTATGATATAATGAAAAAAAGTATGGAAACAAAATTTCGTTATTATATACTGATACTGACAGTTTGTTTTATGAAATATTGACAAATGATTTTTACGAAGATATGGTAGATCCAGATTTGAAAATGTTTTTTGATACTAGCGATTATCCCCCTGATCATAAATGTTATTCTACTATAAATAAAAAAGTAATCGGTAAATTTAAAGACGAATGTAAAGGTATTCCGATTAGGGAATTTATTGGTTTACGATCGAAATTATATACGTGTACTACGCATGACAATAATATTCAAAAGAAAGCGAAAGGAATTAAAAAATGTGTAATTAATAACGAGATCTCGTTTAACGATTTCAAAAATTGTCTTCATAACACTCTTTCGGAAACAGAAAAACGTAGGATTATGAAATTAATAAGATCGAAAAAACATATAGTAGAATCGGTATCAATTAATAAATTAGCGTTAAGCAATAATGATGATAAGAGAGTATTATGCGATAACGGGATAGATACAATCCCGTACGGTCATTATTCATTAAGCCATTCAAGCTGATACTTTATAGCCGAACTATGAATCGTCTTTTTATGTTACAAAATAAACACAATCAACGTAAAAATATCGTTTTTAATATTTACGATACTCAAGTTATGGGACTTAAAATTTTAATATCTGCTATTATAAAATATTTAAATTTCTTCGTGAAAAAGTAGAAGAATATGATAATAATGTGGAGTGTATTAAAAATTGTACAAAGTGTGATGTGTATCAAAATACTTGTAATAATCATTTAAAATGTGATCAACACGTTACTCAACTTTGGGATACTATATCTCAATTATTTTATTATCACAAAATTTATAACTGTTCAAATAATCATTTTGTATGTACTTGTTAATATAATCTCAATTATTTTGTTATCACAAAATTTGTAACTTTTCAAATAATCATTTTGTATGTACTTGTTAATATAATCTCAATTATTTTGTTATCACAAAATTTGTAACTGTTCAAATAATCATTTTGTATGTACTTGTTAATATAATCTGTTCATTATATATGTATTTGATACTAAATATTGTAGCCTGCTTTACTTTGTTATTATTTTGTAGGAATAATTAAAATAAAACCAGTGTTTGTTAATAATACAATTTAGTACACTCTTCACAACATCGAAATATTTCTCAATACAAAAATTCAAGCCATATCAATTTGAAGGTTATAGGTTATCCGTCGACTTCGGCGTAAACAAGCGTCGACAATAAAACATAACATATGAAACCCCCCTTTATTTTTAGAAGTTTTTTTTTTGTAAATTTTTTTTGAATTTTTATTTTATTTTATTTTTTTATTAAGTTTTTTTTTGTAAAGGGGAGAGACATAATATTTAGAACTAGATGGTGAACCTAGAAGAAGCAAAAGTGTGCAAAGGCTTAAACAATTACAGACATGCCCCCCCCCCAGGTGAATGACAGCACTTGCAAATGAAAAAGTCTATTAACAACAAGCGTGTACTTTATTAAGCATGCAACTCTTACATGAGATGACAAGTTATAGATTGAACAAAGAGCAAAATTAACTGCAGGATTATATATATCAATTAATATTCTTAATGGCATAAAATGTGAGTGAATTGAATATTAACTGCATATAAATTGCATAAATCCTGCCACATTATGTTCAAGTTAATGGTTGCAATAATATTATTCATAAAATAGAAAATCACTAATCCATAAGTGTATAGAAATGACTTCAAATAGGCTAGCCTTTTAGTAACTTAGTAAGCACATTTATGATCTTTTAATTTATAACATATTCCCCCAACAAAATATATAAAGATTACACACACAAGCACATACACAACATAAATGACACAACATCCCTCATTTCTGTACCAAACCCCTCATAAAACCCATTTCAACTAGAATAAACGAATGCACAACTATAAATATATATGTATAAATATAATTAACAAGGTAATCCGATAAATCACAGTTACGAAGCATTAATATGCTATGGTAATTAGCACCAGGAAATGTAAGTGCCCCGAACCAAACCAGAGACTCAGAATAATAATAATCAACCCACACTTTAATCAGAATAAGCAATAAGCATATGTGACCATGAACATAGTTTCACAATTTAGAAACATCAGAGAGCCCCCTTTGCGTGACTAGAATTCTGCCATGACCCCATGACATGAAAGCACAAAATAACTAACTCACTAATAGCTTTAATTGGATAAAAAGGTAGAACTTAGAGCAGACTGCGTATATGCGTGTGTGTGTAATTTTCTTACACATTATAAGCAGATATAATAGATTTCATTAGGTTTAATTGTGTAATGTTCACACATGCGGTCACAGAACTGAACATGAGAGTTTGTGCAAATGTTTAACGGTTAAAACTTCATGAGTGAGCTTCTGGGAGCTTCCGTGCATTCACAATGTCGTTGAGATAGAATTAATTAATTAGAATGGTCCCACCTGGATCTTCCGGTGCACTTAAGCAATACTGTGGCTGATCAGTAGTGTCTCGGTTGTACTAAGAAGTCCTGGGGCAGCGTAGCGTCATAAGTGTGTCTGAACAGTAGATCTCGACTGACGGCATATCATGGCTAAAGGATCGTCTCTGCCAGGAGGGTGGACAGTTGGTCGTCACACCCGACACCCATCTCGCCCTTGTTCGAGCACCTGTGACATGCAAAGAGTTGTGTAGGGTGTCATAAGGAAATGATCTCGCCACATACGCCATCCGCATTAAATTTCTAACACACACTTTAATGCTTCAACAGCCACTACACACACATCGCCACTAATTCGTATTAATCTGTATTGAACTCCCCAGCTGTGACTTATTTCACTCAACTATCAATTACGTTTTAAGTATTTCATTGAGAATGTTCAAATTATTTAACTGAGTATTTCATAATTATTAATGACAAAAAACAACAGCTGAGTGCAAGATGCATTATCATTTTCTTTACTGAAATCAATTTGACCCGCAACATTTACATTCATATCAAGTTAATCTTTAATTTGCATTAACGCCCAAATTGAAAACTGATATACACGCACACACACAAGTATAGTTTATAATAGAAGCTGAAACACAAAAATTATATTTGGGGTTAAAATATTCTTTTAGACTCCGTTAACCTGTACATACCTGGAGCAAAACTTTATTCAGCTACTCATAGGGAAAGTCGACGAAGTCCTGAACTGATGAGTGCCGTCAGCCGAGAGCAGATGATCTGGTTGAGGGTTCAAATAAAAATGAGACAGATTCAAAGTGTCTATCTAACCAAGAAACCTCTCTGATGCAGGAACGTACAAAAACAGCTGGACGCGCCAACTGAATTTCGTCGCTGCACAACAACAGTGAGCATAGCACAACGGCGACGGGATGCCGTGGCCGCGCGTGACGTCAAAGCCGCTCGTTTTAAAAACACATCGCCTACAATGCCGAACCCAGTACGGCACACATAGTCATCGCACAAAACACATATCAACTCTATTTTTATAAATTTTATTTACAAACTGAACTTTTATTCTTCTTCACGGATATTACTATCGATTATTGTGTGAAATCGATTGGTCTTTCTTTTGAATTATCAATTGTAATATTAATTCTTTCAATTTGTATAGTACATCATCATTTACACATTTCAATCCGAATATCAGTAGTATATAAATGTTCTTTCTGGGACAGGTCAGAGGTCTAGGATAAGGTCAGAGGTCATGTCAAGAGGTCACCTTATCAGCGATAACCCCGCCTTATCAGCGATGACCCCAATTAAAATCCAATTAACCCCCGCCTTATCGCTGATAACCCCAATTGACCTCGAATTAATCAGCAGATAACCCCGTTGACCTTTCGTAATCACCAGATAACCCCGTTGACCTTTTCTAATCGATGTAAACACGACCTCGAGGTCACTAGACCGTAACACACTGACCTAGTAAAAAACGTAAACATAAACAAACAGTCTAGTGATAATGTCGTAAACATGACCTCGACAACACGCTGACCTAGTAAAAATGTAAACATAAACATTCCGAGTTCGTTGACACGACCGTAAAAACGTAAACATAAACAAACGTTCTTGTGATAACGTCGTAAACATGACCTCGACAACACACTGACCTAGTAAAAAATGTAAACATAAACATACACGTCGGCTTTGTACATTTAAAAACGTAAACATAAACATTCCGAGTTCGTTGACACGTAAACTGTTTTTTTCCTTTTACAGTGCAGATAGCGTCGTCTTTATCTAATATATTACATTTAAATGTAACGATTGTCATGGTATACAGATAAGATATGAATTAGCTTAGTCGGTAACGTGCAACTATGTTATTCTAATAATAGATTCTATGTAAGGTAAGTATCAATTGTTCAATCCCTAGCTAATTCATACTTTTTTTTTTGAATAAAAAATATATTGATTTATATATAATACTTGTTAGCAGTTGATTTATTAGTGTTCCAACGTGAATTCTGAAAGCAACATCTTTGTTAATAACATGTCGGTAGTTAAAAATTTATTATATATAGTAATTGTTCAGATATTACTAATAAATTCTTTAGCCGATAATACAACACAGATTGAAGTGGATAGAGCTAAGCAATATTTATATGAATATGGTTATCTTCAAACAGACGATGAATCTTCGTTGCAAACTGTAAATGAAACAGATATTACTAATGCGTTACTTATATTTCAAGAATACTATAAATTACCTACTGATGGTAAGTTAAATAATGAAACTATAAATTTAATGTTAAAACCTAGGTGCGGTAATAGTGATATTATTTTTGATTATAGAGTATCCAGTTTTAAATGGAACAAACCTGAAGTAACATAGCATTATTATTTAGCGAATCAAGAGGTGTTAGAATTGACTAAACAAGCTTTTGCAGTATGGGAGGAAAAGTCTGGTATACGTTTTAAACATGATAGAGTAAATACAGATATTTTAATTTCTAATAAACGATTGAAACATATGATGCAAAAAGAATCGTGGCAATGTACGAGAACGTTTGACGGCAAAGGTGGAACATTAGCACATGCATATTTTCCTGATTATAATAATTCAAGGCGAGAAATTCATATTGATGAAGATGAAAAGTGGTCATATTCAATTGATAACGTTGTTCCTCTAGACCACACAAGTTTGTATGCAACTTTAATACATGAAATCGGTCATGTTTTAGGTTTGTCACATTCAGATGTATCAGATTCTGTAATGTATGCTTATTATAACGGTAAAATCGAGTTAGGTGATGATGATGTTTTAGCCATTCAAAATTTATATGGTAAGGCAGGAAGCACTTTTATATCATCTTTCATACCGATGTCACCATCTTCTTCAGTACCAAAGATAGAAGACGAGCATCCTATAGATACAAATAAAATCGATCTTTGTAATTTTAAAAATATTAATTTATTTTTAATTGCTGATAAACGATTATATATATTATATGAAAAATGGTTGTGGATATTAAATCCGGCAGAGATGATATATACCAAACCGCTAATAATAAAACATTGGTTAACGTTTCTTCCAAAAAACTTCACAAAAATTTTAGCTGTATATCAACGACCATCTGGTGAGATAGTTATGTTTATAGATTCTTTGGTATTCATGTTTGATTTAACGAGTCTTAAATTAAGTCATGGTTATCCGAAACATATCCAGTCTTTATTTAACATACAACCGGATAATTTACATGCGGTATTCAACAGTTATACAGGTAAAACTTATATATTTCATGATGATAATTATTATAGAGAAGTCAATGAGTGTACGTTCACTACTAAATCATGGGGTTATATATCTGAAACATTTCCTGGAATTCCGCCTAAAATCGATTCATCATTTAGATTTTCTGATGGTAATTTATACTTTTTTAAAAACAATACTGTGTATGTCTTTAATGAATTTACGGGTGAGTTAGTTAAAACAGAAAAAAATAATCTATCGATATTTGGATTGAAATGTGTAAATGATGATGTACTATATAAATTGAAAGAATTAATATTACAATTGATAATACAAAAGAAAGGTCAATCGATATCAAACAATAGTCGATAGTAATGTTGATGAAGAAGAATAAAAGTTCAGTTTCTAAGAACATAATGATTTGAACGTACAGTTGTGAAGAATACGTGAAGCTGTTAACATGGAGAAAGGAAATATTCATGCTTTCAATTGGTATATATATTGCATAGAATCTACTGATTCAACGTTTAATGAAATATGTTATTTTGTAAATAATGAATTTTCTGAAGCAAATGTTACTATAATTGAAAATGAACAAATTATCAAGATACAATTTCCAGCGATTTGCTTGTATGATGATATATTACAAAGGTTAGAAAAATATCGAAATCAATTAATAATCGATATTGATTTTGAAGAAGAATACAAAACTCTCCGTTGGAAGTAGTTAGTTAGTAGAGGCTCAACAAGTTGGACGCAATGTCAAAAATGGCGAAGTTGTGCGAAAAATTGAACCCCTGTAAGTTATTGCAAGATTTTTTTGAAGAAGCAGGATTTATTTTTAATGGTGATTTAGACAGTATTGTGTGTTGTGAGTGTGGATTTAAAACGAGAGGATCTTTATCTATTTCACATATTCAATTTATGCACAAACTATTTAATTCAGAATGTAAAATGGTATGTTATATATATGATAAATATAATAATTATGCATTATACAGTATATTATTACATATTGATGATATAATGAATGCGAAAAAATGTATATCAGAAACTGAAGAAATCATGAAGTTAACATTTTGCTGTTGGCCTAAACGTTTACCACGAGTTGATAATTTAGTATCGGCAGGTTTTTTGTATACTGGTGTTGACGATGATGTAATGTGTATAGACTGTAAAGTTATACTTCACGATTGGCAAGACACAGACGATCCATGGTTTGAACACGCTAAGGCATCTCCAAATTGTTTACTTGTTAAATTACACAGAGTCATAAAAGATGGCTTCATTGAGTGACAAAAGTGGAAAGTGTATTGAAGACTTTTTTAAAAATCAAAGATTTGTTGATGATTCGGATAATATTGTTTGTTCTAAATGTGGTTTTAAAACGAAATGTTTTAATACTATTACGCATATTCAATTTATGCACAAACTTTTGTATCCGACATGTAAAACTGTGCGTTATATATCTTATAAATATGAAGACTATATCAGATCAAAAAAGTGTGTTGCTAATTTTGTTAATATATTAAAGTGAAAATAAAATTTATAAAAAAAAGAGTTGATGTGTTTTTGTTAGTTATTTGTTTAACCTTAGGATAACCTTTAGTTAATTAATGTTGTTTATTCTTAACAAAGTAACCTTTGATAATAAAAAGTTATCAGTAATTTATATTGACGTATTTACAAAGTAACCTCTGATAAACTAAGGTCGTAGATGTAAACAGTTGTTAATTAGTTGTTGTACTTTGATACAAAGTAACCTCTGATAACTAAGGTTATAGATTTAAACAATTTTAATTGTTATTGTACTTTGAATAATGAGCATCAGACAGGAGATAAGTAATGAATTGCATAAGCAAGCGAGAAGAAATTTTCCTACACGCAATGTCGAACTGAAAGGTATTCACGATTTATATCAAGCTGACCTTGTAGAAATGATTTCTTTTTCAAAGTTAAATAAAGGTTATAAATATATACTAACAGTGATAAATAGTTTTAGTAAATTTGCATTTGCAGTTCCGTTAAAATCAAAAGTCTCACACGAAATTGTAAAAGCTCTAATGCCTATATTACATGTAAACAAAATGAAACATTTGCAAACTGATAAAGGAAAAGAATTTTACAATTTACCGATTCAGCAATTATTTAATCGTTATAATATAAATCATTATTCGACTTATTCAGATAAAAAAGCCTCTATCATTGAACGTTTTAATCGTACTTTAAAAAACCATATGTGGAAGTGGTTTACTACAAGTGGAAAGTATACATGGATCGAAGTACTTCCTCAGTTATTGAAAAAATATAATAATACTGTACACAGAACTATAAGTATGAAACCTAAAGAAGTTAATATAAGTAATGAGAAAAGGGTATTGATACAAATAAATAAAAAACGAATATTTGTTAATAAGAAACCTGCGAAATATAAAGTTGGGGATAGAGTGAGAATTAGTAAATACAAACAAATTTTTACCAAAGGTTATTTACCAAATTGGACAAATGAAATATTTACAATTCATAATATTAAACAAACAGTACCTAGAACATATATTTTAAAAGATGATACAGGAACCGTATTAGATGGTGGATTTTACGAACAAGAAATTAGTAAAACAAAATACGACAATATATTTTTAATTGAAAAAATATTAAAACGTAAAGGTAATAAACTACTTGTTCAGTGGTTAGGATACGATAAGTCGCATAACAGTTGGATTGATAAAAACCAAATCATTTGAACTATTTTTTTAATAATGAAAATAGTGCACCAAACAAAAAAAATACGTATTTGTAATTTTGATAAATCTATGGAGAAAAAAGAAAGAGTCCATAGCGAGTTGTTACCAAATAATGTCAGGGCTCTTATCATTGGGCCAAGTAATACTGGTAAAACAAACCTAATGCTTAATCTTTTGTTCAGTCCTAATGGTTTATGTTTTGAGAACGTTTATGTTTTTTCAAAATCGTTGTATCAGTCAAAGTACAAATTTTTAGAAACAGTTTTATCAGGCATACCAACAATAAAATACTATAAATTTTCAGAAAATGATCAAGTCATTCATCCTGATGATACTGAACAAAATTCAGTTATTATATTTGATGATGTAGCATGTGAACAACAAGATAATATAAGAAATCATTTTACAATATGTAGACATAAAAATAATAATGTTATTTATATATGTCAAACATATGTTCGAATCCCAAAACACTTGATTCGTGATAACGCGAATTTAATAATTATTTTTCAACAAGACGAACTAAATTTAAAACATATATACAGAGATCATGTTAATACTGATATGACATTTGAAATGTTTAAAGAACTTTGTTCTAAAGCATGGACAAGACGCAAAAAAGGCTTTTTTGTTATAGATAAAGAAAGTGATATGAATTGTGGCGGTCGTTATCGTTTTGATTTTGATATCTATATTACTAATTTGTAATCGAAAATGTTTTTATTACTTATCAATATGTCATCGAAGAAGTCACGTTCCCTTGACAAGCAAGAGAAGCTTGTCAATGAAATTAAAAAAATAAGAAAAAATATTCGAAAAAAAAATCAGACTCTAACACAAAATGTTATTGATGAAGAACAGTTTGCAGAAAAATCGTTGAAACCTATTATCACTCCGTTACAAAAGTTAGTACAAGAGAAAACGAATTCGTCATTGAGTAAAAAAGAAGAACAACAATTAGATGTTGAAATGGACGATATTCAGTCGCGTTTACAAAACAAAAGGTTTTCAGAAGAGACCGAAAACATCCCAATATCGAACAAACGAACAGTAGAAACACCGTTACCATTGCCGCGTGAAGAAGAAATAACGTATGAAACCTTACCCACGGTTGAAGAATTGATGTCAACATCAAAAGGACGTCAATCAATTGAACCTTTTATCGATATATGGTTTAAAGGTCCGTTAATAAGACACTATATGAATAAATTTTTTGATGACAGTAATCATGATATTGATCATGTTTTTGGTCCATATTTTGGAGATAATAATATTTTAATGTTAGGTAAATACTCTTTAAAGACTGATGAAAGTGATATTATTACAATTAATAATGTTATGTACAAAGGTACTCCTGGTTTGTACGATCTCATTTTTATGAAAACCCCAAATGCTTATGTATATTCACAAGAAGATTTAGACGACTACTCGCGTATAATAAGTGAAACCGCGGCATATTTAAGTTTAAAGACAAACAGAGTTAAAAGCAGTACTAGTTACAAATATAAAAATATAATTAAGCCTATTATTAATAAGCTTTCACAATCATCCGCATCAAAAGTTGGAAGTAGCCGATTGCATAGTGATACAGAAGGTCGCGGTTTATTAAATTTCAGTAACAATAAACCAGTGTTTGTGTACTGGAATAATGTAAATGAATTATGCGATAGATTAAAATTATTGATTGCTTCACAAAGTGCAGGTCATTCGGGTCATGAAAATGAAATATTATCAATTATTGAAGAGCTACAGGAGGCCGGTATAATAAAAGAAGACGCAGCAACGTTTGAAGCGATATTTTCAAAATGAGTATCGATAAATTCGGACACTATAGTGGTGACTTAGCGGTTAGTTCCAACGTTCAGCGTGGACCGCCTGGAGAAGGATTTAAATTAACTGACGACGGAAATTTTAATATAAGTAATAAACGATTATGTAATGTGGGCAATCCTGAATTGGATGATGATGCCGTAAATGTAAAATATATGAGAACAAATTCGATTACTTTAACAAATACAGACGATTGTTACGATGTTAAGATGAAAAAAGTTATGAATTTAGCCGATCCTAACGAACCTTGTGACGCTGTAAATAAAAATTATTTAGAAAATGCTACTAAATCATATTTAGCTGATAGAATACCAATTAAGGTGGATAATAATCCAGTGTATTCATTCAAGAATAATCGTGTGGCTCATATCGCACCACCTGTTTATAAATTTGATGCTGCCAATAAACTTTATGTTGATAATAAATTACCTGATGAAAAAACACAAACTAATTGTTGTGATTTCAAGCAAAAAAGGTTAATTAATGTAGCAGATCCTATTAATTTGCTTGACGCTATAAATAAACAGACTTTATTAACAGGTATAAATAATACAAAAGATGAATGTAAACGATATATAGATGATAAAATATATTATTTACGAAGTGAAGAGGAAAATAGTATAGATTTTAATGAAAGCAGATTGACTAATGTTGCTGATCCTAAAGATGATACAGACGTTATAAATCAAAAGACTTTAACAAGAGTTATGAATGCATTTAAATTAGATCTAGAAGACTATAAAGTTAACAGCACCTTAGTTAGAATATTATATAAATTATATAAGGAGTGCACTAAAGATAATCCTGTTAAAACTATAAACGAATTTCGCATTGTATATATAATACAAAGTTTATATGAAACGTCATAAATGCATCTGTATCCAAACAAGATAGAAGGCGGTGGTCTAGTGAGTAATATTCTTGGAAAAGTTATAAACAAATCAATTGATTTATTACCTGTCGAACTTCATTTACCCGGTTATCAGTATTGTGGACCCGGTACAAATTTAGCGAAACGCTTACAAAGAGGTGATCCAGGAATTAATAAGCTTGACGCTGCTTGTAAACAACACGATATTGCATATTCAAAGTATTCAGATTCTACAAATCGCGCTAAGGCTGATAAGGAATTAGCTGAAAGAGCTTGGGAACGTGTTAAATCAAGTGACGCATCGTTCGGGGAGAAAGCTGCAGCGTGGTCAGTAACTAACATAATGAAAGCTAAAAGTAAATTTGGTGGGGGAATTAAAAAAAAAAAAAAAACTATGTCTAACAGAGCTTATAATTATTTAAAACGTTTTGCTGGTAAAAGTGGAAAAGGTTTATATTTGAGACCGTATAAAAAAACAGGAGGAGGTCTAAAAAAAAAAAGAAACGGAAATTGAAACAAAGACGACGAAAATAATAAAGAGTATTCCTATACGTCCGCTTTCAATTCAAGATTTACTACTGTATGTTAAACAATTAAAGATTCCTAATTTCAGAGGAGTGTTTATGCGTGACACATTACCGTTACACGCTGGAATTTGGCAAAATGAAACTGGAATAGTTAATTTAGATAATAGTTATGGTCATGGTACTCACTGGGTATGTTATTTTAAACGTAAAAATAAAGTTAATTATTTTGATAGTTTTGGTAATTTAAGACCACCTATCGAACTAATTAATTACTTTTATTCATCAAATCAACGATCTATCGAAATCGTTTATAATTATACACGAAGACAAAATATGGATGCAGTCAACTGCGGTCATTTGTGTTTACAGTTTCTCAGTAATAATGTTTTGTCTAAGCTGTAAAGGATCCGTATTAACATGTGATATTTTTCCACTAATCGAGTTAAGTGATGAAAAATGGGAACTAGGATTAATTGACTTTATGACATATCATTCAATACCTAATATAGAGGAAGGAATTAACAATGTATTATATTATGGTACTGATAAGAAAATAGTATTGCCTACTGGCTCTTATGAAATTTCAGATATCGCAACGTTTATTAACGATTACTTAATTCAACATGATGAAAATGTAAAAATAATTATAAAGGCGAATAATAATACATTAAAAAGTGAAATTTATTCTAACGTTCAAATTGATTTTAGTAAACCCGATTCGTTAGCAACCATATTAGGATTTGAAACATGTATAATAAATCCAAATAAATGGTACAGTTCAACCTTACCGATAAGTATTGTTCGAGTAGAGAGCATCCGATTGATTTGTAATTTAATTAGCGGTTCGTATAACAACGGAATTCCAGATCACATAATACACGAATTCTATCCTAGTGTTCCGCCAGGTTTTAAAATTGTTGAAAAACCTACCAACGTGATATATTTACCAGTAAACACATCTAGGATACATAATATTGTAGTAAGACTAGAAGATCAACAAGGAAGACTGATTAATTTTCGAAACGAAATAATAACGTTACGTTTGTATTTGAGAAAACAATAATAATGGGTCTTATTTTTTATTACGGAATCAATAAAACAACTGCAAATAAGCCAATTACAAGTAGTGAAGATATGAATATCGACCGGTTAACACCACAAAACCTGAAATTTCTACAGTCATTGGGATTAACAGTAATAAAGGATTATTTAAACAAAAAATGAACCTTAATATTCAAAACGTAAACGCTAGCATTCTAAATATTATAGAAGATGTTGTGTATCAAGATGAATCGATAGTAGGATTAGCTTATCACACTCATCTACCGTACACCTCTACTACATTCAATAATAATGATGAAATTAGAATTCCAATTAATCAACAAGATGTGTACACATTACCGTGTGAAAGTTACCTTCATATAAAACTAGAATACACTAATAATAATGGTATATATGATCAAACTTTAAAATTATGTTCAAATGCTTTAGCATTTTTGTTTGATGAAATTAGATACGAAATAAGTGGATCAGAAGTCGATAGAGTTAAAAATCTTGGAATAACATCAACAATTAAGAATATGTTAACGATTAAACCATACGAAATTAACACTTTAGAAAATAGTGGATGGGCCTCAGATTTAATAAGTCATATGGCACCATCATCAAAAGATATTAGCTTCTGTATCCCATTAAAAAGGTTGTTCGGATTTGCTGAAGATTTTAAAAAGATTTTGTTAAATGTAAAGCAAGAATTAGTTTTAATTAGAGCGTCCACTGATAATAATGCAGTAATTTTACTTGAAACAGTAAACACATACAAATTTAAAATAAAATATATATCATGGAGAATTCCGTATGTTTATGTTAACGACGTAGTAAAGGTAGATTTTCTGAAGATAGTACAAATTGATCGACCTTTATTAATGCCGTTTCGAAAATGGGAACTTTACGAGTATCCATCTGTGCCAAAAGCAAACAAACTTACTTGGACTGTTAAAACGTCATCACAATCAGATAAACCTCGTTACGTTATTGTAGGTTTTCAGACTGACAGGAAAAATAATGTACATAAAAACCCAGCACATTTTGATCTTGCCTCATTCTATAACGTAAAGTTATATTTAAATTCAGAATACTATCCGTATGATAATTTTAATGGTGAAACGTCGATTCTACATGAGTATTATTCATTATTTCAGTCCTCGTATTATTACAACAGTGAAAATTCGCCAATGATAAATCGTTCAAACTTTCTAACGTATACACCTTTTTGTGTAATTGATTGTTCAAAACAAAATGAATCATTAAAAACTGGTTCAATAGACATTAGTCTGGATATTGAGACGTCAACAGACATACCGGAAAAAACTACTATCTACTGTCTCATTTTTTATGATACAATTATGCAATATACGCCTTTATCTGGTACTGTAAGAAAAGTATTTAAAATATAATTACGTTGATAAAAAGTGTATCAGTTCTGCTGTTGCACGCAATGGAATACGTTATCGATTTTCAAGGTTTTCGCGATGATGGAAACAATTTCATTTTTAAAGAACTTTGTATTCAGTGTATACAAGATAACAAATTTTCTGGTGCTAGTGATCAGTATTTGTTTTTACCACCATTTAATTACAAACATTTGTCAGAGAAGAAAAAAAACGTTAATAAATGGATTAAAACCAATCTTGGACTTAGCTGGAAGTGCGGTCTTCAAGATTATAACGATCTAGAGTTTATATTAAATAAATATATGAACGGTAAATGTATTTATGTTAAAGGATCAGAAAAAAAAGTAGCATTAGAAAAAGAATTTAATTGTTATGTGAAAATAGTAGATATGGAAACACTCGATTGTCCATCCTTAAAAGTGTTAAAACAGCAGACTCCATATTCTATTCACTGTCCTTTCAAACATAATTTGTATTATTGTGCTTTAAATAATGTACATCATTTAACTAAGTGGATTATCGAATACTGGAACAGTGTATTACAAATTAAAGAAATTGAAAGTGTGGGGACTGTATGATTTACGTAGTTGATATTTTGATCTCCTACTTACGCAAAACTTATATCAGTTCTGCTGTTGCACGCAATGGAATACGTTATCGACTTTCAAAGTTTTCGCGATGATGGAAACAATTATATTATTAAAGAATTGTGTGTGCAACCTATAGTAAACGCTAAATTCGCTGGTATTTGTAATCAATACTTATTCTTACCTCCATTCGATTATAGACATTTATCAGAAAAGAAAAAAAAAGTTAATGACTGGATTAACAATAATTATCTTGGACTTAGTTGGAATTGTGGATTAACAGAATATAGTGAACTTCCAGTAATATTAAACTCATATATATATGGAAAGTGTATTTATATAAAAGGACGTGAAAAAAAATAACTTTACAAAAAGAATTGAACTGTCATGTAAAAATAGTGGATATTGAATCACTCAAGTGTCCATCTCTAAGCGTTTTGAAGAAGCAGTCTGTAAATAGTATACGTTGTCCATATGATCACTCTTCAACAAACTGTGCATTAAGTAACGTGTTTTATATTACTAAATGGATAATTCAATATTGGAACTGTTTGTGTGATGAACATGATGAAGAAACTAAAGAATAAATTGTTGGGACTGTATGATTGCTTAACTTTTATTGTAATTATATGTAAAATAAAAGTTTTTAAAAAAATAAAAAATTTAAAAAACATTTTCATTTTTGATTTATTACTTACTAAATACAAAGCATACATGTATAAATATAATTTTTTCTATTACAAAAAACATATAATTACCATTCATAAACATACATACATTCTTTTACAATACAAAATTGTTGTACTACATACAAAAGATTCGATGATTTTTTATATTACAAAAAACATATAATTACCATTCATAAACATACATACAATATGATTTTTTTATACCAGCTTTTTTTTTGTTACATATAATATAAGTTTTTATACTAAAAAACATATACATATAATTATATAATATATACAATGTTTATTTTTATACCAGCTTTTTTTTTTACTTACAAAAAACAATATGATGAAGAGGAACTTCAAAAGTTTTTAAATTTATTTTTTTTAACGTTTTGAATAGTCGATAAATGTTTCGCTACATTTAGAACCATTTTGTACAATTGAATATATTTCGGATCTTTTTCAGATCCAACTAAAAACGTGGTTCTATAAGCAGCTTTAGTCCATCTGTCTTTTACCTCAATTCCTTTCAAATCTTTGGTATCTATGATTTCAATCTTCAGTAGATAACGTCCCGTTTCCCCAGGTGTTTTTAAGGTTTTTCTTGTTCCATTCGATTGGAACATTACAGATTGTTCAAACAAACTACTCTTTCTTTCACTCTTAGATTTTCTTACGGATGTAAATATTTTTTCAAGTTCTCTCTCATCATCACCATCATCATCATCATTATCATCATTATCATCATCATCGTCATTATGATCAATATCAATATCAATATCGTTACCAACGTAAATATTTTTCATATTAAAATCAAGATAATTTTTTATTAAATTATTTAATATAACAAAAGTTGATTTAATTATATTTTTTTCATTAAAATTTGGAATTGTATTGATTATATTATCATAAATTTCTTCAATGTCAAATAGGTAATTATTAAGTTGAACTATTTTGTCCTGCGAATTCACATCTAACTTAATTTCCAGAGCAATTTTTATTCGTTTTACTACCTCACTCAATCTCATATATAATGTTATAACCTCTATATTGTCAACATTAATTAATTCTGTTTTAACACTTTTCATGCACATTTCCCAACTTTGGATTGAAGTCAGACCTAAGAAGTAGAATAATTTGAATACTTCTTCTAATGACATAACGGAGTCCATGATTACTTGATAGAAGGTAAGATTGAAATGTCAAAATCTATAACATACAAAATAAAAATTTGTTAACTAAACAAAGACAAATTACAGATAGAGAAACGTACAGAGCGCATTATTTGTAACTGGTAACCACGAATCCCTTGAAAAAAATATTAGTCATATAATACAAAATAATAATTTGTTAACTAATCAAAGACAAATTACAGATAGAGAAACGTATAGAACGCATTATTTGTAACTGGTAACCACGAACCCTTGAAAAAGTATTAGTCATATACTAAACAAAGACAAATAATTTATAACCAAGATAAGAAACGTATAGAACACATTATACCTTCACTTTACATGTTTTTGAAACATACATATTAAAACATAGAAAAGACTTATAACAAAGATAAATAATTTTGAATAGAGTATAAAACATTATATATGTACATATGAATGAGATACTGGATCTAAACATAAAATTTTTAAACTATAAATCCTTTATTAACTTTTTTATAAACGGTCTTAGAGTTGACTCTGGTCTGTCAACTATCATTTTTAATTTTACAATTTCTTCGGATGTTAACCTTTTTGTTGAAAAAAACCATTTAGAAAGAAGACGGTCCTCCTCCTGTTTTAAATGTAAGAAACGATTCTCCTGTGTTGATAATTCTTGATCCATCAAGATAGATGATACAGACGTTAACGGTTAAAAAACAGCTGTAAATGTGATCTATGTAAATCAAATACGGTTTAAAAATGACATAGGAAACACTTATAACAAAGACAAATTAATTTTTTTGAATAGAATTTAGGAAAAATTTATAACAAAGATTAAATTTTGAAGAGTATAAAACTTAATTAAAAAAAAATGACATACGAAAAACACAACTCATTTACAGATAACCAAGAATCACTGTACATGTTCTTGAAAAAAATATTTTAAAACAGTAAATTAACATAAGATAATATTGTTACCTTAATGACGATCGCAGACTGTAATAGCTGGTACGTTTCTGGATGTTGAATCATAATTTTCAATCGGTTTATATACACAGAAAATGTGTTATCAGTTTCATTGTAGTTAATACAGTTACACGTTCTCAATAGTAGGAGATCAAAAGATCAAGTAAATAACTTGTTTACCGAATTCATTATCAGTTGCGTAAGTAGGAGATCAAAAGATCAAGTAAATACCGACGAGATCAAAAGGTTACGTAAATCGAAAGATCAAAAGATCAAGTAAATAACTTGTTTACCGAATTCATTATCAGTCACGACGAGATCAAGAGGTTACGGCGTCATCGGTTGATTGTTAGTATAAATAGTCGTACAGTAAAAACAACAAGTCATAGCAAAAGATTGATTCAGCATAGGTCTCAACAAAATTGTAAGTATAATTTATCAACAGTAACTAATAAATAAAGATTTTTAATTTTTTATTAGTATGTTGTAATCACATGTAAGCAATCACGTTGTCTGATAATAAGTAAAAATATACTCGTATAGATAACAAAAACATCCAAAATATTCTTTTACAGTAGCTAATAAACTCGTTTACAACTTTTGATTTCAGTTAACATGGAAAAAAATCTGCCTTTCAAAAAACGTCAGTTTATTAGAAACGAAAATTTTAATAATAGAAACGATCCTCAATCTGGACCTTCACATGCACAAGATTCGCATGTCAGATATCAAGTGTCCGATTCATTTATTAATACAAACGATCCTCTACCTGGGTCATCGCACGTACAGGATACAGAACCTGATCCATCGCACAGCAGACCTCAAGCGTCTGATTTTAATAGCGCAAACGATCTTCAACCTGGACCGTCACACGATTGGTATCAAACGTCTGATTCGATAAGTTTATCACCATCATCAGCATCATCATCATCATTGTATAATAATAGAAAAACAAGTAGATTAAGGAATACAACAATTGAAAATGAATTCATTGAAATTGAGAATGCGTTCAAAGGTAACTTAAAAACATTTTTTTATAAAAATACCAACGAACATGTTAAAGATATCTGTTTATTATTATTACATTTAGAACTAATAATAATAAATATTTTATACAATATGGTTTCGTTATATAACGCAATTAAATTTAACATAGTAGTAGAATGCACTTACGTAAGACCTGTTTTAAATGATTATCAAGATAGATCATTTAAAACTAAAAATATTACTCTCTTCCAAAGTAGTTCACTAACAAGTATAATACGAGATATCAATAATAATATTTGCTCTGAAGAAGAGACATATTTACAAAAAGGATCCGGATGGACTTTACATTCAATAGATGGAATATTATTAAGAATAAATCGTTTCAAACCGTTAAAAGGCAGCTCGTACATCCCACTACCGTTACATTTAATCACAAAAAATGTATAATTAATCCAAAAAATAACGATTATTTATGTTTTAAATGGGCGATTCTTTGTCGTTATATAAAAAACTCACATCCAGAGCGAATTAATTTTCGATATAAGCATATCGAAAATAAATTTAATTTTAATAATATTAATTTTCCTACACCATTAAGAGATATAAAAGTTTTTGAAAAGAATAACAACATTTCTATAAATGTTTATGGTGTAGAAAAAGGTAAAATAATTTATCCACTAAAAGTGTGCGAAAATGAGCAATGTAATCATTTTGATCTTTTATTATTAAACAAAGATAACAACTATCATTATTGTTACATCAGTAATTTTAATAGATTAATAAAATCTCAATTAACAAAAAATCATGACAATATTGAAGTCTGTAAAAGCTGTCTTACCTATTTTACTGCAAAATCTAAAAAATTAAAAGATCATAAAAGGTACTGTGGAAAATATACACCTGTTCGTGTAACAATGCCTTCTGACAATTTACAATTTCGAAATTTTCATTATCAATTTAGGGTACCAATAGTCGCGTATGCAGATTTTGAATGTATTTTGAGACCGATTAAAACGTGCTACCCACATCCAAAATATTCTTTTACAGTAGCTAATGAACTTCATGAACCTATGAGTTTTTGTGTTTACTTTGTAATCGATGATTCAGTACCCAATTTTATTAAAAATCAATTACCATCACAACCTTACATATATAGAGGTATAAACGCTGCACAAAACTTTATGTCCTATCTTATAGATATTACCAATCGACTTGGTTCATTATTAAAAGAAGTCGAACCAATACAAATGACAAAACAAGACAAGATTAAATTCAAAGCAGCAACACATTGTGAAATGTGTATGCGAAATTTTACATTACTCTACAAACCCGTCAGAGATCATTGCCATCTTACCGGTTTATATCGTGCAGCATTATGTAACGATTGCAATCTAAAACGTCAGAATCAAAAGTTCATTCCTATTTTTATTCATGCAAGTTCTAATTATGACTCACATTTTATTATTCGACAGTTGGGTTGCGATAACGAAAATATTTATGTTATACCAAATTCGACAGAAAAATATATTTCTTTTTCCAAAAAAACTATAAATGGCATAACTATTAGATTTGTTGATACCTATCGCTTTTTAGATAGATCACTTTCTGAATTAAGTAACAATTTACCAAAAAATAAATTTTTTTATACAAGTAAATTTTTTTCCGATAATGACATGCAATTAGTTACACGAAAAGGTGTATATCCATACGAATATACAGATTCGTGGGATAAATTAGTAGAGTGTCAGCTTCCATCAAAAGCATACTTTTATAGTAAATTAAATGACGAAACCGTAAGCGATGAAGATTACATTCACGCTCTTAACGTTTGGAACCACTTCAAAATCAAAAATTTAGGAGAATACAGCGATTTATATTTAAAAATCGATGTACTACTTTTATGTGATTGCTTTGAAAATTTTAGATCTCTTTGTGTATCGTCATACAACTTAGATTCCGCACATTATTTCACGTTGCCAGGGTTTGCTTTTGACGCTATGCTGTATCTTACTAAAATTAAACTTGAATTACTCATTGATATCGATAAATACATTTTTTTTGAGAGCGGGGTACGTGGGGGTTTATCTGTTAATATCAAGAAGCATTCAATTGCTAACAATACATATATATCAACATATAACCCAGATAAGCCTAAAACATTTCTAACATATTTAGATGCAAATAATTTGTATGGGTGGGCAATGTGTAAATGTATACCGTATTCAAATTTTAAGTGGGTTAAAGAAACTGATAAAATAAATATCTTAAACGTACCTGACGAATCAGAAATAGGATATGTATTAGAAGTTGATATAGAGTATCCACAAAATTTACATGATGAGGACAGAGATCTACCATTCATGCCTGTTAATAAAAGCGTAAACAATACAAAACAAACAAAATTAGTTGCTACATTAGAAAATAAAGAGAGATATATTTGTCATTATATTAATTTAAAACAAGCTATTAATCATGGTTTAAAAGTAACGAAAATTCATAGAATATTACAATTTTCACAAAAACCATGGTTAAAGCCGTACATAAATCTAAATACTATAAAACGACAAGATGCAAAAAATGAGTTTGAAAAAGACTTTTTTAAATTACTAAATAATTCCGTCTTTGGAAAGTGTATGGAAAATGTTCGGAAACAAATAAATTTAAATCTAGTATGTAATGAAAAAAAATTATTGAAACTCATATCAAAACCAACTTTCAAAGACAGAATTATTTACGATGAATCACTTTGTGCAGTATTATCAAATAAAACATCCGTTTATCTAAACAAACCCATTTATGTAGGTTTTTCTGTTTTAGAATTAAGTAAGACTCTAATGTATGATTTTCACTATAACGTAATGAAAAAGAAATATGGAAACAATATTTCCCTTTTATATACAGATACAGATAGCTTGTTTTACGAAATAATTACAAATGATTTTTACAGAGATATGTTGGATCCTGATTTAAAAACGTATTTTGATACTAGTGAATTTTCATCAGATCATATGTGCTACTCATTAACAAATAAAAAAGTTTTAGGTAAATTTAAAGACGAATGTAAAAGTATTCCAATTAAAGAATTTATTGGTTTACGTTCAAAATTATATACTTTTACAACGAACGAAAACAAAATCACAAAAAAAGCAAAAGGTATAAAAAAATGCGTAATTAAAAAAAACATTGAATTTAGTGATTTTAAAAAATGTCTTTTTAATTCATTATCAGATGAACAAAAACATAGAATGATGACAATATTTAGATCGAAAAGTCACATCGTTAAAACTGTAACTATTAATAAATTTGCATTGAGTAACACAGATGATAAAAGAGTAATATGTGAAAACGGTATAAATACATTGCCGTATGGTCATTACTCCTTACAATAATGCGGATAAACTGATCTATGACATATTTTATGTATGTGTTTTAATACAATTATAGTAATGTATGAGTTTACCTATATAACATATTTTATGTATGTATTTTTTAATATAATCAGTAATGTATGAGTTTACCTATATCAATCTTTTGCTATCATTATGTAAACTGTTTGTTAAAATCCACCATCTAATACGGTTCCTGTACCATCTTTTAAAATATATGTTCTAGGTACTGTTTGTTTAATATTATGGATTGTAAATATTTCATTTATCCAATTTAATGTATTACCTATATATCATATTTTATGTATGTATTTTTAATATAATCAGTAATGTATGAGTTTACCTATATCAATCTTTTGCTATCATTATGTAAACTGTTTGTTAAAATTACTCAAATAAAATGATCTGTGAGATAAATCCACCATCTAATACGGTTCCTGTATCATCTTTTAAAAAATATATGTTCTAGGTACTGTTTGTTTAAATATTATGAATTGTAAATATTTCATTTATCCAATTTAATGTATGAGTTTACCTATATTAATCTTTTGCTATCATTATATAAACTGTTGTTAAAACTATCCGAATAAAATAATCTATAACATAGTTTATGTATGTGTATTTATTTTAATACCTGAACAAAAAAATGATGAATAAATCAACAAGATTCAAACAATTTCTTACACAACATTTCATTACACAAAAAATGCTCATTAAAACGCTTACTGAGAACGTGATTGAATTAATTGCAATGAAACTGATAAGAAATTTGATAAACAAGTTATTTACTTGATCTTTTGATCTCCTACTTACAACACGTACTGAAAAAACGTAATTGTATTAAACTGCAATGAATCTATCCAAATACCAACCAAAATCCTTACAGACTGGTAAGCGCTGGGTTTGTATATCAAGGAAATGAGGATACCGTACGGTGTTTATCGTGTCGGGTAAGGTTTGAGGATTGGACAGCGGACGATTGTCCTGTCGCATTTACATGCGAGGGTGATGTCTAAATGTTAGTTTGTAACGATGCAACTTGCTGATGTAATCTATGATCATTATTAAGGTAACAATTATTTTTATTTTTTTGTTAATTTTTACTGTTTAAAAAATACGATTTCTTACTGGTTATACAGATTTATTAATTACTAAAATCATATATACAAAAACATACATATATTACGATTTTGTATACACAAAAAATGTTTATATACTATAGATCATGTTTTCATTCGTTATCGTTAAGTCATTTAAATCGATCATTGAGAAACTTGATGATATCACTACAATGTGTAGACACATAACAACAAACACAAGTATCCGGTCCATCCACAGTAGATTCATGTGCCCATGAACATTCAAGAAAATGTGTAAACGTCTCACCGCTTTGTTCTCTACGTTCCGGTGTAATCTCTTTCAGTCCGTCTGAATTATAAAATTCCAACACCTTACGACACTTTTGGAGTACCAACAATGTATCCCGCATAAATTCAATCTCTGCTTTAGTTTTATTCTTAATAAATCTTTCAAACATAGGATGAGATAAGACATCTTGCAATGTTAAATTCTTCATTTTGACTGAACTATCAAAGTTCATGTTTACGTTGATTACAACGTTATCACGTTGACATATCGTATGGAAGAACGTTGTACCACGTTCAACAATTCATTTTCAACTGCTATACAACACACGATTTCATCGCTAGGTGTCAATAAAGACGACGTTATCTACACTGTGAAAGGGAAAAAACGCTGACGTGTATGTTTATGTTTTTACTAGGTCAGTGTGTTGCTGAGGTCATGTTTACGACGTTATCACTGTGAAAGGAAAAAACAGCAACGCTGACGTATATGTTTACATTTTTACTAGGTCAGTGTGTTGTCGAGGTCATGTTTACGAAGTTATCACAAAGAACGTTTGTTTATGTTTACGTTTTTTACGGTTTGGAACACTAATAAACCAACTGTTAACGTGTATTATATATAAATGAATAGATTTTTTTATTCAAAAAAATTATGAATTAGCTAAGGATTGAACAATTGATACTTACCTTACATATAATATATTATTAGAATAACATAGTTACACGTTACCGACTAAGCTAATTCATATCTTATCTGTATACCATGACAATCATTACATTTAAATGTAATATATTAGATGAAGACTACGCTATCTACACTGTAAAAGGAAATAAGCAGTTTATGTTTACGTTTTTAAATGTGCAAAGCCGACGTGTATGTTTCTTCAATCTGTGTTGTATTATCGGTTAAAGAATTTATTAGTAATATTTGATCAATTACTATATAATAAATTTTTAACTCACGACATGTTATTAACAAAGATGTTGGAACACTAATCACATTTTAAATGTACAAAGCCGACGTGTATGTTTATGTTTACATTTTTTACTAGGTCAGTGTGTTGTCGAGGTCATGTTTACGACGTTATCACAAGAACGTTTGTTTATGTTTACGTTTTTTACGGTCGTGTCAACGAACTCGGAATGTTTATGTTTACATTTTTACTAGGTCAGCGTGTTGTCGAGGTCATGTTTACGACATTATCACTAGACTGTTTGTTTACGTTATTTACGGTCGTGTCAACGAACTCGGAATGTTTATGTTTACATTTTTACTAGGTCAGCGTGTTGTCGAGGTCATGTTTACGACATTATCACTAGACTGTTTGTTTATGTTTACGTTTTTTACTAGGTCAGTGTGTTACGGTCTAGTGACCTCGAGGTCGTGTTTACATCGATTAGAAAAGGTCAACGGGGTTATCTGGTGATTACGAAAGGTCAACGGGGTTATCTGCTGATTAATTCGAGGTCAATTGGGGTTATCAGCGATAAGGCGGGGGTTAATTGGATTTTAATTGGGGTCATCGCTGATAAGGCGGGGTTATCGCTGATAAGGTGACCTCTTGACATGACCTCTGACCTTGTCCTAGACCTCTGACCTGTCCCAGAAAGAACATTTATATACTACTAATATCGATAGATTATTTTTTTCTGTTCTAACTAATCCACCCGTAAATTCATTAAAGACATACACAGTGTTATTCTTAAAAAAGTATAAATTACCATCAGAAAATCTAAATGATGAATCGATTTTAGGCGGTATTCCAGGAAATGTATCGGATATATAACCCCATGATTTAGTAGTGAACATACACTCATTGACTTCTCTATAATAATTATCATCATGAAATATATAAGTTTTACCTGTATAACTGTTGAATACCGCATGCAAATTAATCGGTTGTATGTTAAATAAAGACTGGATATGCTTCGGATAACCATGACTTAATTTAAGACTCATTAAATCAAACATGAATACCAAAGAATCTATAAACATAACTATCTCGCCAGATGGTCATTGATATACAGCTAAAATTTTTGTGAAGTTTCTTGGAAGAAACGTTAACCAATGTTTTATTATAAGCGGTTTGGTGTATATCATCTCTGCCGGATTTAATACCCACAACCATTTTTCATGTAATATATATAATCATTTATCAGCAATTAAAAGTAAATTAATATTTTTAAAATTACAAAGATCAATTTTATTTGTATCTATAGGATGCTCGTCTTCTATCTCTGGTACTGAAGAAGATGGCAACATTGGTATGAAAGACGTTATAAAAGTGTTTTGTGTCTTACCATACAAATTTTGAATGGCTAAAACGTCATTATCACCTAACTCGATTTTACCGTTGTAATAAGCATACATTACAGAATCTGATACATCTGAATGTGATAAACCTATAGCATGACCAATTTTATGTATTAAAGTTGCATACAAACTTGTTTGGTCAAGAGGAACAACTTTGTCAGTCGAATATGACCAATTTTCATCTTCATCAATAAGAATTTCTCTTCTTGAATTATTATAATCAGGAAAATATGCATGTGCTAATGTTCCACATTTACCGTCAAACGTTCTCGTACATTGCCACGATTCTTTTTGCATCATATGTTTCAATCGTTTATTAGAAATTAAAATATCTGTTATTAGAATGTAAAATATTCACTCTATCATGTTTGAAACGTATATCAGACTTTTCCTCCCATACTGCAAAAGCTTGTTTAGTCAATTCTAACACCTCTTGACTCACTAAATAATAGTGCCATGTTACTTCAGGCTTCTTCCATTTGAAACTGGATACTCGATAATCGATAATATCACTATTACCGCACCTAGTTTTCAACATTAAGTTTATAGTTTCATTATTTAACTCGCCATCAGTAGGTAATTTATAGTATTCTTGAAATATAAGTAACGCGTTAGCAGTATCTGATTCATTTACCGCTTGCAACGAAGATTCATCATCTGTTTGAAGATAACCATATTCATATAAATATCGCTTAACTTTATCCATTTCAATTTGTGTTGTATTATCGGCTGAAGAATTTATTAGTAATATTTGATAGCATTTTGTCCATAATGTTAAAAAAAATATTACAGATTTAAGCGGCGTCATACTTTCCGATTGTACTTTACAATGACAAAAACCAAACAACGTCGTTAATACTTATAAAAGAATATGTTATGTTATTATCCCTTCTCCTAAATATTTCTAAATATTTGTTTACAAACAGACGCGCTCCGGCGGTCACCGAACTCCGAATGTTTATGTTTACTTTTTTTTACTGCGCGTCCCAGCTTTACATTGTTTACGGACGAATGTTTATGTATACATTTGTTACTGGGTCAGCGTGTCGATCGGAAAGGAAAACAACGAGTACGTGGCCGGTCGGCGAGAAAAAAATGTAAACATAAACGTTTGTTCCGACACGTAAACAATGTAAAGATGGGACACGCGGTAAAAAAATGTAAACATAAACACGCGGATTTCGGTGACCGGCGGCTATGTAGGTTAAGGCGGGGGTGGGGAGGAAGGAAAAAATGTAAACATTAACAAACGAGAGGCGTGGTGAGAAAGAAAAAATGTAAACATAAACACGCGGAGTTCGGTGACCGGCGGCTATGTAGGTTAAGGTGGGGTGGAGAGGATGAAAAAATGTAAACATAAACAAACGAGGGGGCGTGGCTGTCCCAGAACCAACCTTTTATTACTACTTATATATACGGGTTAAAGCGTCCTGCGACGTTGTTCTATGCCTAATTGCCAATATCTCTTGTAGTTTCAATTTTCTTCAGTTAGACCTCGTACACTCATTGATCTCCTTACACCCTGTATCCATGTAACTTTTGGCCTTCCCCTTTTTTCTGTTTTCCTGTGGTATCCATTTCATCACTCTCTTTGGCAACCTCTCCTCCCCCTTTCACTACACGTGCCCATACCAACAAACCAAATTCGTTTCTGAACAGGTGTAATTTTGATGTTCTAAATATTCTTCTTATGGCGCCCAATTCTGTGGCTTCTATCTTTCTTTTCAGATGTTCTTTCATTCTCCATCCTTCAGACCCATATATGTGGTAAGGAGTCTGAGAATTGTATAGACTGCTGACGTCCTATACAGCAGTGAATATCTGAGAAATGCTCACTGATTCCTGACAAATGGGTCATGGGTTTGTGAAATCAAACTCAGCTCTGCCAACAAATCCTGCTCTCACGTCCCCGAAGATCCAGTTTTTGGTCGCGTGACTACCTGGGATATGGCGTACAGTGGGTGTGCGTTATGCTGCAGACGAGAGAGTGTGAAGAGCGAGTTTCCGGCGCTCGAAAACTGGAACATCTCAGCTAAGGTTAGAAGGCCCCTACAGAAATCCTTCTGGTTCTTCAGGTTGGGGATTGTGACAATGGGCTTGCTCCTCATTTTACGGAAACAACATTTAAAATGCAAAAACGCCTAATGGTAGCCTCGGAAACAAGTTTCAACTGACGCAGCCGTTACCAAAGTACTGTGGTCACTAGCGTGTGTCACTTTACGTTAGCGCAAGGTCATAATTTGCACAGATGATGGCCGTCAATGGCGCGGCCGAAACGTTTGCTAAAGGTTTTACCACTGGACCACAGCCAAACAGCCCGGGATCACAATTTGCACTGATGATGACCGTCAATGGTACGACGGAAACGTTTGCTAGGGGTTTTACAACTGGGCCACGGTCAAACAGCCAGGGATCAAAATTTGCAATGATGATGCCCGTCAATGGCACGACCGAAACGTTTGCTGGTGGTTTTACCACTGGGCAACAGCCAAATAGCCCGGGATCATAATTTGAATTGATGATGGCCGTCAATGGCACGACCGAAACGTTTGCTAGGGGTTTTACAACTGGACCACAGCCAAACAGCACGGGATCAAAATTTGCACTGACGATGGCCGTCAATGGCACGGCCGCAAGGATTTGGTAGGGGTTTTACCACTGAACCACAGCCAAACAGCCCGGAATTACAATTTGCACTGATGATGGCCGTCAATGGCACGACCGAAACGTTTCCTATGGGTTTTACCACTGGGCTACGGCCAAAGAGCCCGGGATCAAAATTTACACTGATGATGGCCGTCAATGGCGAGACCGAAAAGTTTGCCAGGGCTTTTACCACTGGACACGGCCAAATATCCCGGGATCTCAATTTGCACTGATGATGGCCGTCAATGGCACGACCGAAACGTTAGCTAGGGGTTTTACAACTGGGCCACGGTCAAACAGCCAGGGATCACAATTTGCAAAGGTGATGCCCGTCAATGGCACGACCGAAACGTTTGCGGGGGGGGTTTACCACTGGGCAACGGCTAAATAGCCCGGAATCACAATTTGCACTGACGATGACCGTCAATGGCACGACCGAAACGTTTGCTATGGGTTTTACCACTGAGCTACGGCCAAACAGATCGGGATCACAATTTACACTGATGATGGCTGTCAATGGCGAGACCGAAACGTTTGCTAGGGCTTTTACCACTGGACACGGCCAAATATCCCGGGTCACAATTTGCACTGATGATGGCCGTCAATGGCACGACCGAAACGTTTGCTAGGGGTTTTACAACTGGACCACGGTCAAACAGCCAGGGATCACAATTTGCAAAGATGATGGCCGTCAATGGCACGGCCGAAACGTTTGCTAGTGGTTTTACAACTGGACCGTAGCCAAACAGCCTGGGATCACAATTTGCACTGATGATGGGCGTCAATGGCACGACCGATACGTTTGCTAGCGTTTTTACCACTGGACCACAGCCAAACAGCCCGGGAACACAATTTGCACTGATGATGGCCGACAGTGGCACGACCGAAACGTTTGCTAGGGGTTTTACCACTGGCCAACGGCCAAACAGCCTGGGATCACAATTTGCACTGACGATGGCCGTCATTGATACGGCCGAAATGTTTGCTAGTGGTTTTACAACTGGACCACAGCCAAACAGCCTGGGATCACAATTTGCACTGATGATGGGCGTCAATGGCACGACCGATACGTTTGCTAGTGGTTTTACCACTGGACCACAGCCAAACAACCCGGGATCACAATTTGCACTGATGATGGCCGTCAATGACACGGCCGAAAGATTTTGGTAGGGGTTTTACCACTGGACGACAGCCATACAGGCCGGAATCACAATTTGCACTGATGATGGCCGTCAATGGCACGACCGAAACGTTTCCTAGGGGTTTTACCACTGTGCCACGGCCAAACAGCCCGGGATAACAATTTACATTGATGATGGCCGTCGATGGCGCGACCGAAACGTTTGCTAGTGGTTTTACCACTGGACCACGGCCAAATAGCCCGGAATCACAATTTGCACTGATGATGGCCGTCAATGGCACGACCGAAACGTTTGCTACGGGTTTTACAACTGGGCCACGTCCAAACAGCCCGGGATAACAATTTGCACTGATGATGGCCGTCATTGGCACGGCCGAAACGTTTTCTAGTGATTTTATCACTGGACCACTGCCAAACAGCCCGGGATGACAATTTGCACTGATGATGGGCGTCAATGGCACGACCGAAACTTTTGCTATGGGTTTTACCACTGGGCCACGGCCAAATAGCCCAGAATCACAATTTGCACTGATGATGGGCGTCAATGGCACGACCGAAACGTTTGCTATGCGTTTTACCACTGGGCCACGGCCAAATAGCCCGGAATCACAATTTGCACTGATGATGGCCGTCAATGGCACGACCGAAACGTTTGCTAGTGGTTTTACCACTGGACCACGGCCAAATAGCCCGGAATCACAATTTGCACTGATGATGGCCGTCAATGGCACGACCGAAACGTTTGCTACGGGTTTTACAACTGGGCCACGGCCAAATAGCCAGGGATCACAATTTGCACTGATGATGGCCGTCAATGGCACGACCGAAACGTTTGCTAGGGGTTTTACCACTGGACCACAGCCAAACAGCCCGGGATCAAAATTTGCACTGATGATAGCCGTCAATGGCACGGCCGAAACGTTTGCTAGGGATTTTACCGCTAGGGCAGGGCCAAACACCCCGGGATCACAATTTGCACTGATGATGGCCGTCAATGGCACGACCGAAACGTTTGGTAATTACAAAATTTAAACTATGGCAAAATATAAACTATGACAATATTAAACTCTCTATGGCAAAATTTAATGGTTACCAAATTAGCGGAACAGTAAAATTGAATTTCGAAAAACAGAATCTATGTAATGAATGTACTGAAACATGCTTAAAGTGTTCACAAAAAAATTTGACCTCAGGCACGGTCATGCGTCGGGACAAAATTCAGCAAAATATGACATGATACACTCTCGTGGTAATCGGCACCTACGGGTGTCGTCCACCTGTTAAAACACCACCCCGATCTTAAGTAATAGGCAAAAAAACTCCAAACACAATTAACAAGAATTAATTGACCATCGAATTCCCAACTGGCACGGATACAACTGCACATGCCTGCTCAAAACAGAAATAATTTAATGCCGACCGCTTTTACAGAAAACTCAGCTCGACCCGGGTGTTGCATGACCCTGGCCGAGTTTACCATTCCCAGAATGTGACATACACTAATATATTAATGAGGCGTAGGCCTTAATGAGAAAATTACAAAGTAACATGTAAACCCATTGCCCGAAACTAAGTCTCCAGACTGGAGAGTCCTCACAAGTGTCTCAGAAAGAGTTTATCGGCCACAAACATTTTGTTCAAAAAGCTTAAATGCCACTTGGTTAGCAGCATATGGGTAGAGGGTCCGGTTGAGTGTGTGTGTGTGTCCATCCTGGCTGACAGCTGACGGAAGTGTTTAAATCTATATCATGGACGGCAGGCGTTCGGCCATTATCTGGAGCGAGACAGATTCCCGTCTACATAGGAAACCCTGCACAATTATATCTGTGATTACTTACAGGTCTAATAAACCACACTCCCTCATTTACCCAGCTGACATTTCGTGACATGGTCTGTTTAGAAACTCCGAAAATTCACTTATGTATAGAAGCCCCTTGAATCAAATAAACCCTTTTAAATATTATAATATATAATATATCCAAATATAGTCATTCCCCATGATAATCATTTCAATTAAATAGTTATCCACAAGTTTTCATGAAGCACTTAACTCCCCCTGACAGGAACTAGCAAACTTTGACAAGTTCGTAATGTACAATCATTTCAGAAAAATAACTGACTTACGCCCCATTCTGGTTTAATGAGTGGAGTATTATTATTATTATATTACTATAACACTTTATTACATTATTGCTACTAATATTTGTTAGCCAGCGTTAAGATTGAAACATACATAAAACAAATTTAACCTGTCGCCTGCCACGTGGTGATCAATCACTGCAAAACCTATCGCACTGCATCTGCGTTAATATCAAATAAATACAATTTGTTTCTATGAATTATTAATTTGTATATGGTAACACACTTACCGGTAGGTCGCGTAGACTTCTACTTATCCATAGGAGCAGCTAGAAGACGAAAACCTTTACATTGACTCTGTCAGCCAGATATAGACGCTGCAATGTTGAATGACAAAATTGGACTGAGCAAACCAGTAGCTGAAAAAACGGTACGAAGCCTCGGGCATAGAGCGCGCGCGGATCGGCCGGGAGGAAAGATAATTCATAACGACAGCAAAGTCCGATTATCCGTACGTAATTCTTACGTACACCCTCTGGTAGTCAAATACGTAATTTTAATCATTCCGCTATATAAAGGATCACCGCCGCGTTTTTCCCAAAACACGGCACACCCCCACCCCAAAAGGGTAACTTGGTTGCCTCACAGTGAAACGCAGGAAGGGTATCCTGCAGTGTACCCCACTTCCCAAAACAAGCCAGTGGTCTCCGTGATTATGTCGGCCGAGCAGTACTTGCTCTCAGGAGAACAGAGGCTCAGAAGGAAAACGAAAGAGACGAAAGAAGTCGTGTAGTATGTAAGTGTGCGGGTGCTGCACGCTGACCTGATCAGGGCCAGCCCACAGCAAAGAGGGACAGAGAAGAAAAGACGAAAGAAAAGTTCGGGAGCTCCCTAAGTTCCGATCTCCTGAGGCTTGTCCACTCAAGCCAGAACACGACTGCCACCTTAACAGGGCCACCTGCCCTATATTCCTACGGGGGGATTTTCTAATACGACACCCATTTTCCACAATACCGTCTCTGCACGTTCAAGGGAAATGGGGATTGATGGTCTCCATGATGCAAGGTTCCCCACTCGGGACCGGAAGGCAAGCCATGCTACCTCTGACTATGACACCCATCCCACATACAAACAAGTTTAACATGTGTGCTCCAAGGACATGCCCGGCGCCGCACACTGCCCACCCTCCACTCCCTAACTCCTTTTTTTTTTTGAAAGGTCATGAGCTGGGACTAAAGATACGGACATGGCTCCCTCCGGACATAAGGACAATTGGAGAAAGCCAAGGCTCGCGCAGGCAGGGGCACATCCCTGAAGTAGAAGAACCCCACTGGGACTGTGGGAAACATCTACCCGCTACCCTATCGTTCTCGATAACGCCCCCCGGAGCACACACCCTTAAATGACAAAATCTCTACTCACACAGAGACCACCAATCATTCCCCCCCACCTTGTCAGCCCGTTTACCCTTTTCTATATAGTTTTAATTTCGAAATATGCGTAGTAATCTCCTTCGGACTACCATTCGGCTCTTCCAACCGCGCCATCACCGGTGACGCGAACCCTACGATATGGCCCCGACCAACCATAGCATAATTTAGCGGCTCTCTTGTCCAGAGCTGAGCTGATCGGATGGCCTTGACAGTAGACCCAGTCTCCGGTCTGAAAGGGGTTAGGAATTCGCCCCTGATTGTATCGTCGACGGACCCGCTCGTGCGCTCGCAGCAAATTCTTCCGAGCCTCCCTCCATCTCTCCGCAGTTCTAGAATCGGGCTCCCGTGGTAGAAGATCATCAATTTTCCACAAGTTAATCAACGGGAGTGCGGGCGAGAATCCAAACATTATCTCAAAGGGCACGGCCGTATGACTGTCATGCAGGGCCGTGTTGAAAGCTAGCTGCAACCACTTCAGATTCTGGTCCTAGGTTGTCTGTTGCTCCGCATCATAAGCAATAAGTGCGGACCTGAGATTCCTATTGAATCTCTCCGCATGGGACGGCTGTGGGTAATACGGGGAAGTGGTTACATGTCTGATTCCGCTGGCGAAACACATCCGCCGAAACTCACCCGAAATAAACTGGGGGCCATTGTCGGAGACAATGATGGACGGAAGACCGAAATGCTGAAAAACATGGTTCTGAAGCGCGCTTATGGTTAAACGAGCCGTTTCCTGCCGTAAGGGCAGTAGCCAGGTAAAACTTCGAAAAAGCATCCACACAGACAAGTAGGTAAGAATTACCTGACTTGCTACGCGGGAAGGGTCCCACGTAGTCGATGAATAACTTCTCCATCGGTCTGCTCGCCACGTCCGATGACAACAACCCTAACTTAGTGTTCTGGGCAGGCTTACTCAAGCCACACAGATGACAGCTCTTAACCCTCGTAGCGATGTTCCTATCCATGCCCTTCCAGATGAAGTGCTTCCTAATACTGGAAATGGTCTTCGAAATTCCCTTGTGGCCTCCTACTGGGGAATTGTGATAATAGCTGAAGACCATGAGCACTAATTTGCTAGGCAGCACGATCTTAGGGGCACGTCCCTTTCTTTCTCGACAACACAGGACGCCCTTGGACAAGAAGTAAGGGGCCTGTACGTTACCCTTCTTTATTTTCTGGATGATAGAACCCAGCTCTTCATCGTTCAACTGATGGGGTAACACATCAGTGAAGGCTAACGGAAAGTCTAGTAGAACGGAACAGGGTTGCTCAGTTTGGACTTCACTGGGCTGGAAAAACATTCGTGACAACGCATCGGCAACTACATTTTGAGTCCCCTTAATGTGTTGCACCTTGAACTTAAAGGATGAGATCTTGACCACCCATCTACCAATTTTACCCAGCTGCCGGGAATGAGTAAGAAGCCAGGAGAGAGCCTGATTGTCGGTCTCGAGCAGGAACTCAGCGTGTTCCAGGAAACGCCTGAACTTATCTAGAGCGTATACAACAGCTAAACACTCTAGCTCATAGACTGACGACTTTCTTTCCTGCTGGGTGAATGTTCCGGAAATAAAGGCCACAGGCTGCCTAGCACCATCAACGACTTGGGACAGAACCGCCCCGAGCGCCACCGAACTCGCGTCCGTCTGCAAGATAAACGGCTGAGAAAAATCCGGCATCCGCAGCACCGGTGGGGAGATGATAGCTTCTTTCAAAGTCTCAAAAACCTTCTGCTGGCTCTCACCCCACACAATCTTAGCCCCCTTCTTTCTCAATTCATTTAACGGTGGAGCAATCTCTGCTGCATTAGGGATAAACCGTCTGTAAAAGTTAACCATGCCCGCGAACCGGGCGATGCCCTTGGCATCCCTAGGCGGGGGAAAATCCCGGATACCCTGGGTCCTTTAAGGGTCCACCGTAACACCTCGGTGCGAGACCAGATGCCCCAGAAATTATATACTCTCCTGTGCAATTCGCACTTTCTCCGGATTAACCGTGAGGCCCGCGCTTCTCAGCCTGCACATCACCTCCCTTAGATGACATAGATGTTCTTCATACGTTTTGCTGTAGACCAGCAAGTCGTCCAAATAATTGAAAATGAATTTGAATTTTACGTCTTGAAACACCAGGTCAAGCAGACGCGTGATTGTTTGGGTGCCCACCGCCAGACCCATAGGGACCCGCGTATACTGATATAAATTCCACGGGACGCAGAACGCAGTGTAAGGTCTACTCTCCTTGGATAAAGGGATTTGGTGATATGCAGCGTTGAGATCAATCACGGTGAAGTACTTGGCCTCACTAAACCAATCGAACGCCGAGTGGAGATCCGGAAGGGGAACCGAATCCACCTCAATATTAGAATTCAATTTACGGTAATCTATCACCATACGGTGCTTACCCCCAGGCTTGGGTACCAGGAACGCTGGACTAGCATAACTCGAATTGGAAGGTTCAATGACCCCTTGCTCTAACAGCTCTTGAACCTTCTCCCTCAGAACGGCCATTTTCGGAGGAGCGAATTTGTATGGGTGCGACCTCACTATCTTAGAATCCGTCAGACGAATTTTATATTCTAGTAAATGTGTGAGTCCCAACTTAGGAGTTAATACTGAGGGAAATTCCTCACACAGTCGATCCAAAGCCCTCTGCTGGACGGGAGTGAGATGATCTCGTGCAGAATCGGGACAAGCGACCTCTTGGATACCTCCCTTGGCTCCCTGGTATCCAAGAAAAGGAATAACAACGCCCGGATTAAATTTGAAATAACACTGGTGCCCATGGATGTCCAACACGAGACCACTTTTAGCGATGAAATCGGCACCCACAATACAATCAACTCCCAGAGCCGGAGAAACCAGAAAAGGTCACACCCAAGAAAAAACATCGATCTTGAATTTAAAGGAAATCACCCGGGAGATGGGCAGGATTTCCCGTGAAGCAGTCCAGCATACTACGGTTGACCGATCCGACCCCTTTATTAAGCCCTGCTTTTCAAGGTCCGCACACACTCGAGATGAGATGATAGACCGGGCTGACCCTGAGTCAACTAACACTCTGAGTTGACACTTCTTTACCTCGAGCGACAGGAAGGGGCATACAGAAGCCTTTTGCGGGACAGTAGCAAGGACCTTGATACCAGAAGAGTCAAGACCTATCCTTTGCCTGGAGGCACTTGAATACCGAAAAGTCTGGTGACGAGGGGAAGACAACCTCCGACTTGTCCTCCCCCGGTAACTTAGTTTTTTGGAGACCGGACCCTCGGGGGAAGCGCTGGACGCATACCACCCTCCATACAATCGCGGGCAACATGCCCCTGTCTTCGACAGCGAAAGCAAACCACGCCTCTCAACGGTCCACCTCGATCGCCGGTGTTTTTTTCTGGCCGGGGTTGGGACTGAACGACCCGTCGTTCCACCACTCGAGACTCGCCCGGACTAGCCCTTACTGGCCCACGGGACTCATCAATTGCTTGTATGGCCCGGGATAACACACACATCTTATCGAGGTCTTCGTAACTGCGCGGACGCTCAGTAAAAATTAAACGCGACCTCTCCTGGGGAGTAACCCTTCGAATATCATCTGTACTACTTCCATCTCGGGCAGTCCCAACCCTAAAATCCGGACAGCTTCGCGGATACTCCGCGCAGCAAAATTCTCCCCGTGGGTCTGCACTCGATAACAATGCTTATGCTGCAGCTGCTCCCGCAATCGGCCAGCCACGCATACGTCCAACACCCCACGATGGAAAGATGTCACACTGCCGCCACATCGTATCGTTTGCGCGAACCGCCCAGCCATGGACCCCCGACAGTATGGATACACGAGCTCGAGCAGGGTGCCATCCGACATCCCCGGGAAGTCGGACAGCTGAAACAAAATTCTAAAAAAAACCATCAATTTATCCACGTCCAGTCCATCAACGACCGGAAGCTCTTGAATAACAGAAGAAAGGTGATTAGGTAATTTGTTGTATGAAACGCTCGATCCGCCCGAGAACGTCGGCAATTGGGCCGGCGGACTCGGCGTCTGTCCTATGTCCAATTCAGGTGGCTGGGGAGAGCTCACGGGAGGATGAGACTTCACGGGCTCGAAATTCCGCAATGCTTTCGCCACCTGTTCCGAAATCAGCTTCAGCGTGGCGCTGACTTCCGCGAATGTAGTCTGCGCGGACAAGTTCTCTAGTCGGTGTTGCAGGTGCTCCGCTCGTTGACGCACTCTCTGTCTCGCCCTCAGTCTGGAAGGCGCCGCTTCCAAGTCCTCCATTACCTCCCGCAACTCCCCCCACTTCTCCTGACACAACTCGAGCTCCGCTGTCACATCAGTGACATTTACCAGCGACGTCGCCCCTCCGGCGGAGAGGGCGTCCCTTAATTGCTTCCTCAAAGAAGCGACATCCCCTTGGGGCCTCCCACCGCGGGACTTAATTTCGAACTCTAACTCGTTTTTCAAAAATAGGTCGGGCTTCATGACACTCATGCCGCCAATGCTCTAATTATTCACACCTCACACACAATAGACAAAACATGAAAACACCAAATACTAAACTGAGAAAACCCTGAGTACTGTTCTTCCATCAAGAGGACCCCCGGGTTTCCTAGCACTGCGAAAACCTGACCCGCTCCAGAACTAACTCTCCGTCAGTCGCCAGACTCGAAAGAAGAAACGACATCAGACACTAACACCAACATACAATCCACACCGCCAACACTAACCACAACATACGACATTTCGCCTAAGACATTATCACCATTGCAGTCGGACGGTACCGACTTCCAGTCGGGTCATACCGCTTCCCGCTAACCGCACGCGCTATTACTTTCATTCAATAAACAAGGGAGCCCATCGCCACGCGATCTCCGGTAAGGTGCCATCTCAAAAACAACAAAACCCAACTACAACACATGCCCGTGGCGGCATCAGGTTTACAATTAAAAACACCTAACAATAATTCCTACAAAGTACATATATACACCTACATAGTATGTCAACCCTGCCACTGCATCTATCATTATTTTCAAATATTACTGTATTTGCCAAACTATTTCCGAGCCTGCGAGCCCCATCACACCAAAGGACCCAAGGGTTCAACCCTAGAATGAACCACGCTCTGCTACCATTTGCAACCCCTCTTTCCTTTTATGCCTTTTATCTATAGAGAAAACAAACTTCTTTTTATTTCCTTTTTTTTATTTTTTATTTATTTATTTTTTTTTTTTGAAAGAGAGGCCACTAGTTATTTAGAACTAGGCAAGAGCCTAGAGAAACCAAAAATGTGCTGGGTCCAGTATGATGGGACTCGCAAATGAAACTCGGCTCTAGATAACAATAACAGCATTTATTGTATTCTGGTTTTGTACAATATATGCGCCCTTGAAAAACAAGATAATTACAAGTATGTTACAGTCAAAGGTAGCTCACTTTCAAAAACTCCCAATCGTTATTATAAGTCCATTGACATAGGCATCGCCAAATAGTTGTGCTGATTATTTATGGCACATAAATAATAATAATAATAATATGAAAAGGCGCATAGTCTCGACCCTCCCAGTAATTGCACAAATCATAACACGATATAAATATATATATATATATATATATATATATATATATATATATATATGCATAATCACGTATACTAATCAAACAATCACATAAGGCATAACACACAACATACAATTGACATAGAAACACATTTACATATAAATGGCACATCACATGTTCACCTGGTTAGCAGCGTATATTTTGTCATCATGCATCCTCAACCCTCTGATTCAGACCAAGTATCCGGCCCACAGTAATTCTCAATAAATAAGAAAAATAACTATACCCAAAACCCCAATTAATACATCCCCAAAGAGTAGAGTAGACATGCCCCAAAATTCCGAGTATATGGACAGCCAAGGTCAATCTGGCTAAATAGCCCGAACGGCACACAAATACCACGCAGAAGTTTAACTATCAATTTCGGATCGCAATAACGATAATAATAATGAGTGCCATCACTAGGTTAACATGGATGTCCGGTTGCATAACCGCATTTCTCATATCTTTATTTTTCTGACAAAATTTGTATGGATAGTGGAACGTGACCACTCATAAATACTCCTAACTGATACTGATTAGTCTTATATTCTTTAACATTAATTAATTGGTACTGTGAGCAATAAAAGGTTAATAATTACAAAATTTAAACTATGGCAAAATATAAACTATGACAATATTAAACTGGCTATGGCAAAATTTAATGGTTACCAAATTAGCGGAACAGTAAAATTGAATTTCGAGAAACAGAATCTATGTAATGAATGTACTGAAACATGCTTAAAGTGTTCACAAAAAAAATTTGACCTCAGGCACGGTCATGCGTCGGGACAAAATCCAGCAAAATATGACATGATACAGTCCCGTGGTAAACGGCACCTACGGGTGTCGTCCACCTGTTAAAACACCACCCCGATCTTAAGTAATAGGCAAAAAACTCATACCCAATTAACAAGAATTAATTGACCATCGAATTCCCAACTGGCACGGATACAACTGCACATGCCTGCTCAACACAGAAATAATTTAATGCCGACTGCTTTTACAGAAAACTCAGCTCGACCCGGGTGTTGCATGACCCTGGCCGAGTTTACCATTCCCAGAATGTGACATACACTAATATATTAATGAGGCGTAGGCCTTAATGAGAAAATTACAAAGTAACATGTAAACCCATTGCCCGAAACTAAGTCTCCAGACTGGAGAGTCCTCACAAGTGTCTCAGAAAGAGTTTATCGGCCACAAACATTTTGTTCAAAAAGCTTAAATGCCACCTGGTTAGCAGCATATGGGTAGAGGGTCCGGTTGAGTGTGTGTGTGTCCATCCTGGCTGACAGCTGACGGAAGTGTTTGAATCTATATCATGGACGGCAGGTGTTCGGCCATCATCTGGAGCGAGACAGATTCCCGTCTACATAGGAAACCCTGCACAATTATATCTGTGATTACTTACAGGTCTAATAAACCACACTCCCTCATTTACCCAGCTGACATTTCGTTACATGGTCAGTTTACAAACTCCGAAAATTCACTTATGTATAGAAACCCCTTGAATCAAATAAACCCTTTTAAATATTATAATATATAATATATCCAAATATAGTCATTCCCCATGATAATCATTTCAATTAAATAGTTATCCACAAGTTTTCATGAAGCACTTAACTCCCCCTGACAGGAACTAGCAAAGTTTGACAAGTTCGTGATGTACAATCATTTCAGAAAAATAACTGACTTACGCCCCATTCTGGTTTAATGAGTGGAGTATTATTATTATTATAATACTATAACACTTTATTACATTATTGCTACTAATATTTGTTAGCCAGCGTTAAGATTGAAACATACATAAAACAAATTTAACCGGTCGCCTGCCACGTGGTGATCAATCACTGCAAAAACCTATCGCACTGCATCTGCGTTAATATCAAATAAATACAATTTGTTTCTATGAATTATTAATTTATATATGTTAACACACTTACCGGTAGGTCGCGTAGACTTCTACTTATCCATAGGAGCAGCTAGTAGACGAAAATCTTTACATTGACTCTGTCAGCCTGATATAGACGCTGCAATGTTGAATGACAAAATTGGACTGAGCAAACCAGCAGCTGAAAAAACGGTACGAAGCCTCGGGCATAGAGCGCGCGCGGATCGGCCGGGAGGAAAGATAATTCATAACGACAGCAAAGTCCGATTATCCGTACGTAATTCTTACGTACACCCTCGCGTAGACAAATACGTAATTTTAATCATACCGCTATATAAAGAAACACCGCCGCGTTTTTCCCAAAACACGGCACAAGACTGACAAACAAATGACTATGACCCCACCCCAGAGATTGGCCAGATAAAGACAATAAAACGAGAAAAGACAAATTAATGATAAAAAAAGCACAGTCTCGACAATCTCGAACAGGTCGAGCAAATACCCCTTGACAGGTTTGAAACGGCAGAGAATTTCTAGTCAAAATCGTACTTCCTGTGTTTGCAAATTGATTGATTACAGGTATTTGCAAACGTGTTTTCAAAGATCTGACCACAGAATATTGTTGCTTAGGTCTTTATCTATGTGTGTGTGAAAACACCTAATTCCTACGTAGCATAATTCTCTTGTTATTCCTTTTGCCGTTCGTCTTCCGTATAACTTCTTCAATTGTTAATTATATTAACCGAGATTGCGGCTACTTGTAAAGCTTTACTTGCTGAACACAATGCTGTTTTCAGAATTGCCGTATATTTATTAGTTTTGACGTTATTGCAGGTTGAACTGATAATTTGAATTGAGTAATGTTTCATGTTCGTACCGATTGTGGACGTGGCTGTGACGTGGTTAGAGTGAGATGGCTGCGATTATACGCTCTCTCTCTTGGTTACGGCGCTATACTCGTACAGACTAACACTTTCTTATAACGCTCAGATAGGATGCTAGTATGAATCGTTATAATATATATTATAACGATTCATAATAGCGTCCTAACTGAGCGTTATATGAAAGTGTCTGACGAGGGGAGTATAGCAGCGTAAGCAAGAGAGAGAGCGTATAATCGCAGCCATCTCACTCTAACCTCGTCATAGAGACATCAGATACTGTTACGAACATGAAATTTTACTCAATAAAAATTATCAGTTCAACCTGTTATAACTTAAAAACTAATAAATATACGGCAATTCTGAAAACAGCATTGTATTCAGCAATTAAAGCTTTATAAGTAGCCGCAATCTCAGTTAATATAATTAACAATTGAAGAAGTTATACTGAAGAAGTACGCCAAAAGGAATAACAAGTGAATTATGCTACGTAGGAATTAGGTGTTTTCACACACACACACACACACACACACACACACACACACACACACACACACACACAGATAAAGACCTAAGCAACAATATTTTGTGGTCAGACGTTTTTAAAAACACGTTTGCAAATACCTGTAATCAATCAATTTGCAAACACAGGAAGTACGATTTTAACTAGAAATTCTCTGCAGTTTGAAACCTGTCAAGGGGTGTTTTGTCGACCTGTTCGAGATTGTCGAAACTGGAAAAACGTATGATTTATTTGAACAACCAATCAGCATCCAGTATTTAAAACTGACGCCAACGCAAAGCGAGGGGTAGCATCACCCTTCGATCAGATCTTCAATGCACTAGACGTGTATAAATTACGTACAGAAATTTTCAATCACGCAAAAGTGTAATTTAAGCATCAAATTCGAAAAGTAGTCCGGAGTATAGATGAATTAATACCGTTAAACAACTCTCGCTGCGTAAAACAACTTTAATTAATTTATTTATTTATTAATTAAGCATCAGCCGTGAAGGACCTGTGTGACAGAAGGCTACAGCATCTGTAATTGCCAGGGCATCTTCTACAGCAGTGATCAACATCAATTCTTCTGTGCAAAACCATCAAAAGGAGGACTTCTACGAATTCCTATCTTCGGACAGCGCATCAAACAGTAAGAAATAGTTTCATTGATCAATGAAATAAGCACTAAACAAATAATAAAAGCAATAAACAATTTTTAAAAGACCCTAAGGATTTAACACTTTGTAATTTAATTATAAGATTAGCTCTAACATAATATAGTAGTGTTGAATGGAAAGTGGGGTGTAGTATTGGACGTGCAAATTATTGCAGACCTGTTCTTTAGCACTGGTTTGGGAGAGAGCAATCTCTTAATCAAACCAGATTAGAGCTATAGATCGTTTGAACGTCTTAATTGTTACTTTTCACACTAACTCAGTAATTATAAGTGTTAGGATATAAAAAAGTCCTACCATTAGCCTAATCAAGTTTAAAAATAATTAATTAAAACGTTAATTAAAAATAATCAAGCTAATATTAAAGTGTTATTTGTAACTATTCCCCTTGAAAACCACAATCACTGAACGAATCCTGAGAAAGAGTGTCTCCATGCGCTGAGCTAAGCTGAAACCGTGTCATTTGTATCTGGGATTTGTTCTGGCGCCCAGGTAAAGTAATATCACGGGTAAGTAAAATTTTATCTAACATTACAAATATTAGATAATTGTGTTAGATGAAAGGGAGCGTCGTATAGAATTGTCGCCGCAACTAAGCGGCACGATTAAAGCACCAAATTTATAGATCGAAATAAGTTATATATAAATTTGGGGCGGCCAATTAAGAAGCCCAATTAAACACACAAAATTATATAAATAAAGTTATATAATTTGGTGTTGCTTTTACCCAAGTGATTTGTTAAATTGTAATATTAATAAATTGGAAAAGAAGTGGAATTGAAGGTTACAAATAACTGTTAAATAAAAATTGTTAAATTAATTTGTTAAAAATAAATTTTAAAAATGTCTAAATCATCAGCTGTAGATATGGCAGCAATTGAGCAAATGTTTAAGCAGTTGACCACTAAAATGGATGATACAAACAATAAAATTGATAGTACAAGTAGTAAATTATCTAGTGAAATAAAAGATACTAATAATAAACTTGAAAATAAAATTTAAAGAATAGAAAGTAAAAATGAAAGTACCAATAATAGAATTGATGAAAATAATGAAAGTTTAGAAGAAAGTAATCAAAAATTGATAACAGACGTTAATAATAAAATTGAACAAACTAATAAATATTTGTCTAGCGAAATGAAACAAATAAATGAAAATTTATCTAGCCAAATAGAACAAAGTAGTAAAGAGGCTACATTTAAAATAGATGAAGAAATAGCAAATTTTGCTACTAATTTATCTGGTAAAATAGATGAAAGTAATAGTAGGTTTTATAAGCATACCGAAGAAATTGAAACTACGCTAGAAGAGTTTAGGAAACAAGTAAACACTAATTTTCGCCGTCAAGACGAAAAACTAAATAAGTTTAGAAACGAATTTCATGAAAGGTTAGAACAAAAAGTAACCCTCATTAATCAAAAGTTCAGTGAAGTAACAGCTGAATTAAAAACACAATCGCTTCTAAATAAAGAAGAATTCCAGAATACTAGGGAAGAGTGTACCCAACTGGGTGAGAATATTAAAGAAGTTAAGAAACAGGTAGAGAGTAAGGCTAACAGTAACGAAGTACATCAAAAGGTGTAACAGCAGTTGAAGGTAATGCGGGAAGATCTGACTAAAGCAATGAAATCACAGCAAACCAAAGTAGTGAGGTGTGGCGGCTATAAGGGAGAACCGGAAACCTTGCATTTTCAGGAAACCCACATGAGAATCCTATGGAATTCCTAAAGCTGTTTGAGGCGTATGTAAGTCGTGTAAATCCACTGATGGACGACGAGGACAAGAAGGATATGTTCGGCCGATTTCTCAAGAATTGGGCAGGTACGTGGTGGAAAGTCATCTCGGACAGAGTCCAAAACTACTCAGACTTCAGAGAAAAATTCCTTGCTCAGTACTGGAATATTCAGATACAAAGAAGGGTACGCAGTCATCTAGAATTTGGTAAGTATCACCCGTCAATGAATATGACAACCACCAATTATATGCTTAATGTAATGGCGCAAGTCATGCATCTAACACCACCAATAGAAGAGAGAGACCTAGTATATAAGCTAGCGCGTCATTTTTCAGAACGCACTAGAGTATCAACCACTACTAGAGGAGTGGATACTCTAGAAAAGTTCATAATGGTTGTAGATGAGTGTCAAGATTTAGAGAGGGGCCTACAGCGTGTAAGTAATCAGTTGAGTAACTACTCTAGAAGCGATCATTAAGAAACAACTTTCTACTCTACTAAGAGGAGAGACAATGAATGCCTGAAAGAAAAAAAAATGTTTACCCCATATCCGGGTAACAAACCACAAAATCGACCGGAATTAGAGGAGAATGGTAGAAGTAGGAGTGTAGAGAACAAACCAAATAAAGGGTATAAAGTATGTAAAACAACTATAACCTCTACCGAGCAGCAAACGTCGACTAGTAAAATGAATACCGGAAACGGGAAACCACTGCAGGTAGGAAAGAAACAAAACTAAACCTACCATTACCTGCAGTGAAACAACCAAAGAAAACAGGTAAAAATAACGTAACTAATAATATAAAACAAGTGAGCGATAGGGAGTTCTTGTTAAAAGAAGAGCAAGAAGTGGGTAGAAACCATTATCCTGAATGTCCGGAAATAATTTGTAAGATCAGTAATCTACTAGTAAGAGCGCTTATAGACACTGGCAGTGAAGTGACCACTGTCAGTTGAAAATTTGTAGATAATTGTCAGTTGCGAAATTGTCCCAGACTACCCGTAAAACATTGTAATGTACAGGGAGCCACTGGAGCCAAAATGCAAAGGATAACTGAACAAATATAATTACCTGTCAATTTATAACGTTCCGGGCTACGTTATTAATCCAGGGAACCCGTGATAATTGACGCTAGCCAATTATATAGGCTGCCTACGTTGTAACAAACTGAAAATCAACACAACATTTAGAACAATAATAATTACTCTAATTATAATACACAAGGGAAGGTATTTTAACTGATTTATGCACTCACTTCAATATGTAACAAGGTGACATCTTTATTAACAAATGGTATATATATATAGTGCTACGACAGCATAGAACATTCTACGCGTTTATCGAATGCGCCAGAAAGATCTCGACGTAAGCGTGCGGTGTACGTGCTACTAGACGCATTTTGCGAGAATTTTCTCGACTGTGGCGGCCTTCGCTCGGGCGCTCGGACTGTGTCAAGGCCGTAGCAATTACGTAGTTCGCGAGAGATAAGACGCAGTTTGGAAGCTTCTGGTGTGTGAGCGTGACTATAAATACATCGGGTAGCGGCCTTAGTTTTTCAGTTCAATGCGAGATTTTTGACTGTGCGGTTCGAGAGTATTCGTGCGATATATTTACAGAGCGGTTCAGGTTATTACTGTGTACGTGCAAGTAGTTATTAGTGAAGTGTTGCGTTTTATATTCGGACGGTATAATTGTAATACATTTGAGTTTTAATATTAGTGGACATTCTATTGCGTATGAACAATTTTCATTTGATTTGTTGTAGACACTGTGTTGTTAATTACGAACTGTTTTACTATAACAATTAAAGGTGTGATTAGTGACTTGATTGGTGTCTTGTAATTATTTTGTTTCTACTGTACCTACGACGATCGTGTAGACAGTCGTAACAGTGGTGTCAGAAATGGGATAGAACGGTTAACAGTGGAAACAGTGGACGCTTTGTACAAGACGAGTGTGATTCGTAATTAATCGATAAACAATGGATACCAGTCAGATGATAGAAGCATTCCGAGCAATGCTACAGCAAAGTCAGAAACAAGAAAAAGAAGAACGAAGACAGGAAAGGGAAGAAGCAGAAAAACGACAAGACGAAAAACGTAATCGTGAAAATGAAATACCAGAGGGACGAAAAAAAGAATTTAGCCGTCAAGCAGACGACGTTAAGACGTTCGTACAAGAGGATACCACTGCAAAATTTGTCCTGTTACAAGGTGAGCTGAACAAACAAGTTGACAGAATATCTGAAATAGAAAAATCTGTGTCAACTATGAAAACAAGTATGTCAAGCTTAGAAGATTCAAAATATCAGAGAAATCAAAGAACGCTATTAACTGAAGTACGGTCAGTTTTTGGAAAGGCCCAGTCGTTTAATGGAAGCACCCACTGGGCAACTTATTATCGCCAATTTGAAGCTGCCGCTCGCTTAGATAACTGGACGGAAGAAGAGAAAGGCCTCTCACTCGTTCTTGCGTTAAAAGGACCTGCCGCAGAGGTAATACACAAAGTGCCATCTAACAGTCAGAACGTCTATGCCGAATTAACTAAAGCTTTGGAATTACGGTACGGTGACCAGCATTTGTGCGAAGTGTACCGTGAACAACTTAAAGCGAGGCGACAGCGTTCAGAGGAGAGCCTTCAAGAGTTTGAAGCGAATATCGACCGACTGACGAGATTGGCTTATCCCGAAGAATCGGAGGACTTCCGGAAGTGGATTTCTCTCATTATGTTTATTGACGGTATCAGAGATCGTCAGTTACAACAAGTGTTAAGAATGGCTCGGCATGATAATAAATCAGACGCTCTTGTTCATGCTCTCCGTTTTGAAGCTGCCATTCGGCGACCTACATTAATCAAAGTATGCCATCACGTTGTAGCCAAACTTATCCAATACCACAGTATCGTCATAGCGGACAGCATAAAGATACGATTGAAAAACAACAGTTTAAGAAGTCAGCAGCACCACAACTATCTTTCGAACCAAAGGACAAAGACAGAAGACCGAAGTGTTACAACTGTGGGAAACGTGGTCATCTACAGGTAGACTGTTGGGAGAAGAAAATACCGAGAGAAGAGACTGATCGCACCAATTGGAGAAGTAAAGCCCCAGAACAGCACACAGTTTCCACGCTACATAAGATCAGTGGAAACTTGATTGTTAATGGATTTTCGGATGGTAAACCAACATCATTTACAGTTGACACGGGCGCAACAGTGTCCATTGAGCGCCCTGACTTAGTCTGTAACCGCCATCCTCTAATTAGCTCTTGTACAATACAGACTGTGACTGGAAGCTCCGTCAAGGTGCTAGGAAAGGTAGACGTACGAGTACGCCTGGGTCTTCTTGAGTTTAGCCACCAAATGCTCGTTGCAGACATTGTCGATGAAGTGATTCTTGGCACGGACATTATGAATGCCTACGGATTCGTTGTGGACTTAAGAGAGAATGTCTTGAAAGTTGGCCAAGAGAAGATAAAGCTTTGCATGGCTAAAATGACAGGGTCTACCAACCATTGGATTAAGCGAGTGGCATTAGTCGAAGAAAAATTCAACAAGTCTGGTCAAGAGGAAACCTCCCTGTTGCAAGCGGAAATGGAGGAAGAACTAGCAGAGGAAGTACAAATAAGTATAACGACAAAAGAAGTGATTGGAGAGCCAACTATGGGTGTCGACACAAAACTCTTGCTTGTCCCTGAGCTGATAGAAGCGGCCGAGGGTAAAGTGGCTGAAGATGAGGTTACGCAAGAGGTTGTTGACGAGAACCAAACAAACTTGGATCAGCCAGTGGTATTTAGGTCATTAGTACATGACGCAACGAGAGTGATTCCAGCGAAGCTAGTGGTTGCGCGAAAGATTCGCATTCCTGGGAACGTGAAGTTCGGATCACACGAGACTGAATTCGAAGAACGGGAAAATTATCCTTCGCAAGGATGGCCACCTAGATCGCCTGGTCGAGTATTACTTCGAAGACGCTTTGCCAGTTCGGGACGAACAGGCTTAAGGAGGGGGCAGTGCTACGACAGCATAGAACAATCTACGCGTTTATCGATTGCGCCAGAAAGATCTCGACGTAAGCGGGCGGTGTACGTGCTACTAGACGCATTTTGCGAGAATTTTCTCGACTGTGGCGGCCTTCGCTCGGGCGCTCGGACTGTGTCAAGGTCGTAGCAATTACGTAGTTCGCGAGAGATAAGACGCAGTTTGGAAGCTTCTGGTGTGTGAGCGTGACTATAAATACATCGGGTAGCGGCCTTAGTTTTTCAGTTCAATGCGAGATTTTTGACTGTGCGGTTCGAGAGTATTCGTGCGATATATTTACAGAGCGGTTCGGGTTATTACTGTGTACGTTCAAGTAGTTATTAGTGAAGTGTTGCGTTTTATATTCGGACGGTATAATTGTAATACAGTTGAGTTTTAATATTAGTGGACATTCTATTGCGTATGAACAATTTTCATTTGATTTGTTGTAGACACTGTGTTGTTAATTACAAACTGTTTTACTATAACAATTAAAGGTGTGATTAGTGACTTGATTGGTGTCTTGTAATTATTTTGTTTCCACTGTACCTACGACGATCGTGTAGACAGTCGTAACAATATATATAGATCCCATTACACAAAAATTTTCTCATACTGAAATAGTTAAAAGGGGTTTTCTGTGAAACAAGTGATCAAACAGATCATGTATTTTACCTCGGATCCGAGTCTCTTTAAATTTAGCAAAGACGTCTGAAATTTACTTTACTTATCAAGAAGGTTGCATTTTTACATGAACACCATTTGAAGAATGGTATTATTTAGTTAAGGGATTAAAACTTATATCTCAAGAGTAATGTTACAACGTATGATTTTAGAAATTACTGGTTACATTTTTCTAAAACTTAATGCTTAGAGATGATTATTGTCTTTTTGAAAGTCTTTGGCATGTATGAAAACTTATATTTTAAATGTACATAATTCTCGGTAGACGAGCTACCGAGTCACCTCTTAGATACGCTTTTTCTGTCCGTGTCCTGGGGCTTGAATCTTAGGTACCCTGTTAGTCGGGGTAGTCATCTGGGTAGTGTTTCCGGTGAAAGTCCTCTGGGTGTATTAATGAGGAGATGGATGTTATGCTGCGTGAAGTCGGGCTGATCCTCGGCGGTTCTGGTAAGTGTTGTTTATGTGGTAGTCGTCCGTATCTGCAGTTGCGCACGTCACATATTTACTGGCAGCGTAGTACTGGAGTTTGCATCTTCTTTTTGCATTAATATTTTAATTACATTACTCGAACAATATTCGAGAGTTCGTTTTTTAATTAACTTGAGACATCACCTTATATACTAATTCTTTTTTCATTATCACACTTTCTAACAAATTCCTCACTACATCTTCAATGTATAACTAGCTCTCCACGCTTTTAGTGGAAGCTAACACTCAATTAAAAATCAAAAAGAATAACAAAACATTTTATGAAGAGCCCTCGCTTGGAGGTGTTTACAGTCTGAAAACCGCATCGTTACTCTTGCATTGTTACAACAGGTAGATTGCAAAGACGCGGAGTGAGTACTCCGCCATAATATAGTTCCAACTCTTTATTAATAATAAATTCTGATAGTATGACAAAATAAACTATCTAGACTATCTTGCTTACAGGGATTATTATTACTACTACTACTTGTGACTTTAAATTATGAATTAATTACATTACGATTTACAGATATTTCTAATTTACTGCCGGTTCGGTATGCACGTTGTGTCCGGAATAGACAGGTCAACGCATGATAAATTTACTAAAGGATTAACTGTATTATTCTTAACTTTTACATCCAGATTTTAATTAATTATTTAGTTAGATTTTCTTAATTTAATTTTCATTAATATTATGAGTTAGTTCAGGGATATTTGATTTAATCGTGCGATTTAAAGTACTTATTTACTTTCTTTTTTTTATATTATTATTATTATTTTTTTATATACCATTTAAATCGTCACATACTCCGCCGCTGAAAATCGACATGGGGGAATTTTAATAAGGAAAATTCGAAAGTGGGATACTGGGAGTATGCTTGCCGTTACTGTGTGGAATTTCTCTCCTTCTTTTCCCTTTTTCTTTCACTTAGTTATTGGCATGTGTTATACACATTTATTTCTTCTGAGTATAAAACAATATACATATATATATATATATATATATATATATATATATATATAAATATATATTCTTACAAACTACTTTTCTTTTATTACATAAAATTTACACTTAATGACTACATTTTAAAACACAAAAACTTCTTATTTCTATTACTTAAATCTACTACCGGTTTTTTCTTTCTTTGTGTTTTGGTTACTCTCTTCATAGAGTTACTTTCTAAATAATTTCTCAGTTAGTGGTCAGCTGACTACTCATTTTGCTCATCTTTCGCTGAACAGGATCTAAGGTTGATCAGGCCTCATTCCCAATTCTACGATTAACAATTAGCATGGTTACTGAGGTACAAGATAACTTGTCTACCTAGTATTACCTTTTTTATTTTTGACGATGCGATTTCCTCTTTTCCTTTTCATACAATTTTATCTGCGAACTATGTGTTCTTCGTACATATTCTCGAGTCGAAGATTCGTACAGGGCTACGGTAACTGAAGTTAAGTACTTCTGGATTTGGTAAGGACCACACCATCGGTATGATAGTTTAGAGGTGGTCTTATCAATTGCACTACTAGTCGGGTGTGTCTCGTACATTACTAAGGCACCGACTTGGTACCTAACTAAATTGTTATTGTTATGAATATTTCTCTCGTGGTATTTTCGGGATTTCTCTAAGTTCGCTCTTAAATTTGCGCGAGCTTTATTCCAGATTTGTTTAATCTGCTTATCCCTTATTTGCGGAGGTAGCAAGTCATGTATTTTTTACTTTGTGGACAAGGGCTGGTTTGGTTTGTATTTATACAGTAACTCAAATGGGGTAGACTTATGTCCTTCGTGATAAGCTGAATTAAAGGCGTATTGTATCCAGGATAGGTTCTGGTCCCAAGACGTGTGATCGTCCGCATGGTAGGCGATTAATGCAGATTTGAGGTTTCGCACATACCTTTCAGCAATATTGCCTTGCGGTCGATACTCCGTCGTGGTAATATGGTCTATTCCTAACTTGAAACACATATTCTTAAATTCCTTCGCCTTAAATTGGGGTCCGTTATCTGACACTATACGTACAGGTGTACCATAATCTTTAAATAATCTCTCCTGTAATATTTTTACAGTCGTCAACGATAACGCTCGCCGCATGGGATACATCCAAACAAATTTGGTGAACGAATCTACACATATGAATAGCATAGTATTACCTGATTTAGATCGTGGGTAGGGACCTGAAAAGTCTAAATAAAGTTTAGAGAAAAAGGTAGTAGGGATTTCTGAAATTAATTGGCTTACCTGACTGTTTTTGCCGGTTTACTGAGCGCGAATAAATTACACTTTTTAACGAAACTAGCTATTTCGCTGTTCATATTGTTCCAATGATATTCCTTACGAATGCGATGTATTGTTTTATTTATTCCCATATGGCCTCCAATGGTGGATGAATGGAAGTACTCCATCAGCATGGGCTTAATTACATCAGGGGCGATTATCCTTAATTCCTTTACATTTCCTATTTTGTGGCATAGTATTCTTTTACTTAATAAATATTTCTCTGATTTAATTCCTTGCTCAAATTGTTTTTTAATCGGTTTAAGAAGAGTATCTTGTTGTTGATATTGAGCAATGTTGGTAAACGCAAGGGGGAATTCAGTAATTACGGTGTTAACAATGGGTGTTTCCAGACTCTCCTTGTTTTCGGGAGTATTAGTGGGCGACTGGAACATACGGGACAGGGTATCAGCGACTACGTTTTGTGTACCTTTGATATGCTTCACTTTGAAGTTGTAACAGTTTAACCTCAATACCCATCTTCCAATATGTCCTAACTGCTTAGGGTGATTCAGTAACCAAGATAATGCTTGATTATCAGTTTCCAAAAGGAATTCTTTATGTTCTAGAAAGGGTTTAAACTTCTCAAACGCAAAAAAAATGGATAGACATTCCAATTCATATGCGAAATATTTTTTTTCTTGGTCATTCAATGTTCGTGATGCATAATTAATCGGTAATCTACTGTTTTCTATTTCCTGATAGATGACTGCACCTAAAGCTACACTTGAACTGTCGGTCTGAACTACGAAAAGTTTTGTAAAATCTGCTAGTTGTAGTACGGGGGGGGGGTGATATGATGCTTTCTTTTAGTTGTTCGAACGCATTTTGGTGTTGTGCAGTCCATTCAAATTTCGCTCCCTTCTTTCTTAAGGTATTCAGCGGTGCTGCTATTTCGGCAAGGTGGGGAATATACTTGTGGAAATAATTTACCATTCCCAAAAATCGGGCTATACCTTTTGCATCTCGCGGGGGTAAAAATTCGCTGATTGCACAGGTTCGTTCGGGGTCGATGCTTACCTTTCCGTTGGCTTTCACGATGTGACTTAAAAATGAAAATTGTGGGACTGCAAAATTTACCTTTTTGGGGTTAACTGTTAATCCTGCTTTCTGTAATCGAGATAACACTTCACGTAGATGTTTAAGATATTGTTCCATCGATTCGCTGTAGATTACGATGTCGTCCAGGTAGTGATACACATGTTTAAATTTAATATCATGAAATATTCTTTCTAATAGTCTACTACATACGGAACTTCCTTGAGATATTCCAAAGGGTATTCTAGTAAATTGTTACAGGTTGAAAGGAACAGCAAACGCGGTTAGACGTTTGGATTCCTCCGAAAGTGGTATTTGGTGAAATGCTTGATTTAGATCCACTACCGTAAAGACTTTCGCTTTTGTGAAGTAATGAAAAGCACTATGGATGTCTGGAAGCGGGATAGATTAAAATTCTATTCGTTTGTTTAATTGCCGGTAGTCCACAACTAGTCTATGTTTGTCGTGACCTTTTGGTACTAAAAAGGAGGGTGATGAATACGGAGACGTAGAGGGTTCAATGACTCCTTGTTCTAACAACTTGTTGATATGGTTCCTCATCACTTCCATCTTGGGAGGCGACAACTTGTATGGGGGTAGGCGTATTACTTTGTGATCGCTCAGATTGATCTTATATTCCATTAGCTTCGTAAGTCCTAGCTTAGGTGTAAGTACGGTAGAAAATTCTTTTATTAATTTCTGCATTCTCAGCCTATCTCTATTTCCTAGATGAGATAATTCAGACTCTTGGGGTACTATGTGTGCAGTCGATGATCTAGTACTTTCTTGTTCATCAGTTTTACAATCAAAATTATACTTCCGTGTACGGTCGAATCTAAAATAATATTTCTGCTCATGGAGGTCAAGAATTATTCCCGTTTTACTTATGAAGTCTGCTCCCAATATTAAGTCGGGCCCTAAATCATTACATACTAACATTGTAAAAAACCACGTTAGATTCTTGATTTTTACTTTAATGGTGATGCCAAATTTTACCACTATACTCTGTTTATTGGCTGTAGCACATTTTATATTCACAGCTTGACTGCGTTTCACTAGGTTGTGTTCGAATAATTTATCTGCTAACTTTTGACTGATTAAGGTTCTAGTAGATCCAGAATCGATTAATGCGATGGTGGAGGTAACACCTAGGTCAATTTGTATTAAGGGCAATAGACTTTTAGTCCAATCACATTTAGTTATCGCGTTACATTTTTCAATAAACTTTCTAACATAGGGATCTATTTCTCTAGAGTTTCTTTTCCTTCTTCTTTTTTTATATGGTCGTACATTTCTTTGGGTTTACCGGATCTCAAGTTGCTGCGGAAGACACAGGATTTCGGGTCTCCCTGCCTTACATGTTTTTTGGATTAGGGTGTTTACGTTCCTATTGCTTGTTGTTACAGTTTCTACTTATGTGTCCATACTTACCGCAGTTATAACACATATTCTTATTACGAGGAGGGTGCCTTGCTTCCGTTTTAGGTTGTGTTTCATTTGATTTACCAGGGCTGTGCAAATTGTGCTGTCTATTGAACACTCGCCTTTCACGCTGGGTTGTCACATCGGGCACTAGGGCTTGCAATTCATTTCTATTCGCTTCGGTTGATTTCATCGCATGTCTGTTCTGATCTGAGTACCATACATTCGAAGAGTGGATACTGCATTGTTCTAGGTCCGCAAAGGTGTTGGGTCGATTTATCAACGCTAAACGAGATCTTTCTTCTGGAGACAATCCTACTAAAATGGTGTCGACCATCTGTCTCTCATTCCAATCTACTTGCAGTAGTCGAGAGGACTCCCTGAGGTCTGAGATGTAATGGGCCAATCTCTCGTGATTTCCTTGTACTCGTAGTACGGTCTTTCTCTTAAGTTCCTCATAAATGCCGGTGGGAATAAAAGATTTTATTATTGTGGTGTGCAGTTCTTCTACTGGAAGGATAGAGCTTAATGATTCTAGCACACGATTCTTTAACGGGGGTTTACATTTCGGTAGGAGGACTTGCAAAATTTGCCAGTCATTTAGCTGCTGTAGATCCTTCATCTGGAGGAGATATTTGATGAAATTCGATATTAGATATTTGATATTAGTGACATTTAAACCATCAGTGTATGGAATTTCAGAAAAGAGTTTTTCTACGGGATGAGTGATTTTTCCATAGAGGTCTGCGTTATAATTTACGTGTGGCATCACTTTAGGAGGACGAGATGATGCGTTCGGGGTTGTCAATTCGTGTATTCCGGGGCGAATCTGGAAACCACTTGGAGGAGGGGCTTCAAATATAGTCGGGGCAATTAAATCTTTATTTGGGTATTGCTCTCGAGTAGGTTGTATTTGCGATACGGCGGGTGAGTTCCGATCCGTGTTGGGTGGAGGGTGTTCTATCGTAGGGGATTGAACTGGGGAAATGTGTAGTTTCTTCAAGGACTTCTCAATTTCATCCATTCGGAACGAGTCAGATTTTCTTCGTAATTCATTGATAATAGTGGGTAATTGACGTAAAGCTTCATCTGCAAAACTTTGGACTTCAGGAGGTATTTCCGTAATGTTAGGCCAGTTCAATAAATTTTTCATTCGCCGGGTTAAATGTTCTATCCTTTGAGTTGTCCGCAATATTACCGCAGGAGATTTCTCGTCTTGGAGGGTTTGGGACAATAAAGTCAACTCACTATACTTGGCATTACAAGTTTCTCTCTCGCTCTCATACTCCAGTCCGCTTAGGTTGCTTAACTGCGCGGGTGTATCAAATCCACTTTCGCGTATAGACTTGCGCAATTCCGCGACTGTTACATTCGCATGGGGTAAACCATGTAAAAGAGCTTCATAAGACAGCTCGTCCCTTAATGGTAAATCTGGATTAAATTGTGCCATTTTTACTTTATATCTAATACTAAAATTTATTTAACATTTATTTTACTACACTCTACACTTATTACATAGACAATTTAATTCATGGTTAAAGCATTTGCATTGTTCGTAAGAGAATAACCTCTCTACTCAGAGAAAGACAAAGTTCCACACAGACGTCAGTTTATAGTCAACGATCAGCTGTTCGCTGGAATGTAGGTCACACTAGTTTTCTTTGTAAACAAAGGCATACTTGTTGTATGCGTGGGAACGCGAGAAATACACTTGGGGTGAGGGATCTTATTGTTCTATACAACAATAGCTGACGGCTATCTTTATCGACTGGTTTCAACTGGCTCCAACACGGGGGTAAGTGCGAGGCAATGATACATGTTTTACACAAGTTACAGCCCGTAAGAAGCTGAGTTTAGTTATTAAATGTTTTACGTTCTATTTTTCATTTCTGTAATTCTATTTTTTTTTTTTTACTTCCCTCTCTAGTAGCAAAATTAAACATACGAATTTATTTACACGTAATTAACCTGGTCTAATTTAGTCAATAGTAAACCGTGACAACAGACATAAAACTTACATTCTATGCAGGCATATTCAGGAAACTACAGGTCTTGAATTGTCGCAATATAAACCTGTTAAAGACTGAACAGTTTGACAAGCACTAAACTTCATGTAGGTACTTGCATTGGTGTAATACGATGATAGTTTGTATTATTTTGTTATATGGGTACTTCGGTTGAGATTCTATTTCCACTTTTTAAGAAGATTTGGGAAGAAGAGAAGATCCCCTCAGATTGGAAGAAAGGACTGTTGATTAAGCTTCCGAAGAAAGGAGATTTCTTAGAATGTGATAAGTGGAGAGGGATTACCCTCCTTTCGATACCAAGTAAGGTACTCTCACGAGTAATTCTTGAAAGGATAAAACAGCGAGTTAACTCAAGACTGAGGAAAGTACAAGCAGGATTTAGAAAAGGTTATTCCTGTACGGACCAGATCAATACACTGCGTGTAATTATAGAACAATCCACGGAGCTGTAGTCGTCACTGTATATACTATTTGTAGACTTTGAAAAGGCGTTTGATAGTGTAATGAGGAAGAAAATGTGGAAAGCCATGAAAGAGTTTGGGATTCCAAAGAAAATTATTAAGTTAGCTCAAGAAATGTATGAGAACTACACGTGTCAAGTTTTACACCAGTGGATGTTGTCCGAGCCCATCCCAGTAAATAAGGGAGTGAAGCAAGGATGTTTGCTGTCACCAATATTATTTATTATGGTGCTGGATCTCATGATGAAGAAGGCAATGAATCGCCGAAGAGGAATTCAGTGGGGACTGACAGATAGGTTGGAGGACTTGGACTTCGCGGATGACCTGTGCTTGCTAACCAACAGTTTTAAGGATATGGAAGCAAAGCTGAATGATTTAAAAACCGAAGAATCAGAGGTGGGATTGAAGATTAATGGAAAGAAAACCAAGTAGATGCGTTATAATAACCGCAATAAGGCACTATTATTTTTAGGAGACCAAGAGATCGAACAAGTCAAACAGTTTTGTTACCTGGGGAGTATGGTCACCACGGAGGGAGGAACCATAGAGGATATGGGAAATAGAATAAATAAGGCTAAAGGAGCATTTGCAATGCTGAGACCAATCTGAAAATCAAGGGAGCTTAACACCAATACCAAACTACGCATCTTCAATACAAATGTCAATTCGATACTGCTCTATGGGTGTGAAACTTGGAAGACTAACAAACAACTGATTAGCAGACTCCAAACATTCGTGAACAGAAGTTTGCGGAATATCCTGAGGATATGGTGGCCACAAGGTATCTCCAATGAAGAGCTGTTGAGGAGAACCCATCAAACACCCATTGACATTGAGATGCGTCGTAGGAAATGGAAGTGGATTGGGCATACATTACGACGAGATAGTGACAACATAGCAAGACAAGCCCTGGAATGGAACCCACAAGGTAGAAGAGGCAGACCAAGGAACACATGGAGGAGGTGTAATAGCGGAAGGGATGGAGAAAGGAGGGAAGACCTGGCCCGAGATCAAGACGATGGCGCGGAACAGAGTCCGGTGGCGGAAGTTCATTGATGCCATATGCTCCACTTAGGAGATGCAGGAATAATGATTATTTTGCGTATGTTAAATAGATTATACACAAGTTCGTGCTTAATCTTACACAAAATATATTCACAATGGTAAATTAATACTGTCGCTACTTTTCTTTCATGCAACTTACCCTTTTTGGGGTGACATTAAATACATTAACTGAGTGCATAGATCAGCAGAGATTTATCTATTTTTGTTTTACTACGTAACAATTATTTCACACAAAAGCAGAGTGCCGCAATTCTATATGTGACACTCTGTACACGATCAATTCTTTTGTACAAAGCAGAGTGGCGCAACTTTATAACGTTCTGGGCTACGTTATAAATCCAGGGAACCCGTGATAATTGACGCTAGCCAATTATACAGGCTGCCTACGTTGTAACAAACTGAAAATCAACACAACATTTAGAACAATAATAATTACTCTAATTATAGGACACAAGGGAAGGTATTTTAACTGATTTATGCACTCACTTCAATATGTAACAAGATGACATCTCTTTATTAACAAAATTATATATATATATATATATTACTTTAATATTTATACTAAATTTACCTCAAGATGTTTTTTTTATTTGGAACATGTTTCGAGAGTTCCTGTTCTCTCATCTTCAGCCTTCGCAATCTTGTTTCTGGTGAAGTATTTGTGTGTTGGCTGCTGGATGTTATTAAGGTTGTTTGTTGGTTTTGGTCTTTTAAAGTTGTATTATTGTGTGTGGTTGTGGTATATGTTTTTGTATTTTGTGTATTTTCGATGTTGAGTGCTTTGAATATTGTGTCATGTTTTGTATTGATTTGTATTTGTTCTGGTATTAGTTTGTTTTGTGTTTTATGTTTGTATATCTGTGAATTTTCCCAAATGTTCATTATGGTGCCTTTGTGTGGTATATGTTTTATTAGTGATACATTGGTTATGTTTGGGAATTCGTGTCCTGTGTTTATTGCATGTGTGGCTAAATTGGATTTATATATTTCTTTACCAGAACAAATACAAATCAATACAAAACATGACACAATATTCAAAGCACTCAACATCGAAAATACACAAAATACAAGAACATATACCACAACCACACACAATAATACAACTTTAAAAGACCAAAGACCAACAAACAACCTTAATAACATCCAGCAGCCAACACACAAATACTTCACCAGAAACAAGATGGCGAAGGCTGAAGATGAGAGAACAGGAACTCTCGAAACATGTTCCAAATAGAAAAAACATCTTGAGGTAAATTTTGTATAAATATTAAAGTATTATATACATCAATAAACGGACTGTAGCAGAAAGTGTTTGAAATATATATATATATATATATAGATCCCATTACACAAAAATTTTCTCATACTGAAATAGTTAAAAGGGGTTTTCTGTGAAACAAGTGATCAAACAGATCATGTATTTTACCTCGGATCCGAGTCTCTTTAAATTTAGCAAAGACGTCTGAAATTTACTTTACTTATCAAGAAGGTTGCATTTTTACATGAACAACATTTGAAGAATGGTATTATTTAGTTAAGGGATTAAAACTTATATCTCAAGAGTAATGTTACAACGTATGATTTTAGAAATTACTGGTTACATTTTTCTAATACTTAATGCTTAGAGATGATTATTGTCTTTTTGAAAGTCTTTGGCATGTATGAAAACTTATATTTTAAATGTACATAATTCTCGGTAGACGAGCTACCGAGTCACCTCTTAGATACGCTTTTTCTGTCCGTGTCCTGGGGCTTGAATCTTCAGTAGTCTGTTAGTCGGGGTAGTCATCTGGGTAGTGTTTCCGGTGAAAGTCCTCTGGGTGTATTAATGAGGAGATGGATGTTATGCTGCGTGAAGTCGGGCTGATCCTCGGCGGTTCTGGTAAGTGTTGTTTATGTGGTAGTCGTCCGTATCTGCAGTTGCGCACGTCACATATTTACTGGCAGCGTAGTACTGGAGTTTGCATCTTCTTTTTGCATTAATATTTTAATTACATTACTCGAACAATATTCGAGAGTTCGTTTTTTAATTAACTTGAGACATCACCTTATATACTAATTCTTTTTTCATTATCACACTTTCTAACAAATTCCTCACTACATCTTCAATGTATAACTAGCTCTCCACGCTTTTAGTGGAAGCTAACACTCAATTAAAAATCAAAAAGAATAACAAAACATTTTATGAAGAGCCCTCGCTTGGAGGTGTTTACAGTCTGAAAACCGCATCGTTACTCTTGCATTGTTACAACAGGTAGATTGCAAAGACGCGGAGTGAGTACTCCGCCATAATATAGTTCCAACTCTTTATTAATAATAAATTCTGATAGTATGACAAAATAAACTATCTAGACTATCTTGCTTACAGGGATTATTATTACTACTACTACTTGTGACTTTAAATTATTAATTAATTACATTACGATTTACAGATATTTCTAATTTACTGCCGGTTCGGTATGCACGTTGTGTCCGGAATAGAGAGGTCAACGCATGATAAAATTTACTAAAGGGTTAACTGTATTATTCTTAACTTATACATTCAGATTTTAATTAATTATTTAGTTAGATTTTCTTAATTTAATTATCATTAATATTATGTGTTATTTCAGGGGTAAATTGGTTTAATCGTGCGATTTAAAGTACTTATATACTTTCCTTCTTTTTAATAAATTTATTATTAATTATTATTTATTTACCACTTAAATCATCACAAATTTAAATGGTAACCGAACCCAAATTGTAGCTCTAATAGTCCCGACACTCGTTCATGATTGTATTATTGAGGTAGGTACGTTACTCGAATGGAAAGCAGAAATAAATTTTAAAAGAAATACCATTACAATGGAAATAAATACAAATAAAATAAATGTAAACATTAAAGAGTTTAAGCATTGGAACTCGGTAAGTGTCATAAAAGGGTATATAGACAAACCTGTAGTTGACGTTAGGAGTGACCAGCACTGTATTGATAATACTCCAGAAATCAACCATGCGACTGAGTTGAACAACGAGCAACAGAACCAAATTCAGCAACTCGTTGGTGAGTATAGTGATGTGTTCAGAACAGAGCCTGGAAGAGCTAGGTTCTATGAACATCAGTTAACACTAACTGAAAATGCATCATTTGTACAAAGGACTTATCCAATCCCTCTACATTATAGAGAAGAAGTGGAGAAAGAGATCCAACAGATGTTAGCGAATGGTGTTATAGAGAGAGCAAGTAGTCCCTGTATAAACCCTTTAGTAGTTGTCACCAAGCCGAACGGGAGTATCTGATTATGCTTAGATGCTAGGAAACTAAATTCTTTATTAGTACCAGATTACGAGTGCGCTAGGAGTGTGCAAGAATTGTTTCAAAATATAATGGGTTAAAGTATATGACCAAACTGGACTTAACATCAGGATTTTGGCAAATTTTCATCCGAAAATGTGATAGAAAGTATACGGCATTTTTGTATAAAAACAAGTGCTACCAATTTACAGTGGTACCTTTTGGCCTGAGCACCAGCATAGCTGCAATGGTAAGGTGTTTAGACAGTGCCTTAGTTAATGAGGTAGAGAAGTATACATTAGTGTTCGTAGATGATATTCTGTGTGTGTCACAAACATTCGAGGAGCACTTAAAACATGTAAAGAATATTTTTGAAAAATTAAGATCAGCAAACATGACGCTGAACCTACGGAAATCAGAGTTTGGTAAGGAGGAAATTAAGTTTTTAGGTCACCGAATCTCAGTGGAAGGCAAAACCACGAACCCAGAGAAGGTAAAAGCCATACAAGAATTTCCAACTCCAAAGAACTGCAAGCAGCTAAGTTGTTAACAAAGGGATTAAATGGAAATGGACAAAAGACCACGAAGAAGCGCTGCAATAAGTGAAAAGTCTTTTTATAAATACTGTTGTATTAAATCATCCAAGGGTAGGAAAAAGATTTAACTTGCAAACAGACGCCAGCAATATTGCTATTGGAGCACACTTGTATCAGATTGATGAGAAGGGCCAAAAAGCGGTATTAGGATTTGTAAGTCGCACACTTAAAGGGGCAGAATTAACCTATTTTACGACAGAAGAGGAGCTATTAGCGATAGTGCATAGCCTGTCAAAGTTTAGAAGTTATATTCTGGGTGTTAAACTTACTATAATCACCGACAATAAGGCGTTAATATTTTTATTAATGTGTAAATTGCTAGGTGCTCGTCTGACTCGTTGGATCTTGGCTATACAAGAGTATCAATTTGAAATACAATATTGTAAAGCGAAAGAAAACTTGGTAGCAGATGTACTCAGTAGAAATCCACCATCAGAAAACAACATGGAAACAGATAACATTCAATGTAGTAGCCATAATATTGGTATTTACGCGGTAAAGCATATAACGAAACCTGAAGTAGTAAGACGATTTAAGGAAATAGGGACCCATCAACAACAAGACCCTAGGATTAGTGTAGCTTGGAGGAGTGCAGTTACCAACTCCAAACCAGGATTTTCCATATATGACGGTAAGCTATATAAGCTATTTTCCCATAAGTGGAAGTTACTATTACCTAGCTGTATGATAGATGAACTTATTTGGGAATGCCACTTGTCATTGGGCCACGCTGGACTTAAGAAATGCCATCTAGCCTTAAAAGAAAGTTTCATAGGAAAGGGGTTAGCAAAACGCAAGAAAAGGTTATTGTCTACTTGCGAACTGTGCCAGAAATGTAAACACCCGAACTTAGCTACAAGGGTAGAAGTGCAAACAATCCAAGCAAAAGTGAAAGGAGAGTTACTAGCTGTGGATTATTACGGGCCTCTACCAAAAGCAAAAGGAGGGGTAAAGCACATTCTAGTGACGGTAGATTTCTTTCCTAAGTTTGTAAAATTGTACCCAGTCCAAAGAGCCACGACAAAAGCGACCCTTAGAGCATTAACGAAGTTCTACATCCCACAGTATGGTAAACCAAGGAAAATATTGTCCGACCAAGGAAAACAGTTCACCCATAACCTATGGAGAGAAACCTTGGAAGAACTAAGTATAAAACCTATTCTTACATCCATACGTCACCCTCAAGCCAATTTATCTGAGAGAATAAATAGAGAATTAGGGAGGTATTTTAGAATATTGTGCAATCAGAACCAATCTGCATGGGTAGACTACTTGAGTTTTATTTCACATTGTATTAATTATACATGTATTGAAACAACGAGGTACACACCTTCATAATTATTTATTAATAAAGAACCTGTACACGTCTGGACGAAAACCATAAAAAGTCCACCCAACTACAATCTACCTATTCCATATGAGGTAAAAACCAGGATAGCAGAAGAAAGAATACAGAGAGAAGGTCAAAAGAGAGTAGAACGATATAATCGAACTCACAAGTTGGTAAGGTTTGTGGAAGGAGAGGAAGTGCTAGTGAAAGCGAATCCTGTATCCTCTGCCATAGATAATACCACGGCCAAGTTCTTTCCGATATTCATGGGACTTTATAGAATAGAAAAACGGATTGCAAGGTACACATATAAATAAAAGGTGTGGAGAAAAATAAAATTATAGGAAAGTACCATGGGGATAGTTTAAGAAAATATAAAAAAAATATTAACCCACAAAGAAAATTATAGTTTGAACCAATAACGTATGTGAGTCAAACATGGTCAAATAAAATAAATATATAATTGTTTTGAATCAAGGTCAATGATAATAATAATAAATTTTTTTAAATGAATGTTAGTATTGTTATTTAAATTTTTGACATTAAGTCAAAATGGTGATTAAAATATTAATGATCATATAAATTTCCAATATACCATGTTAGGTTAAGTAACATTGTAATCTTTAGTTATAAGATAGATGTAAGGAAAATGGTATTAGTGCAAATTTTGTGCGGGAAAAAGTGCGAAAGAATATGTGCAAATGTTTTACCAGTGTAAAACTGTACATTAGAAGAAAAAAAAATTAATGATTTATACAATAATCAATTTTTTTTATACCGAGTTGAGGTATATATAACGATTCATATTAGCGTCCTAACTGAGCGTTATATGAAAGTGTCTGACTGGGGGAGTATAGCAGCGTAAGCAAGAGAGAGACCGTATAATCGCAGCCATCTCACTCTAACATCGTCATAGCGACATCAGATACTGGTACGAACATGAAATTTTACTCAATACAAATTATCAGTTCAACCTGTGATAACGTAAAATCTAATAGATATACGGCAATTCTGAAAAAAGCATTGTATTCAGCAAGTGAAGCTTTATAAGTAGTTGCAATCTCAGTTAATATAATTAACAATTGAAGAAGTTATACGGAAGACGTACGCCAAAAGGAATAACGAGAGAATTATGCTACGTAGGAATTGGGTGTTCACACACACACACACACACACACACACACACACACACACACACACACACACACACACACACACACACACACACACACACACACACACAGACAGATAAAGACCTAAGCAACAATATTCTGTGGTCAGATCTTCGAAAACACGTTTGCAAATACCTGTTATCAATCGATTTGCAAACACAGGAAGTACGATTTTAACTAGAAATTCTTTACAGTTTGAAACCTGTCAAGGGGTGTTTTGTCGACCTGTTCGAGATTGTCGAAACTGGAAAAACGCATGATTTATTTGAACAACCAATCAGCATCCAGTATTTAAAACTGACGCCAACTGAAAGCGAGGGGTAGCATCACTCTTCGATCGGATATTCAATGCGCTAGACGTGAATAAATTACGTACAGAAATTTTCAATCACGCAAAAGTGTAATTTAAGCTACAAATTCGAGAAGTAGTCCGCAGTATAGATGGACTAATACCGTTCAACAACTCTCGCTGCGTAAAAAAACTTTAATTAATTAATTTATTTATTAATTAAGCATCAGCCGTGAAGGACCTGTGCGACAGAAGGCTACAGCATCTGTAATTGCCAGGGCATCTTCTACAGCAGTGATTAACATCAATTGTTCTGTGCAAAACCATCAAAAGGAGGACCTCTACGAATTCCTATCTTCGGTCAACGCATCAAACAGTTAGAAATAGATTCATTGATTAATGAAATAAGCACTAAACAAATAATAAAAGCAATGCAAATTTTTAAAGGCACTAAGACTTTAACACTTTGTAAATTAATTATAAGATTAGCTCTAACATAGTATAGGAGTGTTGAATGGAAAGTGGGGTGTAATATTGGACGTGCAAATTATTGGAGGCCTGTTCTTTAGCACTGGTTTGGGACAGAGCAATCTCTTAATCAAACCAGATTAGAGCTATAGGTCGTTTGAACGTCTTAATCGTTACTTTTCACACTCACTCAGTAATTATAAGAGTTAGGGTAGAAATAAGTCCTACCATTAGCCTAATCAAGTTTAAAAATAATTAATTAAAACGTTAATTAAAAATAATCAAGCAAATATTAAAGAGTTATTTGTAACGAATCCCCTTGAAAACCACAATCACTGAACGAATCCTGAGAAAGAGTGTCTCCATGCGTTGAGCTAAGCTGAAACCGTGTCATTTGTATCTGGGATTTGTTCTGGTGCCCAGGTAAAGTAATATCACGGGTAAGTAAAATTTTATCTAACATTACAAATATTAGATAATTGTTTTAGATGAAAGGGAGCGTCGTATAGAATTGTCGCCGCAACTAAGGGGCACGATTAAAGCACCAAATTTGTAGATAGAAATAAGTTATATATAAATTTGGCGCGGCCAATTAAGAAGCCCGTTTAAACACACAAAATTATATAAATAAAGTTATATAATTTGGTGTTGCTTTTACCCAAGTGATTAGTTAAATCGTAATATTAATAAATTGGAAAAGAAGTGGAATTCAAGGTTACAAGTAACTGTTAAATAAAAACTGTTAAATTAATTTGTTAAAAATGTATTTGGAAATGGCTAAATCATCAGCTGTAGATATGGCAGCAATTGCGCAAATGTTTAAGCAGTTGACCACTAAAATGGATGATACAAATAATAAAATTGATAGCACAAATAGTAAATTATCTAGTGAAATAAAAGATACTAATAATAAACTTGAAAATAAAATTGAAAGAATAGAAAGTAAAATTGAAAGTACCAATAATAAAATTGATGAAAATAACAAAAGTTTAGAAGAAAGTAATCAAAATTGATAACAGATGTTAATAATAAAATTGAACAAACTAATATATATTTGTCTAGAGATATGAAACAAATAAATGAAAATTTATCTAGCCAAATAGAACAAAGTAGTAAAGAGGCTACATTTAAAATAAATGAAGAAATAGCAAATTTAGCTACTAATTTATCTGGTAAAATAGATAAAAGTAGTAGTAGGTTTGATAAGCATACCGAAGAAGTTAAAACTACGCTAGAAGAGTTTAGGAAACAAGTAAACACTAATTTTCGCCGTCAAGACGAAAAACTAAATAAGTTTAGAAACGAATTTCATGAAAGGTTAGAACAAAAAGTAACCCTCATTAATCAAAAGTTCAGTGAAGTAACAGCTGAATTAAAAACACAATCGCTTCTAAATAAAGAAGAATTCCAGAATACTAGGGAAGAGTGTACCCAACTGGGTGAGAATATTAAAGAAGTTAAGAAACAGGTAGAGAGTAAGGCTAACAGTGACGAAGTACATCAAAAGGTGTAACAGCAGTTGAAGGTAATGCGGGAAGATCTGACTAAAGCAATGAAATCACAGCAAACCAAAGTAGTGAGGTGTGGCGGCTGTAAGGGAGAACCGGAAACCTTGCATTTTCAGGAAACCCACATGAGAATCCTATGGAATTCCTAAAGCTGTTTGAGGCGTATGTAAGTCGTGTAAATCCACTGATGGACGACGAGGACAAGAAGGATATGTTAGGCCGATTTCTCAAGAATTGGGCAGGTACGTGGTGGAAAGTCATCTCGGACAGAGTCCAAACCTACTCAGACTTCAGAGAAAAATTCCTTGCTCAGTACTGGAATATTCAGATACAAAGAAGGGTACGCAGTCATCTAGAATTTGGTAAGTATCACCCGTCAATGAATATGACAACCACCAATTATATGCTTAATGTAATGGCGCAAGTCAAGAATATAACACCACCAATAGAAGAGAGAGACCTAGTATATAAGCTAGCGCGTCATTTCTCAGAACGCACTAGAGTATCAACCACTACTAGAGGAGTGGATACTCTAGAAAAGTTCATAATGGTTGTAGATGAGTGTCAAGATTTAGAGAGGGGCCTACAGCATATAAGTAATCAGTTGAGTAACTACTCTAGAGGCGATCATCAAGAAACAACTTTCTACTCTACTAAGAGGAGAGACAATGAATGCCTGAAAGAAAAAAAATGTTTACCCCATATCCGGGAAACAAACCACAAAATCGACCGGAATTAGAGGAGAATGGTAGAAGTAGGAGTGTAGAGAACAAACCAAATAAAGGGTATAAAGTATGTAAAACAACTATAACCTCTACCGAGCAGCAACCGTCGACTAGTAAACTGAATACGGGAAACGGGAAACCACTGCAGGTAGAAAAGAAACAAAACTAAACCTACCATTACCTGCAGTGAAACAACCAAAGAAAACAGGTAAAAAGAACGTAACTAATAATATAAAACAAGTGAGCGATAGGGATTTCTTGTTAAAAGAAGAGAAAGAAGTGGGTAGAAACCGTTATCCTGAATGTCCGGAAATAACTTGTAAGTTGAGTAATCTACTAGTAAGAACGCTTATAGACACTGGCAGTGAAGTTACCTTTGTCAGCTCAAAATTTGTAGATAATTGTCAGTTGCGAAATTGTCCCAGACTACCCGTAAAACATTGTAATGTACAGGGAGCCACTGGAGTAAAAATGCAAAGGATAACTTAACAAATATATTTACCTGTCAATTTAAATGGTAACCAAACCCAAATTGTAGCTCTAATAGTCTCGAAACTCGTTCATGATTGTATTATTGGAATAGATACAATACTCGAATGGAAAGCAGAAATAAATTTTAAAAGAAATACCATTACGATGGTAATAAATACAAATAAAATAAATGTAAACATTAAAGAGTTTAAGCATTGGAACTCGGTAGGTGTCATAAAAGGGTATATAGAGAAACCTGTAGTTGACGTTAGGAGTGACCAACACTGTATTGATAATACTCCAGAAATCAACATTGCGACTGAGTTGAACAACGAGCAACAGAACCAAATTCAGCAACTCGTTGGTGAGTATAGTGAAGTGTTCAGAACAGAGCCTGGAAGAGCTAGGTTCTATGAACATCAGTTAACACTAACTGAAAATGCATCATTTGTACAAAGGACTTATCCAATCCCTCTACATTATAGAGAAGAAGTGGAGAAAGAGATCCAACAGATGTTAGCGAATGGTGTTATAGAGAGAGCAAGTAGTCCCTGTATAAACCCTTTAGTAGTTGTCACCAAGCCGAACGGGAGTATCCGATTATGCTTAGATGCTAGGAAACTAAATTCTTTATTAGTACCAGATTACGAGTGCGCTAGGAGTGTGGAAGAATTGTTTCAAAAATGTAAAGGGGTTAGGTATATGACCAAACTGGACTCAACATCAGGATTTTGGCAAATTCCCATACGAAAATGTGATAGAAAGTATACGGCATTTTTGTATAAAACAAGTACTACCAACTTACAGTGGTACCTTTTGGCCTGAGCACCAGCATAGCTGCAATGGTAAGGTGTTTAGACAGTGCCTTAGTTAATGAGGTAGAGAAGTATACATTAGTGTTCGTAGATGATATTATGTGTGTGTCACAAACATTCGAGGAGCACTTAAAACATGCAAAGAATATTTTTGAAAAATTAAGATCAGCAAACATGACGCTGAATCTACGGAAATCAGAGTTTGGTAAGGAGGAAATAAGTTTATAGGTCACCGAATCTCAGTGGAAGGCATAACCACGAACCCAGAGAAGGTAAAAGCCATACAAGAATTTCCAACTCCAAAGAACTGCAAGCAGCTAAAGTCATTTCTAGGTTTAGCTAACTACTATCAGAAGTTTACAAGTAAATACGCGGAAAGTACTGTTCCATTTTTAAAGTTGTTAAATAAAGGGATTAAATGGAAGTGGACAACGGACCACGATGAAGCGCTGCAACAAGTGAAAAGTCTTTTTATAAATACTGTTGTATTAAATCATCCAAGAATAGGAGAAATATTTTACTTGCAAACAGACGCCAGCAATATTGCTATTGGAGCACACTTGTATCAGATTAATGAGAAGGGCCAAAAAGCGGTATTAGGATTTGTAAGTCGCACACTTAAAGGGGCAGAATTAACCTATTTTACGACAGAAGAGGAGCTATTAGCGATAGTGCATAGCCTGTCAAAGTTTAGAAGTTATATTCTGGGTGTTAAACTTACTATAATCACCAAAAATAAGGCGTTAGTATTTTTATTAATGTGTAAATTGCTAGGTGATCGTCTGACTCGTTGGATCTTGGCTATACAAGAGTATCAATTTGAAATAAAATATTGTAAAGCGAAAGAAAACTTGGTAGCAGATGTACTCAGTAGAAATCCACCATCAGAAAACAACATGGAAACAGATAACATTAAATGTAGTAGCCATGATATTGGTATTTACGCGGTAAAGCATATAACGAAACCTGAAGTAGTAAGACGACTTAACGAAATAGGAACCCATCAACAACCAGACCGTAGGATTAGTGTAGCTTGGAGGAGTGCAGTTACCAACTCCAAACCAGTATTTTCCATATATGACGGTAAGCTATATAAGCTATTTTCCCATAAGTGGAAGTTACTATTACCTAGCTGTATGATAGATGAACTTATTTGGGAATGCCACTTGTCATTGGGCCACGCTGGACTTAAGAAGTGCCATCTAGCCTTAACAGAAAGTTTCATAGGAAAGTGGTTAGCAAAACGCAAGAAAAGATTATTGTCTACTTGTGACCTGTGCCAGAAATGTAAACACCCGAACTTAGCTACAAGGGTAGAAGTGCAAACAATCCAAGCAAAAGTGAAAGGAGAGTTACTAGCTATGGATTATTACGGGCCTCTACCAAAAGCAAAAGGAGGGGTAAAGCACATTCTAGCGACGGTAGATTTCTTTTCTAAGTTTGTAAAATTGTACCCAGTCCAAAGAGCCACGACAAAAGCGACCCTTAGAGCATTAACGAAGTTCTACATCCCACAGTATGGTAAACCAAGGAAAATATTGTCCGACCAAGGAAAACAGTTCACCCATAACCTATGGAGAGTTTACCTTGGAAGAACTAAATATAAAACCTATTCTTACATCCATACGTCACCCTCAAACCAATTTAGCTGAGAGAATAAATAGAGAATTAGGGAGGTATTTTAGAATATTGTGCAATCAGAACCATTCTGCATGGGTAGACTACTTGAGTTTTATTTCACATTGTATTAATAATACATGTAATGAAACAAAGGGGTACACACGTTCATAATTATTTATTAATAAAGAACCTGTACACGTCTGGACGAAAACCATAAAAAGTCCACCCAACTACAATCTACCTATTCCATATGAGGTAAAAACCAGGATAGCAGAAGAAAGAATACAGAGAGAAGGTCAAAAGAGAGTAGAACGATATAATCGAACTCACAAGTTGGTAAGGTTTGTGGAAGGAGAGGAAGTGCTAGTGAAAGCGAATCCTGTATCCTCTGCCATAGATAATACCACGGCCAAGTTCTTTCCGATATTCATGGGACCTTATAGAATAGAAAAACGGATTGCAAGGTACACATATATGTTAAAAGATGTGGATAAAAATAAAATTATAGGAAAGTAACATGGGGATAGTTTAAGAAAATATAAACAAAATATTGACCCATAAAGAAAAATATAGTTTGAGCCAATAACGTATGTGAGTCAAACATGGTCAAATAAAATAAATATATAATTGTTTTGAATCAAGGTCAATGATAATAATAATAAATTTTATTTAAATGAATGTTAGTATCGTTATTTAAATTTTTGACATTAATTAAGTCAAAATGATGATTAAAATATTAATGATCCTAAAAATTTCCAATATACCATGTTAGGTTAAGTAACATTGTAATCTTTAGTTATAAGATAGATGTAAGGAAAATGGTATTAGTGCAAATTTTGTGCGGGAAAAAGTGCGAAAGAATATGTGCAATGATTCATCAGTGTAAAACTGTACATTAGAAGAAAAAAAAATTAATGATTTATAAAATAATCAATTTTTTTTATACCGAGTTGGGGTATATATAACGATTTATATTTCTAATTAGGTTAGGTACAGAAATTTTCAATCACGCAAAAGTGTAATTATGCTACAAATTCGAAAAGTAGTCCGCAGTATAGATGGACTAATACCGTTCAACAACTCTCGCTGCGTAAAATAATTTTAATTAATTAATTTATTTATTAATTAAGCATCAGCCGTGAAGGACCTGTGCGACAGAAGGCTACAGCATCTGTAATTGCCAGGGCATCTTCTACAGCAGTGATCAACATCAATTCTTCTGTGCAAAACCATCAAAAGGAGGACCTCTACGGATTCCTATCTTCGGTCAACGCATCAAACAGTAAGAAATAGGTTCATTGATCAATAAAATAAGCACTAAACAAATAATAAAAGCAATAAACAATTTTTAAAAGACACTAAGAATTTAACACTTTGTAATTTAATTATAAGATTAGTTCTAACATAATATAGGAGTGTTGAATGGAAAGTGGGGTGTAGTATTGGACGTGCAAATTATTGGAGGCCTGTCCTTTAGCACTGGTTTGGGAGAGAGCAATCTCTTAATCAAACCAGATAAGAGCTATAGGTCGTTTGAACGTCTTAATCGTTACTTTTCACACTCACTCAGTAATTATAAGTGTTAGGGTAGAAATAAGTTCTACCATTAGCCTAATCAAGTTTATAAATAATTAATTAAAACGTTAATTAAAGATAATCAAAAAAATATTAAAGTGTTATTTGTAACGATTCCCCTTGGAAACGACAATCACTGAACGAATCCTGAGAAAGAGTGTCTCCATGCGCTGAGCTAAGCTGAAACCGTGTCATTTGTATCTGGGATTTGTTCTGGTGCCCAGGTAAAAAATATCACGGGTAAGTAACATTTTATCTAACATTACAAATATTAGATAATTGTGTTAGATGAAAGGGAGCGTGTAACGTCACAGAACGTTCCATAAAAGGAAATCATTTATATAGTAAGTTAGCATAAGAGGAAAGTGAGGTGAACAGTATCGAACCCAAGTAGTCCCAAAAAATTGTGTAATTTTGTATAATAATTATTTCTATCAACTTGAAAAAACGATCAAACTATGACTAAGACAAAACCCCATATATATTATTAAAGTGAATAAGAGTGAAAAAACCATAAGACACTATAAGAGAGACAAATAATGTCAGAATCAACCAAAATGAAGTAAATAATTATTAAGTTTTATAACTATGAATAGAGTATTAAAAACTATTTTTTGTGAATGAATGGACATGATCCAGTATAATATTATGTAATGTAAATAAAATAAAATATATTAAATGACTTAAATACATTATTAGAAAGAGTTTAAGTTAGAATAAAAATGATATATTTGTTATGACAAAAAATATTAATGTGTTGGATTTGAGACCATACACCAAGATTTCATGAAAAAATTAATTATTATCAGATTCAAATAAAAACTATATGTAATTGTCAAGCAGACAATAGTGAACAATTTATCTTAAATAAAGAAAGCTGTCAAATGAATAAAAAGCAGTCAAAATAGCCAAAAACAGTGTTAACTAAAAACATGTAATAGGCATCTAATATTGTATAATTTATGAATTTAATGTTGCCAAAATGCAACCAAATTGCATTAGAAAGCTGTAATATGATATAAAGCAACTATACTAATATACCTGACTAACTTTAACATTGTAATAGTCAAGTTAGCAAAATATTTACTTATACTATGTATGGCTGGAACCAGTCATCCAATACAAAAATAATCATATCTGGCTAAATACTTACATAATGCTAACAAAAATAAGATAGAAAGGTACAATACATCAGTATACCTTAATAAGAAACAAACTCAGTTGAAAGTAAAGTCAATTCTAAAAGAATTTAACTAATAAGAGTGAGATTTGTCACGCCATAAAAAAAAGGACATCTCTAGACCAATCAATGATGCTATGTCATCTTGTAATAAATATAATATATGTACAGAGTAACCAGGTATCACAAAAGATAGACAAAATAATAAACTCTGTGTGTACAGTAGTGAAATAATACATATATTAAAGAAAAAGACTAATCATTGTATTAGAAAACTGACAAGAAGCTAGGCCATGAGCAGAGACCATATAAAATTGTATTTATTTGTGTTTTATCTATGTTAAAATTTGTTTATTTTGTTGTAGGAAGGTAGTAGTATTAGATGTTCAGCTTGTGGAAGGAACTTAGTAACTCCACAACAATTTTTGTTATAAAAATTGAGTTTTCAATGACAACAACTCAAGGTGAGGGTTCTATATTGTATTGTTTATTAGACTTAAGTTAATTAGAAACCAATCATATTTAATATCGCTAGATTCAGTTAAAAACAGGGAATCTAAATGTATTAATGGCATACAAATTGTGAGTACTAATGTAAAACTGTTTGATAAATACCAGAGTAATTTTTGAAATATCCTTTGTATGAAGAATAAGAAATTCTTTCTAAAAGCTTCTACGGAAGTGAAAATTGTTCCATGACATTCCATTTCGTTTATTCTCGAACAATCTAGAAAGAATTTTTACACAAATATACCGGAAGTCGATGTAAACGAGCAGCCTGAATTAGTATAAAAGAGAGACCAAATCCGACCGAAAAACACTTGAAACTTGAACTCCAGAACTGATGCATCACCCACAAGACTGATCAACGCAGCTAAGGCGAAACAGAAGAGGCGAGAAATCGACAAGACACGGAGAAAGGCTTTTTCCCGTACATAGACATAACCGACTGACTTAACCTCAACGAGAATCTACGCCAAATGTGTCGCTGAAATAGCGCAGCGATACGGCAAATTTTAATAGAAATCACGCAGCCAGAACGTCAAGCGCCCCAGGAGGGACCAAAATTTTAAATAGAGAACGAATTCTGCTGTGTTCGCATAGACTGACTAACGTGACAATAATTCCCCCTAACGTAAACAAACATATACACAAAAAGCCTTTCCCGACACTGCATGGGAATCAGCGCTGCGGTGGCCGTTTTCTGAATTAACGCTAAACAGATGATTCGTAGCGGCGGCGTTTGAACGAGATTCTACTGCCAAACGTTTTTACAAAAGTGCGGAAAAAGTAAACGATCGCAAAATTTGACTTTAAATAGATTCAGTGTACACCCGAAGAGGCGAGATTGAGAAACTACCCGAAAGGAGTGTCCAGTGCGAGAATAAATAACCATTGGAACGTGAGTTACCAAAATTAAAGTCATTTGTTACCTGGTTACATTTTATCACGCAGTTGTACTTCACACGCCACACATACACCTTCAAATCACTTAGTTTTTTCTTGTAAGGCATCTAATTGATATGTCTTGGTAGTTCAAAGGAGTCACGTCCTGAGAGTAAAGATTTTTCACGTATTTTCAACTGAGTCAAAATCTGAAATATGCTAGCCGATACTTGATTGGATATATAAAAAATTGTCAATAATAATAACTTGTAAAATTTTCTCTCTGCAATTTTATAATTTTTTTCTATGAATGTTAGTCCTTCAGACGATTTGTTTGTTTTTGAAGAATCATTAAACTTTACTGATTTTTCCAAGCTAAACTGACTTGTTTAAATTTTTTTTCGTAGATTTAAAAATTTTATCAATCTCATTTTATTTCTTGGAACAAACGATTCCAAGTGGCGCCCACAAAAAACATAGTATTAAGTTGTGTTACAGGACTACACCACTGCAGAGGATCCAGTCAACAGAGTAAGTAACAAAAGTGCGCGGAGGTAACGCCCGACATTTTACAACACATTTACACAACACCACTACAATCTTTTCTTTCCGCTATAAATTGGCAGCCCAACTAGTGAGGCTTGAAAAAGACGGAACAAGCCCGGCAACTACCAACATATTAAAATGCCGCAACCTAAGGGAAAAAAGGTGAAGAAGACTGTGGAACCTGAGTTAAGTGTGGAAGACGAATGGAGGCGGCAGTACAAATGGAGGAAACGGAATTAGAACCGCCCACACTAGAAATGGAAAGACCGGTACAAACGGCAGACGAATTAGAGGAGCAAAAGGGAGAAGAACCCATACAAATGGTAGAACAAACAGAGAATCCCAAACCAGAGAAAATAACAGGGACACGAATATAATAATGATATGCTCCAAAGAATGGAAGAAAATATGAACAAAAATACAGAATCCCTGAAAGAGGATATGAATAAAAACAGGCTGGAAGATAAGGAGAAATTAGACAAAAACATAGAATCTTTAAAGAAGGATATAACCGAGAAAATAGATGACAATGGGAAAAGGCTAGAGCTATTTCAGAAGGCGAATGAAAAATGTATAGAGTCCCTGAAAAAAGAAATTAGCATAAAGTACGATAAAGTAACCAAAAAGATCGATGATAATAAAATCGATAGTGACAGGAAGGTCGAAAACATGGAGAAACAATTGGAAAGGTTACAGGAGGGAAACAATACACGTTTCGAAAATCTAGAGGAACAAACAGTAGAGACCAAACAAGATGTTAGAAATCTCGAAAACATGGTAAGGCAGAACCAAGACGCCATCATGCAGGAGGTGGGAGAAGTCCAGAAAGACGTTAGCGAGAGGATGCAGAAAACATATGACATCGCTAACAGGCTGGACGAACAGATAAAAACTAACAAAAATAGTATACTGGAAATAGACCAGAGAGAGGAAAACCTGCAGGAAAGATTAGAGGCGCTGAGAGACACACCAATACTAAACACTCATACGTGTCATGGTGAAAACAGGGAAGTAATCAACTTCCAGAACTATCGACGAAACCCAATGGAATTTTTGGAAAGAATGGAGGAGTTTATTGGGAGGAATAGAGAAACAAGGTGGGACAGGATAAGAGAGATGCTTGACGAGACGTTTAAAAATACTAAGGATAACTGGTGGATAGCGGTACGACCCGAAATAACGAATTTAGCAGAGTTTAAACGCCAGTTTAAGGAAAATTATTGGTCAGGGACCGCACAAAACAGGGTAAGAATGGACATTTACTATGGCAAATACGACGCGTCCTATGGACAGTTCCCGACGTCTTATTTCCTGGGAAAGGTATGTTTAGCACGGAAGTTGATACCGCCGATCCCAGAAGAATGTTTGGTAAGGCAGTTAGCTGGACATTACAGCTATGGTATCAAGGATGCCCAATTATACCAACAGATTAGCAAAATAGCCGATCTGGCCAAATTATTGGAAAATTGCGAATCCACAGGCAGGCTCCAGGATTACCAACCCCCCAATCGTAAGGTAGAGTACAACAACAATAATAACGGACCAAACCGGAATGGAGGTGGGAACGGTAATAATCTAAACACCAATAATCAGAATAATAATATCCCACCAAATGGCCGAAATGATACCACTCAGGGCCCAATTAACCGCAACTATCCGGGACCAAACAGAGGTAATTACACCGGGAATAACTACGGTAGGAACTTCCACCAGGGAAACGGTTATCGCGGGAATAATTATAGAGGAAGTAATTATGGTCAACGTAATGGTTATCGTAGCGAGGGAAACCAAGGAGGAGGCGATAGGAGAAACCAAAATGAATATAGGCCCCAGGTAAATTATACAATGGCCAATAACCGACGGCCATATCCACCTAATGTACCCACTTATATGTTTTACCCACAACAGGCGCCAGGTAGCCAGGGTAACACGGCGAATAGCCAACCTATTAACGGTAATCCCGAGGTCAGGCAGGAAACACAGACGGGTCAGCAACCCAATGTTCCGGGAGACCGGGCCAATGAGACAGTGGCTCATTTAAACTAAACGCGGCAGTGGAAAAGGAAAACCGCCCTTCACTGAACCAATATTATGGGGTGACAAATGACGAACATAGACAGGACAAAGACGGGACTAGGATAAGAATAAATAATTACCTTAAGGATATTAGAGAGGAGTTATTAGAAGAAGGTGATAATATCATTAAAAATAGTAACCAAGGGAATAATAGTATCGTGCAGATTAAAGCATATATCAATGGCATAGAAGCGATACTACTCATTGACACGGGGTCAAATGTGTCACTTATCGATAGCATTGAGTTAGAGCGGATTAAACAAAATAGTAATTTACCAATACCCACTCTACCGATAAATAACATTATTTTAGTCGGAGCAACGGGGAGGCAAAATAAATCAATAAAGAAACAGGTGTCATTAGAGATGACTAGTAATGGGGTAACAATACCAATAGGGTTATTAGTGGCGAGTAATTTACCCATGAGTATACTAATAGGCTGCGATATACTTAGGCCATACAATGCTGTAATAGATTTGGAAAGTAAGGTGATAACTTTTAAGACTAACAAGGGGATTTGGACTAATAATTTAATCGATGTCCTAGGAAATGGTACAGACAATACACCTTATCAAGCGATAGTGAACCATTATTATTGTACCGATCGTCCAATCAATATGCCATTATATCAGGAGGAAAACCCAGAGTTGTGGTTAGAAAAGTTAGAAGAAATACGGGATTTCCAAAGGACGAAAGCAAGGGGTCTGATCAGCGAAAGACAGGCGGAACAATTAATCGAGGTATACAACTATTATAAACACATATTCTCGAACGCTCCAGGTAAAGCCAGAGATTATCAGTGCACCATAAAATTCAAAACTCCGGTGGAATTTAACAGGAAATCGTACCCGATCGCATACTCACTAAAGAACGAAGTCAGGGAAGAATTGAACAGGATGATAGAGGACGACTTAATCGAGTATAGCCATTCGCCCTTTACCAGCCCAATCATAGCGGTGCCAAAAAAGAACGGAAAGGTACGTATTTGTCTCGATGCTAGGGAGATTAACAAAATGATTGTTAACGACCGCACATCACCTGGGGAGATAGAGGAGATATTAAAAAAGTTCCACGGAATCAGATATATAAGCTCATGGGATACGGTATGCGGATACTGGCAGGTAGAACTCCACCCTGATAGTAGGAAATATATGGCATTCATATTCGAGGGCAGAAACTATCAGTTTAAGCGGTTACCTTTTGGCTTAATAAATTCTGTGGCGGTGTTTGTAAAGATAATGGACAGAATATTGGGGCAGGAAGTACTGAAGTTTACGACAGTGTACGTCGACGACCTACTGGTGACTTCAGCGAATTGGGACGACCATTGTAATAGGGTTGAACAGGTGCTAGAAAAATTATCAGAGAATAATGTCACCCTCAAATTAGACAAGTCCCAATTCATTCCAAATTAGGTGAAATTTTTAGGATTTAATTTAACAGAACAAGGGATTACTCCATCCAAGGAAAAGGTAGAGGCCATACAGAAGTTCCCCACCCCAAAGAATAGGAAACAGCTGCAGTCATTTTTAGGAATCTGCAACTATTACAGAAAGTTTCGGTCCAATTACTCAGAACTAACTGCCAGGTTCCAATAGCTGTTATCAGCTAAAGACAAATGGACTTGGGGACCAGAGCAAGATGGAGTGCTCAATATCATAAAGGAAAAGTTTTTAGAAGCAGTAATGTTGCATCATCCCGACTTTACAAAACCATTTTTTCTAAACTGCGATGCCAGTAACGTGAGATTAGGTGCAGCCCCCTATCAGGAAGATCAGGACGGTAACCATTTAGTAATTAGCTTTGCTAGCCGCGTGCTGAACAGTTGCGAAAGAAACTACAATACTACCGAAAAAGAATTGTTGAGTGTAGTTTTCGCATGCGGTAAATTTAGGACATATATATTAGGGTACCCCATAACAGTTAGAAGCGACCACAAATCTATATCATTTTTAAAGCATTGTAAACTGAACCACGGAAGGCTGACTAGATGGGTTTTGGCCTTGCAAGAGTACAATATCACATGGGAATATATACCCGGCAAACAGAACGTAGCCGCCGACGTCTTATCTCGCGTCAATATGCCAGACCAAACCTTTGACGGCGAAAAGGAACAATTAGCCAAGGTTTACCACATTATTAAGAGCAGGGAGGATTTAAAAGATATTTTGCACGAAATAAAGTCACAACAAGAGGCCGATCCGAAATTAGGAGATATTAGAAAAAGGGTACAGGAAGGCGATGAGGTCATAAACAGATTTTATTGTATACACGACGACACTTTGTTTATTAGGAATACCCCGCACCAGGAGAGTTGGAAATTAGTGATTCCACCAGCGATAGAGAGACCGCTAATAATCAACTATCACGATAGGTACGGACATATGTGTGCCCTTAAAGTAAGGAAGGCATTGGAAGAGCAAACATACATCAAGGGGATGAATAAGAAGGTGCAACTGGCGATACGGTCGTGCGATATTTGTCAAAAAGTAAAGTACGATAACGAGAGGAAGGAAGGGGTCATGATACCCATATTATCTACCGAAAAATTGGAAAAGGTATTTCTCGATATCTGCGGACCCTTTCCACGCAGCGCTGGGAGACACCGATATAAATTTATCGTAATCATTTTCGACCACTTTAGCAAGTATACAAAACCATACCCAATAACTAGGGCAACGACCAGGAAAATAATAGACATAATAATCAAGCGTTATATAATGGAAGTGGGCCGACCGTATTCTATAATTACGGACCACGGTACTCAGTTTAGGGGAAAACTTTGGAAGGAAAGCTTGGGAGAACACGGAATAAAAACGTACAAGACGTCCGTATATCACCCGAATAGTAACCCAGCCGAGAGAGTGTTAAGGGAGGTAGGACGGTTACTAAGAACATACTGCCATAACGAGCAGAAAAGATGGCATGAATATGTAGCCTCTACCGAGGATTTTCTCAATTTCTCGCATCACAATACCATCGAGATGTCGCCATACACGGTTATGTTCGAAAGACCCCCACCACGAGAGATAAAAGAAATTATTAATTTTCCCGACGAACCCGCATACCAATTTGAAGGGGCAAAATTTTATAATAAGGTGTTAGAAAAAACGGAACAGCAGCGGAAAAAATATATCAAATCACAGCCTAAGGCAATTAAATATGAGGTAGGTGAAAAGGTGTTAGTTAAAAATAGAGAATTGCCCAGTGCTATACAAGGCATAACGAGGAAATTGCTACTCTTATATACAGGGCCTTTCACGATAACCAGAGACAATAAAAACAATACCTACGAGGTAACTGACACAGTTAGGAACAAGGTAAAAGGTACGTATAACCAGACTTCATTGAAAAAATACCATGATTAAAAACCACAAGTCAAATACTCAATCAGTGAGCAAGTACCATGACCAAAAACCAAAGTCAAATACAGCATCATTAAGAAGGTACCTTGACTAAACATGTTAACGTGAATTTTTTAACTTAGCCATAATTAGAAAGGAGGTAGAGATTATTAAATAAATATAAATATTATTGTATAGAGATTATTATTAATGAATATTACGAGAAGGACACCTTACACCAAAGGCATAAAGATATATATAAAATATAGATTTATTTCCAATAGCCAAGTCAACGTATATTTACCAGCTTACCCATACTTAGAGAAGGAGAGAGATTATTATAAATAAATATTACGAGATGGACACTTAGTAAAGGAGAAAAGAAGGAGAAATACTATCATATATTTGATACTAAATGGAAATAATAAATGAAAAAAAAAGAGAGGAAAACAGTGTGTTACATAAGGAGATAATGATGAATATGAATATAGCTATTAACATTTAATGATTTTAAACGATAATTTTAACCTGCGGAGAACGATATATTAATATAATTGTGAATTAATCAGAAGAGTTTAAGAAAGGGAATTTATGTGTAGGAGCCTATGATCTTTGAATATTGTATTTTTTTATTATTATTATTATTATTATTTGTTGCAAAGGTGCAATTATTATTTTCTGAACAGGGATGTGTTGCCTCTGATTTCAGTAGTTATAGACAGGAAGGGACAGAGAATGTATGCCATAGCGAGCCACTCTGACTCCCAACCCTCTATGTAAGTTAGGGAATTGATAGGGAATTATATCAAAGATTAATTATAAAACATCAAGGTAAAAAGGAAAGGAATAGGTGATACGACAAAGAACGAACTAGGAATATTGAGTTGGATTAATATATTAAAGGAGTAGTACAGGAATTTAATTATAAGATAAAAGAATGAGATATAAAGAAGCTAATAAAGGGTTAATATAGAGATGATAATTTCATCAAAACCAAAGATATGTTTTTCCAAAATTATCAACTTTAACGGAGAGGCATATGTAACGTCACAGAACGTTCCATAAAAGGAAATCATTTATATAGTAAGTTAGCATAAGAGGAAAGTGAGGTGAACAGTATCGAACCCAAGTAGTCCCAAAAAATTGTGTACTTTTGTATAATAATTATTTCTATCAACTTGAAAAAACGACCAAACTATGACTAAGACAAAACCCCATATATATTATTAAAGTGAATAAGAGTGAAAAAACCATAAGACACTATAAGAGAGACAAATAATGTCAGAATCAACCAAAATGAAGTCAATAATTATTAAGTTTTATAACTATGAATAGAGTATTAAAACTATTTTTTGTGAATGAATGGACATGATCCAGTATAATATTATGTAATGTAAATAAAATAAATGTATTAAATGACTTAAATACATTATTAGAAATAGTTTAAGTTAGAATAAAAATGATATATTTGTTATGACAAAAAATATTAATGTGTTGGATTTGAGACCATACACCAAGATTTCATGAAAAAATTAATTATTATCAGATTTAAATAAAAACTATATGTAATTGTCAAGCAGACAATAGTGAACAATTTATCATAAATAAAGAAAGCTGTCAAATGAAAAAAAAGCAGTCAAAATTGCCAAAAACTGTGTTAATTAAAACATGTAATAGGCATCTAATATTGTATAATTTATGAATTTAATGTTGCCAAAATGCAACCAAATTGCATTAGAAAGCTGTAATATGATATAAAGCAACTATACTAATATACCTGACTAACTTTAGTCAAGTTAGCAAAATATTTACTTATACCATGTATGGCTGGAACCAGTCATCCAATACAAAAATAATCATATCTGGCTAAATACTTACATAATGCTAACAAAAATAAGATAGAAAGGTACAATACATTCGTATACCTTAATAAGAAACGAACTCAGTTGAAAGTAAAGTCAATTCTAAAAGAATTTAACTAATAAGAGTGAGATTTGTCACGCCATAAAAAAAAGGACATCTCTAGACCAATCAATGATGCTATGTCATCTTGTGATAAATATAATATATGTACAGAGTAACCAGGTATCACAAAAGATAGACAAAATAATAAACTCTGTGTGTACAGTAGTGAAATAATACATATATTAAAGAAAAAGACTAATCATTGTATTAGAAAACTGACAAGAATCTAGGCCATGAGCAGAGGCCATATAAAATTGTATTTATTTGTGTTTTATCTATGTTAAAATTTGTTTATTTTGTTGTAGGAAGGTAGTAGTATTAGATGTTCAGCTTGTGGAAGGAACGTAGTAACTCCACAACAATTTTTGTTATAAAAATTGAGTTTTCAATGACAACAACTCAAGGTGAGGGTTGTATATTGTATTGTTTATTAGACTTAAGTTAATTAGAAACCAATCATATTTAGTATCGCTAGATTCAGTTAAAAACAGGGAATCTAAATGTATTAATGGCATACAAATTGTGAGTACTAATGTAAAACTGTTTGATAAATACCAGAGTAATTTTTGAAATATCCTTTGTATGAAGAATAAGAAATTCGTTCTAAAAGCTTCTACGGAAGTGAAAATTGTTCCATGACATTCCATTTCGTTTATTCTCGAACAATCTAGAAAGAATTTTTACACAAATATACCGGAAGTCGATGTAAACGAGCAGCCTGAATTAGTATAAAAGAGAGACCAAATCCGACCGAAAAACACTTGAAACTTGAACTCCAGAACTGACGCATCACCCACAACACTGATCAACGCAGCTAAGGCGAAACAGAAGAGGCGAGAAATCGACAAGACACGGAGAAAGGCTTTTTCCCGTACATAGACATAACCGACTGACTTAACCTCAACGAGAATCTACGCCAAATGTGTCGCTGAAATAGCGCAGCGATACGGCAAATTTTAATAGAAATCACGCAGCCAGAACGTCAAGCGCCCCAGGAGGGACCAAAATTTTAAATAGAGAACGAATTCTGCTGTGTTCGCATAGACTGACTAACGTGACAATAATTCCCCCTAACGTAAACAAACATATACACAAAAAGCCTTTCCCGACACTGCATGGGAATCAGCGCTGCGGTGGCCGTTTTCTGAATTAACGCTAAACAGATGATTCGTAGCGGCGGCGTTTGAACGAGATTCTACTGCCAAACGTTTTTACAAAAGTGCGGAAAAAGTAAACGATCGCAAAATTTGACTTTAAATAGATTCAGTGTACACCCGAAGAGGCGAGATTGAGAAACTACCCGAAAGGAGTGTCCAGTGCGAGAATAAATAACCATTGGAACGTGAGTTACCAAAATTAAAGTCATTTGTTACCTGGTTACATTTTATCACGCAGTTGTACTTCACACGCCACACATACACCTTCAAATCACTTAGTTTTTTCTTGTAAGGCATCTAATTGATATGTCTTGGTAGTTCAAAGAAGTCACGTCCTGAGAGTAAAGATTTTTCACGTATTAAACTCATGCTTTTCAACTGAGTCAAAATCTGAAATATGCTAGCCGATACTTGATTGGATATATAAAAAATTGTCAATAATAATAACTTGTAAAATTTTCTCTCTGCAATTTTATAATTTTTTTCTATGAATGTTAGTCCTTCAGACGATTTGTTTGTTTTTGAAGAATCATTAAACTTTACTGATTTTTCCAAGCTAAACTGACTTGTTTAAATTTTTTTTCGTAGATTTAAAAATTTTATCAATCTCATTTTGTTTCTTGGAACAAACGATTCCAAGTGGCGCCCACAAAAAACATAGTATTAAGTTGTGTTACAGGACTACACCACTGCAGAGGATCCAGTCAACAGAGTAAGTAACAAAAGTGAGCGGAGGTAACGCCCGACATTTTACAACACATTTACACAACACCACTACAAACTTTTCTTTCCGCTGTAAGCGTCGTAATATATATACATATATTGCGACAGTACAAATAAGTGATGTACTGAGCATTGAATATAAAAATTTAAATTTACCTAATAAACTGTAAATAATTAATAATATATTAGAAATAAGCATGTCAGAGATTGCAAGCTTGGCTCAGACAAAAATATGAACAGGTGTTTCGACCTGCATCGACGTGCACACACACACACAAATGTAACTGAAAGTGTGTACACCAGTATTTTGCTAGTGTGTGTGAACGCAGATCTATGCAGGCGAGTTTACCACCCCAAGATCAATAATTGCACAATTACTGTTTTTCCGTAATTATTCATAAACTATAATTAAGAATTAAAATCCAAAAGCACAATAAAATGTAATGAAATATACTAAATACTGTATACGAAAACCACGCGAAAGTGCCACACCGTACGAGTGTAATAGTGAAATAACTGTGTACAAATCGAATGGGTTAAGTTGCAATGTCCAAAATTACAGTGAACATGTGTTGTAAAAATAGTTATAAGATAAGTATAAGAGTATACTTATAGGACTCTGCAATTTGCAGAAATATAAAAAATAGCGAATTTGACAAAGAGTGGGGAACTGAATCCAGAGACAGTTTCTAACATGTCGATTTCGTACCACTGCAGGTGTCGACCAAGACATGGGTATAAATAGGACACGCAAGCTACAGTGGTTCTCTTTATTAAATCATCCACGGTGCAGCGGGAGCTTCTGCCCGTCCGCACGGCGTATTTATTTTTTTTTTTAAATAGTTTAAATTTTCCAGTTACATACAACTACGTAACTAAGTTGTAAAGACAATCATTTTAATTAATAACAGCAGTACATAAGAAGAACTACATAAGAAGATCCATTAACGTCAGAAACAGCACGAGGAGAGTTCAAGAGAGTGATTCGACACTAGACAAGAGAGTGATTCGACGCTGGACAAGAGGAGAGTTCCAGAGAGTGATACGACGCTAGACAACAGGAGAGTTCCAGAGAGAGATACGACGCTGGACAAGAGGACAAGAGAGACAGCCGACGCTGGCGTGCGAGACGAGGACAAATACCGATGGATAAAAATGATCGAGTATAATTGACGACAATAAGGTGATAAACAACTTATTTATGTCTTAATCATACAGAGTACTCAAAGACAATTAAAGACATTTCCATTTTATTTAAAAGTAAGAGCAATGTTCCTTGTAAAGTACAATTAAAATCATAGATTTTTTAGAAATACGATTAACGTAACAAGAGCTCAAATTAACATGATATAAAATGATTAGAAAGCATTTAAGTGAAAACAATTAGTATTTGAGAAAACAGTACTGAGAAACAAAAGATAAATTCAATAACTATTGATATTTTGAGTATATTACAATATAGAGAAAGAGATTTAAATATTGATATTTTGAAACACATTAATTGACTGAGTAGTCTGAAAATGAGATTTTCCTTTAATACAATAATTAGTAGAATAGAATATTTAGTCAGTAAGGTTTTATATAGCTTAAGCCTTACGGCATAATAACCAATATTAACGAATGTTTTAAATCGAAGTCAGTGCCATGTGCACAATTTTTAATAGTATCAAATAAATTTGAATTACCGTTTCAAGTTACATAGAGTTCTTGTTGCAGATACACCTGAAACCCAATTTAAATGTTATATTGTTACATAATTTGTTAATCTTGAACGTGAGACCGGTCACGCCTATTTTATGTATATGTAACGTTGCATAAATTTGGCGCTCCAAGATCGTGGGGCTCCACAAATTTAAATTATATTAAATTTGCAATATGTTATCGAGATCATATAATGTCGCTTCCAACGTGGGGCATCACAAACATAAATTACATGTAAATTTGTACACATACAATATAATATTATGCAACTTATGTAAATTCGTTACGTTACATAAATTTGTCGCCCTGGACGTGGGGCACGACATGCCTAAATTTACGTACAAAAATTTGTTACATAAATTGTAGCCCATGAACGTATGGCCCGATCCCCATCATTTAACTATTAAAAATTTTTATGTAGCTAAATGGTTGCTCTAAAATATAAAGAGTGTGTTAAATGAAAAATGTATAATATGTAATTATTATTTATATTAAACAGTAACTGAATGTAATGTTAATTGTTGTGTAATCACACAGCTGGCGCCCACGAATAATATTATTTGTCTATGTAACAGGTGTAACTGTAATGAGTATTAATAATAACTATTAATAAAAATAAAGAAATAAATAAATAAGTAGGGAACGGTTATCAATAATAATTGTTAAAGAATTACTACTAAATAAATATTTTAATAATTATTCAACATGGCAGAACCAGGAGGGTTGAATTTAGAAGCATTTAAAAATTCGATACTCGCCATGATGGACGAATTAGTCATAAAACAAGCCGAAAAATTTAAAGAGGAGTTGAAAGAGGAGAATGTCAAACAAATAAGAAAAATAGATGAAATAAATACAAAACAAACAGAAAGTTTAGAAAATAAAGTAGAGCTACAGTCTGAAAATTTTAGACAGGACATCATAAAAATTACCGAGAGTCTAGAAGAGTTAAAAATTGATAATCTCCAGTTGAAACAAGACAACATAGAAATAAAACAAAGTATAATTGAAAGTAATGCACAATTAACTGGAAAAATTGTTAATACAAACAGACGTATTGACACGATCGCAGAAAATGTCTGTGGAATAATTAATAAACAAACGGAGCTAATATGTGAAAAGGTAGTATGTGAAGAATTCATACTAATTGAAAATACGTGTGTAATTACTAACGATAATTATAAAAAAGTAATTAACATTAAGGAGGAGAAGCAAATAAAGGTTAATAAAACATACCTTATTAATGGCGATATCCCTATTGTGAGACACACACACACTAGTAAGTCACATAAGATGAAACACTTAAGGCACAACACTTACGGAAATAAATATCACTGTAGGTATAAGAAGAAACGTATTAAATTGTCTAGACGAAAAACTACACAAAATTGTGGTAAATATGATGTTAGATATACGCACGATAATTATAGTAACAATTATTATAACTATAAGTATGAAAACTACAGAGGTTATCATAAACGACGAATAAAAAAACCGTCGACGGCTGTTCAGGTAAGTTCACTCAACCAAACTAGTGACGAGAGAATTGAGAAAGAGCGAAGCATTTGTAACGAGAGAAAGAGGGTAGATTTCAAGTGGCCGACAGGCAAGATGAAAATGTTACACTATAAACAGGTGACTTATACGATCAAAACAAACGTTCACAAGGTAAGTACGCACACAAACGTCGCAGCTTTGCAACGGAAAGGTAACGAGGGGATAATACAATGGAACGCGGACGTTGTTTACGCGAGGGTGAACACAATGAATTTCCTGTGTACAACAACCAATTGTTATAATGAGGGGTGTCAGTTCAAACGACACACCGAACCGAACTCAATACCCGAAAATAAATAATTACTTTTAAATGAGAAAAATAATATTACTATTAATTATTAATAGTAATATAAGAGAGTATAATTAAGAAATGTTATAAGGAATATTATTTGAAAGGGTTAATTAAGAAATGTATTATTGATGGTAAGGAATGCTATTGTAGAGAAATATTTAAGAAGAAATGGTAAGGAATGTTATTATTGATATGTTATAAATATGAAGAAATGATTAAGATGAGCAACAATTGCCATAATTGTTAGAACGGCTGATCAAGCGAACCCTTAATGAAGATACAAGGACACAGAAGAAAGCGAGAGTGAAAAGTCATAAGGGCAGAGACTACTTAGGATTAAGGACTTCGAGAAAAATACCGTTGTTTTCCAAGACAGTTCCTTGTAACCGATCATGCGACACACTACAAGCTAAAAGAGTATTCTGTTACGGAAGTGTATTTCAAGAAGTAGTAGCGATCAGAAAGGTAATGTTAAAGAAATGTAATAAAAGGTAATGAATGTTAATGTAGTGTATAAGTAATGTATTAGATAAAGTAATGTCATGTTAAGAAAGAAGCTAAGGAAGGTTAGAAGCGAAGGTAAGAATGTATGAGTAAGATAATGTAAAATTAAGGACCGAATTTACACACATATGTAGGAATGCAGAGTATACAGAAGGGGAACAAAGGAGAGCTAATTGCAGTGGATTTTCTGGGACCATTACCATGATCAAGTCGAGGTGTGAAGCACATATTAGTATGTATCGATGTGTTTTCCAAGGCAGTCCGACTGTACCCAATTATGCGCCCCACAACCAAAGTTGTTCTAAAGATACGCAAAGCAACGGATAATAGAAAGGGGTAACAAGAGAGTAGAGAGATTTAATCTAACTCACAAGCTACAACAATTCAACGTGGGAGAAATTATACTACTCAAAGCAAATCCAGTGGGAAAACGGAGTGATAATACGGCGAAGAAATTCTTCAGACTTTATAATGGACCATATACGTTAAGACAGCGAGTAGGACAGAACACTTTCATCGTATATGATGAGATACAGAAGAAAGAAATTGGTAAATTCCACGCAACGTCATTTAGGAAGTTCTACACATGAAAACAACGAGCTCAATGAAACCAGTCAAATCAGCTCTTTGTTAAAGCCACCCTACTACAAGGTCACGAGCAGTGAACGTACGAAGAGGGGAGGTAACACATTTGTATACATTCCAATTAAGGGTGAAATGACGAATATTATTCTTTATTATTTGTTACATTTTTTTTGCAAAAATAATAATAATAAATTAAAAACAAAATTATAATAAATAAATTTATTAAATTTTTTTTGTTACCAAGCAGAGGGATAATGCGACAGTACAAATAAGTGATGTACTGAGCATTGAATATAAAAAATTAAATTTACCTAATAAACTGTAAATAATTAATAATATATTAGAAAAAAGCATGTCAGAGATTGCAAGCTTGGCTCAGACAAATATATGAACAGGTGTTTCGACCTGAATCGACGTGCACACACACACAAATGTAACTGAAAGTGGGTACACCAGTATTTTGCTAGTGTGTGTGAACGCAGATCTATGCAGGCGAGTTTACCACCCCAAGATCAATAATTGCAAAATTACTGTTTTTCCGTAATTATTCATAAACTATAATTAAGAATTAAAATCCAAAAGCACAATAAAATGTAATAAAATTTACTAAATACTGTGTACGAGAACCACGCGAAAGTGCCACACCGTACGAGTGTAATAGTGAAATAACTGTGTACAAATCGAAAGGGTTAAGTTGCAATGTCCAAAATTACAGTGAACATGTGTTGTAAAAATAGTTATAAGATAAGTATAAGAGTATACTTATAGGACTCTGCAATTCGCAGAAATATAAAAAATAGCGAATTTGACAAAGAGTGTGGGAACTGAATCCAGAGACAGTTTCTAACATGTCGATTTCGTACCACTGCAGGTGTCGACCAAGACATGGGTATAAATAGGACACGCAAGCTACAGTGGTTCTCTTTCTTACATCATCCACGGTGCAGCGGGAGTTTATGCCCGTCCGCACGGCGTATTTATTTTTTTTTGTAAATAGTTCAAATTTTCCAGTCACATACAACTACGTAACTAAGTTGTAAAGACAATCATTTTAATTAATAACAGCAGTACACAAGAAGAACTACATAAGAAGATCCATTAACGTCAGAAACAGCACGAGGAGAGTTCAAGAGAGTGATTCGACACTAGACAAGAGAGTGATTCGACGCTGGACAAGAGGAGAGTTCCAGAGAGTGATACGACGCTGGACAAGAGGAGAGTTCCAGAGAGAGATACGACGCTGGACAAGAGGAGAAGAGAGACAGCCGACGCTGGACAAGAGGAGAAGAGAGACAGCCGACGCTGGCGTGCGAGACGAGGACAAATACCGATGGATCAAAATGATCGAGTATGATTGACGACAATAAGGTGATAAACAACTTATTTATATCTTAATCATACAAAGAACTCAAAGACAATTAAAGACATTTCTATTTTATTTAAAAGTAAGAGCAATGTTCCTTGTAAAGTAGAATTAAAATCATAGATGTTTTAGAAATACGATTAACGTAACAAGAGCTCAAATTAATATGATATAAAATGATTACAAAGCATTTAAGTGAAAACAATTAGTATGTGAGAAAACAGTACTGAGAAACAAAAGATAAATATAATAACTATTAATATTTTGAGTACATTACAATATAGAGAAAGAGATTTAAATATTGATATTTTGAAACACATTAATTGACTGAGTAGTCTGAAAATGAGATTTTTCTTTAATACAATAATTAGTAGAATAGAATATTTAGTCAGTAAGGATTTATATAGCTTAAGCCTTACGGCATAATAACCAATAATGACGAATGTTTTAAATCGAAGTCAGTGCCATGTGCACAATTTTTAATAGTATCAAATAAATTTTAATTACCGTTTCAAGTTACATAGAGTTCTTATTGCAGATACACCTGAAACCCAATTTAAATGTTATATTGTTACATAATTGAACGTGAGACCGGTCACGCCTATTTTATGTATATGTAACGTTGCATAAATTTGGCGCTCCAAGATCGTGGGGCTCCACAAATTTAATTTATATTAAATTTGCAATATGTTATCGAGATCATATAATGTCGCTTCCAACGTGGGGCATCACAAAAATAAATTACATGTAAATTTGTACACATACAATATAATATTATGCAACTTATGTAAATTCGTTACGTTAAAATATATATTGTAACTGAACATAATCACAAATAATAAATAAATTGATGTTGATTAGAAAGTCCCACGGTTGAGCTCGCCAATTTGTAATAAACAAATAAATGATAAATAATGTATTATGTAATATATATTATGTTGACAAGAAAAAATTTTGAATTTTGAATTTTGAAAAAAATTTTAATTAATATTTTATAGAAAATTCTTTTTTTCTATTTTATTAAGTAATTAATTAAATAATTAATTGTAAATTTTTAATTACTTTCAAGTGAGTAAATTAGTTATTGTGTTTTTTAAAATATTTGTTCACTAGAGATAATCTTGTTATTTAGTAACAAATATTCTCTTTTCTAACTTAGCTCGTCTTCTTCTCCTTCTTGATATATTTCTCTAATATTTCTAAATTATGTTTAGAAGAAAGAAAAAGCTAATATTTATAATACAAATAATTATGAACACAAAGTATTTGAGTAATTCTGTTGTTTATTTCTTAAAATTTGAATCTGTGCGCCAATCTTACGCGCATCGACTATGGCATTGGTTGAGATTCGCTCAGGTCGATTGTGATAAAATGACAAAATATAACGTTACAAAATAAATTATTTCGAGTTCTTTTAACTGTCGAAATGGTCAGAGAGGGCAAGGAACAAGATACAATATTTACAATTCCCTTAAAATAAATTATTATTCGCTAAAAAATAACAGGATTCTGAAAATTGTCAATTATTAAGAAAAGATTTGAACCAATTCGTAGAATGACGTCACTGGCTCGTGGAGGCAGTGTCCTTGCTGGTCGCTGAGCAAATGAAAATGGCTGTCGTCACCTCGGATTCTGCTACACACGCCGGCGGCTATGTTTGGTCTGCTCCCTCAAATATAAATGTATACACATGTATTACAAATGGATTCCTTCCTTTGCGATGTTGTAGTACCTCTGGAAAATTGTGTGAAGTTTTCCTCTCTCCTCGGCGATGTTGTTCTGTGATAGTTTAATGGTGCAGTGTTCTGTGTTCAAATCTGTTGAGTTCGTGTCCAGATAATATTTGTTGAATTTTGCTCAAAATGGCTGTTAATTTCTCGTGCTAGTAATGGATATTACTATTGCTGTTGTTCTGGTTCAGTTTTGGTGTTATTTATTGTGCAGTGGTGTTATTTTCCATTTGGTAAACTCTGTAACATTTTTCTACGTCAAAGTTTTTTGCACTATTTATATTTTTTAGATCTTCCGTCAGTAATTCTGATCTGTACACATTCACGAGTAACAATAGACTCATGACTTAAAGTCGTCGTTTCGGTGGTAATTTATAAAATGTCTTATTCCTCTTCCCATTGTTTTTACAAATTTACATGTCTTGAATTTGATTTCAACTCATAAAAATACATGACAAGTTTTCCTATTTATTGCTGTAACTTAATTATTTATTAATTTTATGAAAATCTAACTATTCAGCAATATTCTTAACCTAATTTTACATAATTCGATATATAACTGGGTCTGTTTTAAGTACAGATAAGCCTAAAATTTACAATTTTTGATATTTATTATAGGCCTTGTATTTTTTCCAATTTTAGTAATTAAATGGTTTACAAGTGATTTTATGTTAATATTTCCTTCAAATAATTTTACTCCCTCCATGATTATTGCTTGTTATTAATAATTTGTTGTTATAATACTCCAATATTGATTAATTTACTTTTCATCTGAGTTGAGTACCCCTTAGGCCTAGTATTACATATTTCCAAATAAAGTTAATTTTATTCTTTTGTCATTACTTTTGCTAATATTTGTTTCTGTACTGATTACATTTGCATATCTTTGTTTTGCATGGACTAGTTTCTATTCATTATATACAGTTTGATTGAATTTATTTATTTGGGTTTGACTCTATGATAGTTGATTTTGGTTCAAAATGCTGTTTTGTTTTTTTATTGGGGTTTGTTAGCTTTTTGCCCTATTACTCTTTATATGGTTTACAGTGTAATAATAATACAATATTCATATTACCTACTTGCCTTCTCTGCCTCAACAAACTTGGAAATTATTGAACATTATTTCAAATACAACAGAATATCTTATATCTACTAATTTTTTTTTATATCACTTAATAATAACAAAAATATCTTATGCCTATTATTTTTTTATATATCATTGAACTATAATGGAAACATCTTATTATTAACAATATTTTTTCAGTCATTAACTGCCCTTTGTTTTTATGTTTCCTTTTATAACAAATTTAATCATATTCAAACATCTTATTACTAATAACACTTTCAGTTATTAACTGTCTTTTGTATTTACTATACCTAATTTGATAAAACAATAAAATAAAAACATCTTATACCTATTATATTTTTATTATGCCTAATCTTTAAAACACTTTTATCATTAAAACTATTCTTAGACATTAGACTGTCTTTTATTCTTAGGTTTTTTTATAGGGTATTTCTCTACACTGATGGTATTCTTATTAAATGATATCTATTTCATACACTATTCGTTATTATATTGTGTCACTTGTTATTCTCTACACTCACTGTAGTCTCTAACTTGTATTGTTTTTATTATGGTATTTCACCTTACACTTCCTACACTATTGGTAGTCTTTTTAAATAATTTTTTACACTATTGTAAGTTTTGGTTTGTTTCTACACTATTGGTAGTCTTTTGGTTTGTTTTCACTCTGTTCTTAAATTAGAATTACATTTTAGTTTACAATTTTATTTTAATTGCATTGAATCCTGTAACTTGAGTTATTTGGTCTGACATTTATCATTGGTTTCAATTATGTAAAAATTGGGTACATTCATTCATCATAATGTTTTAGTGAATAGCCTTTCTTGTTTCTATATTCCTTTTAGGAACTTTGACATATTTTGTCTCTTCCTCTTATTATATAAATATTTCCTTATCTTGTGGTTTCATGTCCTTATATAATTAATTCAGTGAATCTGATTTGATTATTCAGTTTCATTTATTTTTTCATTTACAGCTCCTTATTAATTTATTATTAGTTTTGTATCTTGGGATTTTCTGCTTCTTAATTTAATAAATTTCCCCTTATTAATATTTTGTTTACTTTTTACTTTTGTTTTTTCATTTACTGCTCCTCAATCTACTGGGTATACTGCTGTTATACTGGGGTTTTATCTAGTTGGTTTTTTTATATATGGACCAAGAGTTTACTTTGTTATTCAGTTTAATTTTATTAACATTTTATCGACTTAATGATCAGCTTCTTTTGTTTATTATTTAACCATTTATTCGTTCTCACTCACTATTGACATTTTCTTCTTTATTCATGTTGTACTAAGTTAAATTTTAAGGTGATAATTCTGTTATGCTACTATATATATATATATATATATATATATTACTATAATACTTACAACTATTTTACCTCAAGATATATTTTTTCCTTTAGGAACATGTTTCGGAAGATCCTGTTCTCCCATCTTCAGCCTTCGCCATCTTGCTTCTGGTGCAATATTTGTGTGTTGGCTTCTGGATGTTATTAAGGTGGTTTGTTGGTCTTTGGTCCTTCAATGTTGCATTATTGTGTGTGGTTGTGGTATCTGTTTTTGTATTTTGTGTATTTTCGATGTTGAGTGCTTTGAATATTGTGTCATGTTTTGTATTGATTTGTATTTGTTCTGGTATTAATTTGTTTTGTGTTTTATGTTTGTAAATCTGTAAATTTTCCCAAATGTTCATTATGGTGCCTTTGTGTGGTATATGTTTTATTAGTGTTACATTGGTTACGTCTGGGAATTCATGTCCTGGTTTATTGCATGTGTGGCTAAATTGGATTTATATATATTTGGTTTTTTGTATGCATTTAGGTGTTCAAAATAACGTTTTTTCAGCTGTTTTTTTGTTTGTCCTATATAACATTTATTGCAATCTTAGCATTCAATTTTGTATATACCGTTGGTTGTTGTATTATCTTTGTTGTGTGAGCTATTTAGATTTTGTAATTTATTTTTATTAGTTTTGTATGCCATTTTTATATCTGTGTTTTTAAATAGTTTTGTTAGTTTTGACATTATATTATTTATATATGTGAATGTGGCCCATTTTTTGTTTTTGTTATTATTTATGTGTTGTTCAGTTTGATTAATTCTTAATTGTTCAGTTTTTATTTTGTATTTGATTTTATTTTCTATTTTGATCATAGTATTTTTATTGTATCCATTTGCATAACCAATTTGGTATATTTTATTTCTTTCTTTGTCAGTTTCTTGTTTGTTTAGGGGTATTTTGTACATTCTGTTAAATAACGAATAAAATGCTGCCATTTTATGTTGTGGTGGGTGGTCAGAATGGTTAGGTATAATGATGTTAGTGGAAGTTGGTTTTCTATATATTGAATATTGTATGTGTTTGTTGTATCTTGTGATGGTTATGTCTAAATAGTTGATTTTGTTATGTTTTTATTTTTCTTCTGTGAATTGTATTTTGGGATGTATGTTATTGATTTGTTTCAGTATGTTCTCTGCATTTGTGTTTTTGTTATTTGATACATATTGTCCAACATCTACATATCTTATCCATATGCCATCAGGGTCATGTGTTTTTATGATATTTTGTATTTTGGCAGCATTTTATTCGTTATTTAACAGAATGTACAAAATACCCCTAAAAAAACAAGAAACTGACAAAGAAAGAAATAAAATATACCAAATTGGTTATGCAAATGGATACAATAAAAATACTATGATCAAAATAGAAAATAAAATCAAATACAAAATAAAAACTGAACAATTAAGAATTAACAAACTGAACAACACATAAATAATAACAACAACAACAAATGGGCCACATTCACATATATAAATAATAAAATGTCAAAACTAACAAAACTATTTAAAAACACAGATATAAAAATAGCATACAAAACTAATAAAAATAAATTACAAAATCTAAATAGCTCACACAACAAAGATAATACAACAACCAACGGTATATACAAAATTGAATGCCAAGATTGCAATAAATGTTATATAGGACAAACAAAAACAGCTGAAAAAACGTTATTTTGAACACCTAAATGCATACAAAAAACCAAATATATATAAATCCAATTTAGCCACACATGCAATAAACACAGGACATGAATTCCCAGACGTAACCAATGTAACACTAATAAAACATATACCACACAAAGGCACCATAATGAACATTTGGGAAAATTTACAGATTTACAAACATAAAACACAAAACAAATTAATACCAGAACAAATACAAATCAATACAAAACATGACACAATATACAAAGCACTCAACATCGAAAATACACAAAATACAAAAACAGATACCACAACCACACACAATAATGCAACACTGAAGGACCAAAGACCAACAAACCACCTTAATAACATCCAGAAGGCAACACACAAATACTGCACCAGAAGCAAGATGGCGAAGGCTGAAGATGGGAGAACAGGATCTCCCGAAACATGTTCCTAAAGGAAAAAATATATCTTGAGGTAAAATAGTTATAAGTATTATAGTATTATATACATCAAGACACGGACTGTAGCAGAAAGTGATTGAAATATATATATATATATATATATATATATATATATTATAACGTTGCAAAAATGAGACCTTATAGGGGATCCAGAAAATATTAAATAAAAGATAAAAGGTAAAGTAATTTAATGAATAATTATTAAAAAGAATTATAAAATGGAATTAAGAAAGAAAAAAAGAGACTTGTAAACAAGAATAATAAATAAGTGAATAGACTAGACTGACAAACAAATGACTACGACCCCACCCCAGAGATTGGCCAGATAAAGACAATACAACGAGAAAAGACAAATTAATGATAAATAAGGCACAAACAAATAATAAATGTCTAGTAGAAAGTATTAAAATAAAATAAAATAAACTCATTTATAGTACACTAACCAGAGTAATAGATATTATATGATATTAATAACTCTATGATGATAAGTAAATCAAAACATAAAATTGTTTACAGACTAACTACCAATTGTGTATAAAACAATAAAAAACCCGAAAGTGAGAGATAGGTAGGAAGTGAAAGTGATTAACAGCGTAAGTGTTAAAGGTGAGTAAAAGAAATAAATATTAGGGAATAACCACTATTAACACTAAAGTGCAGTAAAAAAGTGCAAAGTGCAAGTGTAACCCAAAATAGAGGTAAACAACCAGAAATATAAATCAGAACTCATACAGAAGTGAGAGTGAACAAGTAAATATAAAACACAACATATAGGTAAAGACACCAAAACCTGTGATTAACACTATAGTTTAAGGGTGAAAGGTACCAAAAACTAAGAGTAACCAGAATGTTGTTATTATAGTTAGAATTGATAGTAGATTGATAGTACAGTTGTATTCAGGATAAAGATCCCATAATGATATTAAGGATGTTATTGTTGCAATGTTTAAATAGTAAAAATATTTAGTAAATGTTAAAGATGGATAGACAACCAATCTGATAGTGTTAAATAAGAATAAACTAAATAATATGCGTGCTAAAGAAATAAAACATCCTATATTAATAATAAAATTCAAGGGATGATTATCAAGATAGAATAAATGGTGTGATAATGTTATTCACCAAAATTGTTATTTGTTCAATTAAAAGAGTTGAGTTTGTTAGAAGGAATATGGCTGAAAAGTAAACACACCATAAACCTAATTTTTGTGTTATGTTTTATAAGTATTTAAGATTTCTAATTATATTACCTCAAGATGTTCTTTTCCTTATTTGGAACATTTTTCGAGAGTTCCTGTTCTCTCATCTTCAGCCTTCGCCATCTTGTTTCTGATAAACATTTCATATGTTTTATAAGTAATATTAAATGATAAACACGTTATAAGAAATGACAATAGATGTGAGTATGGAGATAAAATTTTACAAACATAATAATAATCATTAGAGTAAAGACAGAAAAAGAAATAAGAGAATAACAGACAAGGAATGATTTTGTAAATTAATAAGAACATTCAATTATTGTAAAACAGCCCAAATGAATTTAAAATGTAAATAAGTCATAAGTGACACCAAGCAAAACATATGTAATTGAAAAATAACCTTTAATTTGTGTAAAATAAGAAGACATAGCCAATTACCACTTAGGCCTATAAAATGCCTAACTGTAGAAATCAAAAATAGACAAATTGTAAGAAATGAACTATTTTATTAGAAAATTCAGGGCAACTAACTCATTAAGTACAATTAGTGAACCATATTAAGATGTCAAAGTTAGATTAAAAACATAAAATAAGAAAGAAATGTAATAACATAATATTAACATTTTTGTCAAAACTTTAATACATGAACAAACCCAGCTTTGTGGGATGTCAAAATGATCTTTGGAAGGAAATGGAAACAGTAGTGATAAAATATAATACATAGATAAGAAGACAGAAGAATGATAGCCATCAGAAAACATTTATTCATTTTGAATTAAAATTCAAATGTTATAACAATAGACATAAATGTAATCAACCAATGAGAATATAGACAGTTGCCATAACAACGGAACGTTATTTAATATAATTCCTTTATGAAACATTAGTCCATTATTGACAATCAAGAGATATAGAAGCCAAACCATATTCGACTCAATTTTCTATTAAAATAATAATAAATGCAACAAAATTTAACGAGATGAAAACGCAAGTCTAATGAAGAATTAGTTAACACAACAGGGATAATAGACCAGATTTTAATATTCAAAATTAATTATTTTATCCAAATTATTTAAAAAAGAAGCCAGATACAATCCAAAATATAATTGATGGAAGATTGATGATCGTATCGACCCAACCTAACTAAGAATTAAGTGACTCTTCACCAGAATTCAACAAGATTTGTTAAGTATATCTGAACTACCCGAATTTACGAACTAAATTCTAATTAACTTTTCTCACAACCCAAATAACTCTCACTCCGAACTTGGTAACTAAAATTCTTTCAAGGATTGATTGATAATAAAAACTAAACTTTTATGTAAACATAAAATAACCTATGTACAAATTACGAATTATTAACACACACTTTTTAACATTTAAAAAACGAATGGTATTTAACTCTAATAATAAGTACCTTTTGATGTAAGGTAGTGTACTTTATTATCATCTTGTTAATATTTTTTCGTAATCAAAAGAACTCAACGATTGAACGAACTGTAGAAAATAAACACTGACGACAGCCATGTCGATTTAGAAGCGTTTCAATCAACTTAGCCAACCTGAGAATAGTGTCTATTTATTGCCGAAACAACATTATTTAATAACAGTATATTTTTGTATTGAACTGAATAACTATTAACTATTTCTCGTTAATAAACTAGTACTGAGTAGTAATAACCGTCCTTTATTTCATTAAAAATTGTATTATAAAGTTTGTGTAGTTTAGCGACGGGCAAAATTTTCTGCCAGCGTTAGATGTCGGCAGCACGACGAACTACAAACGACATTCAAATGCCCGCCAGTTGTGAGGGTAATTTGAATTTTAACGACCGCTCAGTTTAAAATTTTTAATTGTTTTCATAAACAATTTGGCGCCGCCCGGGAAATAAATTTACTCATTAAAACACAAGTAAGGATTACACTCGTGAAGCTTTCGGTACTGGTAATTCGTGCGTTCGCGACGGACGTAGTCTGCGTGAGATACGATAAAAATTGACAACGACTTGGTAAGACGTTGAGAGTACGACATCGTTTAATTACAAAAGAGACGAGTAATAAGAACGGGAACGAGTAACATTATAATATATATATATATATATATATATATATATATTATAACGTATCTTTGGCTTGGGTTATATTTGGTTTGGGTGGCTCCACGTTCAGCGCCAAATATATAACGTACACCTTGCTTATGTTAAATATATTTGGTTTGTGGAGCCCCTTAGTTGCGGCGACAAATATATCTAACGTACAACTTTTATCTAGCACACTTATACAATATATTTAATGACAGATGAAACGTTACTCACCCGTGACTTGTACTTTACCTGGGCGCCAGAACAAATCCCAGATACAGATGACACGGATACAGCTCAGCTCAGAGCATAGAGACACACAATCTCAGGATTCGTTCAGTGAATGTGGATTCAAGAGGGATCGTTACAAATAACACATAAGATTTTGTTGAAGGTTATTTAATCAACGTTTAATTATTTTGTTAATTATTTAAAATTGCCAAGTTTAGGACTTATTCCTACCCTAACACTTATAATTAATGATTGTGCGTGAAAAGTGAACATTAAAACCTCCAAACGACCTATTGTTCTTATCCGATTTGATTGAGAAAATTTATATTTCCCAAACCAGTGCTAAAGAACAGGTCTGCAATAATTTGCACGTTCAATACTACACTCCACTTTCATTTCAACACTCCTATACTAACTTAGAACTAATCTTACTAATTAATTACAAGATATGAATTTACTTAGTGTCTTTAAAATTGTTTATTGCTTTTATTATTTATTGATTATTTATTTCATTGATCAATGAATCGATTCCTTACTGTCCGATGCGTTGACCGAAGATAGGAATCTGTAGATGTCCTCCTTTGGATGGTACTGCACAGTAGAAATGATGTTGACTAATATTGTAGAACGATGATCAGGCAATTACAGATTCTGTAGCTCTCTGTTGCACAGGTCACTTCACAAGCGGTTATTAATTAATTAATTAATATTGTAATTAATTAATATGGTGTTACACAGTGAGAGTTATTGTCGAACTGTACTCGTTCCTCTTCAACTGCGGACTACTTCTCGAACTGCTTAAATAAATCGTTGCGATGTTGTGAAATTATGCATGTAACTTACACACGTCTAACGCATTGAAGCCCCGAATGAAGAGTAAAGCTTTCAACGGTTTTTAGTGCACGTCAGTCAGAATACAGCTTGTGATTGGCTGTTCCAAATCATGCAGGATTCTGCCAGTTGAAACAGTATTCAACACGTCGAAAAACACCCCTTAACAAGTCCGTAACGGCTGAGAATTTCTAGCTAAAATCGTACTTCCTGTGTTTGCAAATCGTTTGTTTACTGGTATTTGCAAACGTGTTTTCAACGATCTAACCACAGAATATTGTTGCTTAGGTCTTTATCTGAGTGTGTGTGAAAACACCTAATCTGTACGTAGCCTAATTCTCTCGTTATTCCTTTTGGCGTTCGTCTTCCGTGTATCTTCTGTAATTGTTAATTATATTGATTGATATTTTGGCTACTTATAGAGCTTAAATTACTGAACACAATACAGTTTTTAGAATTGCTGCATATTTACTGGTTTTGAAGTTATCGCAGGTTGAACTGCAAAAATGAATTGAGTAAAATTCATGTCTGAACCGGCCGCGTGCGTCACTGTGACGAGGTTAGAGTGAGATAGCTGCTTATTATACGCTCTCTGTCTTGCTTACGGCGCACAGTCCGACCCTTTCATATAACGCTCAGATATGACGACATATGAATCGTTATAATATATATTTTTTTTCAAGGGGTTCGTTCAACGCATTGTAATGTTTGAAAGTTTTCAATTCAAACAACACAGACAACACTGAGGTATGATTTCAGAGATTTTATTGTTGTGAGTTATGTGTACATGATTAATGTAGTGAGTCAGTGCGTCCATAGCATTGCAATAACGTAGTTGCCCGTGTCTGAAGAAATTTGTCGGCCACCATCATCATCATCATACAATCGAAAAGTAGCACACGTTAAAGACGCAGATCTGGTCCGGGCAAAAGTCCGTATTACGAAAGCACTGAAACAATAGATAGGTACATATTTGTCATTATTGTTCTCATCCTATTCAACTAAATGTGTCCAAAATATTTTTAAACAATTATTGTTTGCAAACAACATCCGGGCTATTGAGTTGTGGTCCACCACAGTTAGTATATTCTCACATAGGACTGGGTCCACTTACCCGACCACCCACCACCGCCACTTCTAGACTATGCAATCCGGGCTATTGAGTTGTGGACCACCACAGTTAGCATATTCTCACATAGGACTGGGTCCACTTACCGGTCCACCCACCACCGCCACTTCTAGACTATGTAACTGAGTTCGCTTTTTGTCACTTAGACCTGAGGATTCTCATTGTAATATGAGTGGAACGTAGTCATACAAGACACTTTTGACGCGGAAGAAGACTTCAACAACATAATACACTACAGTTGTTGTTTTCAAACGTTTCGACCTCACCTATGGCGGCCATATTCAGTGAATAAAACAATTCTGCGTAAACTGACACGATGTTTGTTGAAAATAACGCGTAAGTATTTACTTTTTTCAATACGTCTTATCCTGTCCAGATCCAATTTTAAGTCATTAACTTCTTCGTTGCCCACTATCAGGTACTCACATATTGCCATGTTCATCGTCAAACCAGCTGCGTCTTATTCTTCTTTTAACTTTCTGACCATATACTCGAGGTTTTCGTCATCCTCCGCTACCACAATCTGGTCATCGGCAAAATATAGAGTGAACAGATTGTCATCTCCTACTCTCAGCGCCATGCGTTTACACTTCTTTGTCCATCTTACTAGAGATCTGTCTAAGTATATTTTAAAGAGGGTAGGGGACAAGCAGCATCCTTGTCTTACGCCTTTTGTAGTTTCGAATGGGAGAGTGAGTTTGTTTCCGAGTTTGACCCTGGTGATATTTTGTTGATATTATCTTCTGGTGGCTGCAATCAAATTTGCATTTATGTTCAAATGTTCCATCTCCTTCCATAACTGTGAGATTGGGACGCTATCGTATGCCTTTTCTAAATCTATAAAAGCTATATGCGTTTCTCTATTGTGCTGTAATCTATTTTCAACTGCTATTTTGATTGTAAAGATGTTGTCTACCGTGGTTCGCCGCGCTCTAAAACCTGATTGTATACATACTACGTAAATATAAGAACAGAAAAATTAGAAACGTTAAAACAGACAAGAATAAATCCACTTTTATTTCCTCTAGGTACACTAACTTGCTCCGATGTTTATTCTTTTTGCCTTTATTCATCAGCTCATTAACAGGTCTGTCAGTCGTAATAACGGACCGCCGCGTGTCTGTTGTAATGTCGCTGTGTAAATGTTAAAAGGTTAAATGTTGTTTCGTGACGCGGCAGAATAAAATTAGAAAGCTAAACGTGATAAAAATAGTCAAATGATGAGAAATAGACATCTCCAGACAGCAGTGGCGGGGTCCACAGTGGGTGTGATGAGAACATATGCTTTCATAGAAGAAAAATGTACCAGCCTCTCCACCCCAACTCCACTCTCACCTACGCCGAGCAATCCACTCCAAGGTTGTGGTAAGCAATCCCTTCGGCGGAGGAGGCTGTAGTAGCCCAACGGCTGCACACATGGGCTGAGTCTGTTAGCTTACTGCGACCGGGCAGAGAGAGCTCGTCAGCTGAAGTGAATGCAACTCTCTAGGGGAAGAGCACCCCGAAATCAAATTTCCTGGTCCCCCAGGTTGGAGATTGGATCGGGGAATTCACATAGCCCATCTATAAAACTTTTATTTGCAGAAACCTGTCAGTTTCTTTCTCTAGCCTGTTTTTACAAATATGACTGGCGGAGGCTGTAAAGGAGGCCTTGACTCAGTATTGGTTGTTGCGCCGCTGAAAGAAGAATGAAGAAGAAGGCAGCAGTGGCGTGGCGTGGGTATATAACAGCTGTCGCCGGTTGTGCTAGATGTAAAAATTGATTCGATTTTTTCTAGTACGAAGTGTTCTTTTAGAGCCAAAAACGTTTTCAGTGTATTTTCTGTCATTCGTTGGCAGAATAAAAGGGTACCAGTGCATCGGCACCTGACTCCATTATACTCACACACAATGAATCAGGACACAAATAATCGAATTAAAAATGAAGACAGACCTGAGAAAAGTACAACTAAACGAACAAAGTACAAATAGGCACGTACTAGTAGTAACTGCTGCAGATTGGTTCCGAAAACAAAAATAGCTGCTAACAGAGCGTTTTCCGGTTTATACAGCGACAACACAACATTGGGCGGACCTTTCCTAGTCTGTACACTGACAACTACTACGAGGTCAATGACCGTACACAGTAAAACATTGCCGATGTCTGAGCTGGCAAAAGAAGACGGTGCAAGTGTCCAGCAGTTCGAAGGCAGTGCTATGGTTTTCTTCAAGTTTCATTACTATTATTGTTCGCGCAGCTAAGGTATTTATTCTCTGATCTTCTTCTTCTTCTGCTAGGCATTTGCCTGTTCCGTCCTCACAAACTTACCACCACCGTTTCCGTGGTCTTCCTGTATCTCTTTCCCCTCTTGGTTTGTAATTAAGTATTTTTTCGGTATTCTCCCATTTCCCGTTCTATTTACGTGTTGTTTCCATCTTTCTTTATATTCAGTTATTTTTCATTTAGTTCATTTCGCTCGTCTTCATTTCTTCCTAAATTTCTTCTTGTGCAGTCTTTGACCCGTCTAAAAAATCTCATATCTGCTGCCAGTATTTTGCTGTCTCCTTTTTAGGTATTTTACCAGATTTCACTCCCATACATAAGCACAGGTACAACCATCGTTATTTAAAATTTTATCCTTGTGTCTTTTCGTGATTTGTTATTCAGTGTTCTATTTGTTGTGCCACATATTGCCTGGAACTTATTTATTTTATTTTCCTTGTCATTGTCACAATTGTAGCTTGTGTCGCAGCCCAAATATGTAAAATTTGATAATTGTTCGATTGGCTTATTGTTGACAATTATTGTCTACCTAACGGGATTCTTGCCTTGGAAAGCCACACCTTTCGTCTTATGCTAGGAAATTTTAAGATTATATTCTGGACATATTTGATTTAGTCGGTGCACTGTCAGTTGCAATTTATCTTCACTCTCCTGTATTATTATTTTATCGTCAGCAAATAGTAACGTACTCAGGTAAGTATGTCGGTCTAGCTGGACTCCAGGATATTCTTTTGATTGCCATTTTTTAAGAACATCGTCAATATATATATTGAAAATAGTGGGAGACAACCTATCTTTATTATTCTCTGATATAATTGATTTTATTTTCGTTCATTGCTTGTACTGTTGCCGCCGGCAACAGCGGTTATATGGACGCCACGTTACTGGTAGATAGTGTATATGTTAAACAGAAACAGCTGTTACAGTCATTCGATGAAATTGTTGTGTTTTGAAAATAGTAACTACCTACGTACCTTTATGTTTCCACCAAACACACAACGTCAACATCAGTATATAAGTTAGTTAACTTTTATTGTCTTTATCATTTTCTTTTCAAAACCGATCTAATTTACAATTCTTGTGTAAATATATATATAAAATATTTTGAATATTTATAAAGACGTTACCTCAAGATGTTTTCTCCTTATTTAGAACATGTTTCGGAAAGCCTTGTGTTCTCATCTTCAGCCTTTCTGATTTTGAGCCTTGCGAGGTGTTTGTGCATTGTTTGGCTGTTGCTGTGGTTTCCTGTTGGCCTCTGGTGCTTTAAATTGGTATTATTGTGTATTTTATATGTTGAGTGCTTTGAAAATTGTGTCGTGTTTTGTATTTGTTCAGGTATTAGTTTGTTTGTGTTTTATGTTTTTAAATTTGCAAATTTTTTGAAATGTTCATTATGCTGCCTATGTGTGGTATGTGTTTTATTAGCGTCATGTTCGTTATGTCTGGGAATTCATGTCCAGTGTTTATTACATGCGTGGCTAAATTAGATTTATTTATTTCTGGTTTTTGAATGCATTTTGGTGTTCAAAATACTGTTTTTTCAGTTCTTTGTTTGTTCGTCCTGCGTAAAATTTATTGCAATCTTAGCATTCAATTTTGTATATACTATTGGTTGTTGTATTATGTTTGTTGTGTGTGTTATTTAGTTTTTGTAAATTATTTTTTTTAGTTTTGTATGCTATTTTAATGTCTGTGTTTTAAAATAGTTTTGTTAGCTTTGTCGTTTTATTATTTATGTATTTGAATGTGGCCCATTTGTTGTTGTTTTATAATTTATGTGTTGTTATCATTTAAAATAAGGAGAAAATATCTTGAGGTAAAGTGATTATAAATAGAAAATACACAAAATACTAACATACACACCACAACCACACTCAGTATTATCAATCTATATTACCAGAGACCAACAGGAAACCAACCAACACACAAATACTGCACAAGACTTAAAATCGTCTTGGCACAAGACATGTTCAAAATAAGGAAAAAATATCTTGAGTTGAAGTGATTATAAATATTAAATATATTATATACATCAAGAAACAGACTGAAAACAACTATGAAACTATAAGCCGAGGGAACGGAGAGGTGTGGGACGTCCGAGGAAGCGCTGGAGTGACGAGCTGTAATATTTGCCTACTCGAGACCGGAACAAACCATCCTTGGTTTATTCCGTAAAGATGATGATGATGACTGAAGATGGCCTTCGATTTTGGGACGAATCATCTGTAAACACAAACGGTAGACCACGGCCTAACGATGTAGACCACTGCCTAACGACCCGCCAATTAAATAATGTTTCCACCTTTGTTGAAGCTGGCCGTGAAAGCCTTGGCAATCTATGAGATTCGTTTACGATGCGCAGTAGTTTTCTTGAAATGGAAAAGTATGCACTTCTTCGGTTATAAAAATTTTTTAAATGCCCTTTGCATGTACCACCAATGTCATGCTATGAAATTGTTTAAACATTACGGAGAAAAACACAGTAATAAAATACTTGCTGATATGTTACACGTGTAAGGTAGCAAGTTAAAAATACGGAATTCTGAATAACATAATTACAACACTTTGACGAGTTTGTGTGTACAGCTCTGCAAATATCGTAAAAACATGGTTACCTAGAAATGCTCACAAATACCGCAGCCTATGTACAAAAGCAACACGTAATGTGGGTGACGTGTTGATCAGCGTTGCATAATAAACTACACACATTTTTGTAAACAATAATGAAGAACAGAGCATTGAATCAGTATTGGTCACGTTAAAAAAAAATGGTTTTGCAGAAAACATTGGTCTACGGCCAAACAGCCCGGGAAGGAATTTTAACAACAAACTACTACTTTGTTGCCGATAACGTAGTACATACAGTAAATAAAAAATTAACCCCTGCCCCCACAACTATAATTTTCATTTATTGAAAATTACCCCCAACAGGTTCAACGAGCGTCTTCATTTATAGATATTTCATGTACGTTTCAACAGTGGATTATTAAGATATTCTTATCAGGATACTTTATTTATCAAAATTAAGTACTTTACTCTTGTTACAACAAAAAATGTTTCAGTTAAACTACCCTTTCCCCCTAACCAATCTTCACCAGAATCAATAGGCCTTGAGGCCTCTACAACTCAGGTACAAAATTATTTGATTCTGTTTGAATTTACGGCAGTTATCGTTCGTCATGAAAAAATTTCTCTTGTTACAACATAAAATGTTGCTGGTAAACTACCCCTTTCCCTTAACCGATCTTCACCATAATCAACAGACCTTGCGTTCTCTACAAATTAGAGAATTATGCAAAAACTTATTTGATTATGTTTGAATTTACGGTAGTTATCGTTCGTCATAGAAAAAATTACCTTGTTATCACATAAAACGTTGCAGGTAAACTACCCCTTTCTCTTAACTGATCTTCACCAAAAACAAAAATTTTGAGTCCTCTAGAATTCAGGGATGCATGCAAAACATTATTTGATTCTGTTTGAAGGTGCGGCAGTTATCGTTCATCATACAAACATTTACTCTTTTTAAAACATTAACAGTGGAAGGTAAATTACCCCTTTCCCTTAACCGATCTTCACCAAAATAAAAAGACCTTGAGTCCTCTACAAATCAGGCACATACGTAACTAATTGTTTGATTCTGTTTGAATTTATGGCAGTTATCGTTCTTCATGGAAAACGTTCTCTTGTTACAACATACAATGTTGCTGGTGAACTACCCCTTTCCATTAACCGATATCAACAAAATCAACAGAACTTGAGTTATCTACAATTGAGGAAGGTATGCACAAAATTATTGATTATTTGATTAAATGTGCGGCAGTTATCGTTCGTCATAGAAACAATTACTCTTGTTAAAACATAAAATGTGGCCAGTAAACTACCCCTTTCCCTTAACCGATCTTCACCAAAATCAACAAGCCTTCAGTATTTTACAACAGAGGAAAGTATGCAACAAAATATTTGATTATGTTTAAATGTGCGGCAGTTATCGTTCTTTAAAAAAATTTACCGTTTTAAAACATAAAATTTGCTGGTAAGTTACCCCTTTCCCTTAACCGATCATCACCAAAAGGGACGGACATTGAGACCGCTATAACTCAGAATGGTATGCAAAACATTATTTGATTCTGATTGTGTGTACGGCAGTTATCACTCGTCATAGAGAAAATTACACACGTCAAAACTTAAAACGTTGCTGGTAAACTATCCCTTTCCCTTAACCGATCTTCAACAAAAACAAAAGGTCTTGAGAACTCTACAATTGAGGGCTGTATGCAAAACATTATTTGATTCTATCTGAATTTGCGTCTGTTATCGTTTGCCATAGAAAAAAAATCTACAGACACAGACAGACAGACAGACACACACACCCACAGACAAAATCAATAGGCCATGAGTATTCTACATTTCAGGCACATACGTAAAAAATAATTTGATTGTGTTTGCATTTACGGAAGTTATCGTTTGTCATGGAAATATTTCTCTTGTTACAACATAAAATATTGCTGGTAAACTACACCTTTCCCTTAACCGATCTTCACCAAAATCAACAGGCCCTGAGTACTCTACAATGAAGTGATGTACACAAACATTTCTTTGATTATGATTGAATTTACGGCAGTTACCGTTCGTCATAGAAAAAATTACACTTGATATCACATAAAATGTTGCAGGTAAACTACACCTTTCCCTTAACTGATCTTCCACCAAAGCAACAGACTTTGAGTTATCTACAATTTGAGGAAGATATGGACAAAATTATTTGATTCTTTTTAAATGTGCGGCAGTTGTTGTTCGTCATAAAAATAATTACTCTAATTAAAACAGAAAATGTGGCCGGTAAACTACCCCTTTCCCTTAACCGATCATCACCAAAAGCAACGGACATTGAGACCGTTATAACTCAGAATGGTATGCAAAACATTATTTAATTCTTATTGAATTTACGGCAGTTATCACTCGTTATAGAGAAAGTTACCATTGTCAAAACATAAAAAGTTGCTGGTAAACTACCCCTTTCCCTTAACCCATCTTCAACAAAAACAGTAGGTCTTGAGAACTCTACAATTGAGGGCTGTATGCAAAACATTATTTGATTCTATCTGAATTTACGGCTTTTATCGTTTGCCATAGAAAATACCCTTGTTAAAACAAAAAACGTTGCCGGTAAACTACTCCTTTCCCTTAACCGATCTTCACCAAAAACAATAGGTATTGAGAACTCTTTAATTCAGAATTGCATGCAACAAATTATTTGATTGTCTTTAAATTTGCGGCTGTTATCGTTTGCCATAGAAAAAAATGTAGACAAACAAAAATAATTTTTTGAAAAATGACTTTTCTTCATGTTTCGAGTGTAGTACAATCAGAATCTGCAATAATCTCGAACACGATTTTTTTTGCCACCCCCAAACTTCCATTTCCTTAAGGAACATGGAAGCAATGTCCCCTCCCTCTGAACTACAATTTTCATTTCTAGAAAATTACCCCCACCCCTTTCAAATAGTCTCTTGATTTATAGATACTCCATCTACGTTTCTACAGTGGATTATTAAGATCTTCTTATCAGGATACTTTATTTATCAAAATTAATTACTTTACTCTTGTTACAAAAAAAATGTTTCTGCTAAACTGCCCTTTCCCCGTAACCGATCTTCACCAAAGACAACAGACCTTGAGTATTCTACAATTCAGGCACATATGTAAAAAATTATTTGATTATGTTTGAATTTACGGCAGTTATCGTTCGTCATATAAAAATTACTCTTGTTACAACGTAAAATGTTGCAGGTAAACTACCCCTTTAGTAGTATATAAATGTTCTTTCTGGGACAGGTCAGAGGTCTAGGACAAGGTCAGAGGTCATGTCAAGAGGTCACCTTATCAGCGATAACCCCGCCTTATCAGCGATGACCCCAATTAAAATCCAATTAACCCCCGCCTTATCGCTGATAACCCCAATTGACCTCGAATTAATCAGCAGATAACCCCGTTGACCTTTCGTAATCACCAGATAACCCCGTTGACCTTTTCTAATCGATGTAAACACGACCTCGAGGTCACTAGACCGTAACACACTGACCTAGTAAAAAACGTAAACATAAACAAACAGTCTAGTGATAACGTCGTAAACATGACCTCGACAACACGCTGACCTAGTAAAAATGTAAACATAAACATTCCGAGTTCGTTGACACGACCGTAAAAAACGTAAACAAACAGTCTAGTGATAATGTCGTAAACATGACCTCGACAACACGCTGACCTAGTAAAAATGTAAACATAAACATTCCGAGTTCGTTGACACGACCGTAAAAAACGTAAACATAAACAAACGTTCTTGTGATAACGTCGTAAACATGACCTCGACAACACACTGACCTAGTAAAAAATGTAAACATAAACATACACGTCGGCTTTGTACATTTAAAATGTGATTAGTGTTCCAACATCTTTGTTAATAACATGTCGTGAGTTAAAAATTTATTATATAGTAATTGATCAAATATTACTAATAAATTCTTTAACCGATAATACAACACAGATTGAAGAAACATACACGTCGGCTTTGCACATTTAAAAACGTAAACATAAACTGCTTATTTCCTTTTACAGTGTAGATAGCGTAGTCTTCATCTAATATATTACATTTAAATGTAATGATTGTCATGGTATACAGATAAGATATGAATTAGCTTAGTCGGTAACGTGTAACTATGTTATTCTAATAATATATTATATGTAAGGTAAGTATCAATTGTTCAATCCTTAGCTAATTCATAATTTTTTTGAATAAAAAAATCTATTCATTTATATATAATACACGTTAACAGTTGGTTTATTAGTGTTCCAAACCGTAAAAAACGTAAACATAAACAAACGTTCTTTGTGATAACTTCGTAAACATGACCTCGACAACACACTGACCTAGTAAAAATGTAAACATATACGTCAGCGTTGCTGTTTTTTCCTTTCACAGTGATAACGTCGTAAACATGACCTCAGCAACACACTGACCTAGTAAAAACATAAACATACACGTCAGCGTTTTTTCCCTTTCACAGTGTAGATAACGTCGTCTTTATTGACACCTAGCGATGAAATCGTGTGTTGTATAGCAGTTGAAAATGAATTGTTGAACGTGGTACAACGTTCTTCCATACGATATGTCAACGTGATAACGTTGTAATCAACGTAAACATGAACTTTGATAGTTCAGTCAAAATGAAGAATTTAACATTGCAAGATGTCTTATCTCATCCTATGTTTGAAAGATTTATTAAGAATAAAACTAAAGCAGAGATTGAATTTATGCGGGATACATTGTTGGTACTCCAAAAGTGTCGTAAGGTGTTGGAATTTTATAATTCAGACGGACTGAAAGAGATTACACCGGAACGTAGAGAACAAAGCGGTGAGACGTTTACACATTTTCTTGAATGTTCATGGGCACATGAATCTACTGTGGATGGACCGGATACTTGTGTTTGTTGTTATGTGTCTACACATTGTAGTGATATCATCAAGTTTCTCAATGATCGATTTAAATGACTTAACGATAACGAATGAAAACATGATCTATAGTATATAAACATTTTTTGTGTATACAAAATCGTAATATATGTATGTTTTTGTATATATGATTTTAGTAATTAATAAATCTGTATAACCAGTAAGAAATCGTATTTTTTAAACAGTAAAAATTAACAAAAAAATAAAAATAATTGTTACCTTAATAATGATCATAGATTACATCAGCAAGTTGCATCGTTACAAACTAACATTTAGACATCACCCTCGCATGTAAATGCGACAGGACAATCGTCCGCTGTCCAATCCTCAAACCTTACCCGACACGATAAACACCGTACGGTATCCTCATTTCCTTGATATACAAACCCAGCGCTTACCAGTCTGTAAGGATTTTGGTTGGTATTTGGATAGATTCATTGCAGTTTAATACAATTACGTTTTTTCAGTACGTGTTGTAAGTAGGAGATCAAAAGATCAAGTAAATAACTTGTTTATCAAATTTCTTATCAGTTTCATTGCAATTAATTCAATCACGTTCTCAGTAAGCGTTTTAATGAGCATTTTTTGTGTAATGAAATGTTGTGTAAGAAATTGTTTGAATCTTGTTGATTTATTCATCATTTTTTTGTTCAGGTATTAAAATAAATACACATACATAAACTATGTTATAGATTATTTTATTCGGATAATTTTAACAACAGTTTATATAATGATAGCAAAAGATTAATATAGGTAAACTCATACATTAAATTGGATAAATGAAATATTTACAATTCATAATATTTAAACAAACAGTACCTAGAACATATATTTTTTAAAAGATGATACAGGAACCGTATTAGATGGTGGATTTATCTCACAGATCATTTTATTTGAGTAATTTTAACAAACAGTTTACATAATGATAGCAAAAGATTGATATAGGTAAACTCATACATTACTGATTATATTAAAAATACATACATAAAATATGATATATAGGTAATACATTAAATTGGATAAATGAAATATTTACAATCCATAATATTAAACAAACAGTACCTAGAACATATATTTTAAAAGATGGTACAGGAACCGTATTAGATGGTGGATTTTAACAAACAGTTTACATAATGATAGCAAAAGATTGATATAGGTAAACTCATACATTACTGATTATATTAAAAAATACATACATAAAATATGTTATATAGGTAAACTCATACATTACTATAATTGTATTAAAACACATACATAAAATATGTCATAGATCAGTTTATCCGCATTATTGTAAGGAGTAATGACCTTACGGCAATGTATTTATACCGTTTTCACATATTACTCTTTTATCATCTGTGTTACTCAATGCAAATTTATTAATAGTTACAGTTTTAACGATGTGACTTTTCGATCTAAATATTGTCATCATTCTATGTTTTTGTTCATCTGATAATGAATTAAAAAGACATTTTTTAAAATCACTAAATTCAATGTTTTTTTTAATTACGCATTTTTTTATACCTTTTGCTTTTTTTGTGATTTTGTTTTCGTTCGTTGTAAAAGTATATAATTTTGAACGTAAACCAATAAATTCTTTAATTGGAATACTTTTACATTCGTCTTTAAATTTACCTAAAACTTTTTTATTTGTTAATGAGTAGCACATATGATCTGATGAAAATTCACTAGTATCAAAATACGTTTTTAAATCAGGATCCAACATATCTCTGTAAAAATCATTTGTAATTATTTCGTAAAACAAGCTATCTGTATCTGTATATAAAAGGGAAATATTGTTTCCATATTTCTTTTTCATTACGTTATAGTGAAAATCATACATTAGAGTCTTACTTAATTCTAAAACAGAAAAACCTACATAAATGGGTTTGTTTAGATAAACGGATGTTTTATTTGATAATACTGCACAAAGTGATTCATCGTAAATAATTCTGTCTTTGAAAGTTGGTTTTGATATGAGTTTCAATAATTTTTTTTCATTACATACTAGATTTAAATTTATTTGTTTCCGAACATTTTCCATACACTTTCCAAAGACGGAATTATTTAGTAATTTAAAAAAGTCTTTTTCAAACTCATTTTTTGCATCTTGTCGTTTTATAGTATTTAGATTTATGTACGGCTTTAACCATGGTTTTTGTGAAAATTGTAATATTCTATGAATTTTCGTTACTTTTAAACCATGATTAATAGCTTGTTTTAAATTAACATAATGACAAATATATCTCTCTTTATTTTCTAATGTAGCAACTAATTTTGTTTGTTTTGTATTGTTTACGCTTTTATTAACAGGCATGAATGGTAGATATCTGTCCTCATCATGTAAATTTTGTGGATACTCTATATCAACTTCTAATACATATCCTATTTCTGATTCGTCAGGTACGTTTAAGATATTTATTTTATCAGTTTCTTTAACCCACTTAAAATTTGAATACGGTATACATTTACACATTGCCCACCCATACAAATTATTTGCATCTAAATATGTTAGAAATGTTTTAGGCTTATCTGGGTTATATGTTGATATATATGTATTGTTAGCAATTGAATGCTTCTTGATATTAACAGATAAACCCCCACGTACCCCGCTCTCAAAAAAAATGTATTTATCGATATCAATGAGTAATTCAAGTTTAATTTTAGTAAGATACAGCATAGCGTCAAAAAAGCAAACCCTGGCAACGTGAAATAATGTGCGGAATCTAAGTTGTATGACGATACACAAAGAGATCTAAAATTTTCAAAGCAATCACATAAAAGTAGTACATCGATTTTTAAATATAAATCGCTGTATTCTCCTAAATTTTTGATTTTGAAGTGGTTCCAAACGTTAAGAGCGTGAATGTAATCTTCATCGCTTACGGTTTCGTCATTTAATTTACTATAAAAGTTTGCTTTTGATAGAAGCTGACACTCTACTAATTTATCCCACGAATCTGTATATTCGTATGGATATACACCTTTTCGTGTAACTAATTGCATGTCATTATCGGAAAAAAATTTACTTGTATAAAAAAATTTATTTTTTGGTAAATTGTTACTTAATTCAGAAAGTGATCTATCTAAAAAGCGATAGGTATCAACAAATCTAATAGTTATGCCATTTATAGTTTTTTTGGAAAAAGAAATATATTTTTCTGTCGAATTTGGTATAACATAAATATTTTCGTTATCGCAACCCAACTGTCGAATAATAAAATGTGAGTCATAATTAGAACTTGCATGAATAAAAATAGGAATGAACTTTTGATTCTGACGTTTTAGATTGCAATCGTTACATAATGCTGCACGATATAAACCGGTAAGATGGCAATGATCTCTGACGGGTTTGTAGAGTAATGTAAAATTTCGCATACACATTTCACAATGTGTTGCTGCTTTGAATTTAATCTTGTCTTGTTTTGTCATTTGTATTGGTTCGACTTCTTTTAATAATGAACCAAGTCGATTGGTAATATCTATAAGATAGGACATAAAGTTTTGTGCAGCGTTTATACCTCTATATATGTAAGGTTGTGATGGTAATTGATTTTTAATAAAATTGGGTACTGAATCATCGATTACAAAGTAAACACAAAAACTCATAGGTTCATGAAGTTCATTAGCTACTGTAAAAGAATATTTTGGATGTGGGTAGCACGTTTTAATCGGTCTCAAAATACATTCAAAATCTGCATACGCGACTATTGGTACCCTAAATTGATAATGAAAATTTCGAAATTGTAAATTGTCAGAAGGCATTGTTACACGAACAGGTGTATATTTTCCACAGTACCTTTTATGATCTTTTAATTTTTTAGATTTTGCAGTAAAATAGGTAAGACAGCTTTTACAGACTTCAATATTGTCATGATTTTTTGTTAATTGAGATTTTATTAATCTATTAAAATTACTGATGTAACAATAATGATAGTTGTTATCTTTGTTTAATAATAAAAGATCAAAATGATTACATTGCTCATTTTCGCACACTTTTAGTGGATAAATTATTTTACCTTTTTCTACACCATAAACATTTATAGAAATGTTATTATTCTTTTCAAAAACTTTTATATCTCTTAATGGTGTAGGAAAATTAATATTATTAAAATTAAATTTATTTTCGATATGCTTATATCGAAAATTATTTCGCTCTGGATGTGAGTTTTTTATATAACGACAAAGAATCGCCCATTTAAAACATAAATAATCGTTATTTTTGGGATTAATTATACATTTTTTTGTGATTAAATGTAACGGTAGTGGGATGTACGAGCTGCCTTTTAACGGTTTGAAACGATTTATTCTTAATAAAATTCCATCTATTGAATGTAAAGTCCATCCGGATCCTTTTTGTAAATATGTCTCTTCTTCAGAGCAAATATTATTATTGATATCTCGTATTATACTTGTTAGTGAACTACTTTGGAAGAGAGTAATATTTTTAGTTTTAAATGATCTATCTTGATAATCATTTAAAACAGGTCTTACGTAAGTGCATTCTACTACTATGTTAAATTTAATTGCGTTATATAACGAAACCATATTATATAAAATATTTATTATTATTAGTTCTAAATGTAATAATAATAAACAGATATCTTTAACATGTTCGTTGGTATTTTTATAAAAAAATGTTTTTAAGTTACCTTTGAACGCATTCTCAATTTCAATGAATTCATTTTCAATTGTTGTATTCCTTAATCTACTTGTTTTTCTATTATTATACAATGATGATGATGATGCTGATGATGGTGATAAACTTATCGAATCAGACGTTTGATACCAATCGTGTGACGGTCCAGGTTGAAGATCGTTTGCGCTATTAAAATCAGACGCTTGAGGTCTGCTGTGCGATGGATCAGGTTCTGTATCCTGTACGTGCGATGACCCAGGTAGAGGATCGTTTGTATTAATAAATGAATCGGACACTTGATATCTGACATGCGAATCTTGTGCATGTGAAGGTCCAGATTGAGGATCGTTTCTATTATTAAAATTTTCGTTTCTAATAAACTGACGTTTTTTGAAAGGCAGATTTTTTTCCATGTTAACTGAAATCAAAAGTTGTAAACGAGTTTATTAGCTACTGTAAAAGAATATTTTGGATGTTTTTGTTATCTATACGAGTATATTTTTACTTATTATCAGACAACGTGATTGCTTACATGTGATTACAACATACTAATAAAAAATTAAAAATCTTTATTTATTAGTTACTGTTGATAAATTATACTTACAATTTTGTTGAGACCTATGCTGAATCAATCTTTTGCTATGACTTGTTGTTTTTACTGTACGACTATTTATACTAACAATCAACCGATGACGCCGTAACCTCTTGATCTCGTCGTGACTGATAATGAATTCGGTAAACAAGTTATTTACTTGATCTTTTGATCTTTCGATTTACGTAACCTTTTGATCTCGTCGGTATTTACTTGATCTTTTGATCTCCTACTTACGCAACTGATAATGAATTCGGTAAACAAGTTATTTACTTGATCTTTTGATCTCCTACTATTGAGAACGTGTAACTGTATTAACTACAATGAAACTGATAACACATTTTCTGTGTATATAAACCGATTGAAAATTATGATTCAACATCCAGAAACGTACCAGCTATTACAGTCTGCGATCGTCATTAAGGTAACAATATTATCTTATGTTAATTTACTGTTTTAAAATATTTTTTTCAAGAACATGTACAGTGATTCTTGGTTATCTGTAAATGAGTTGTGTTTTTCGTATGTCATTTTTTTTAAATTAAGTTTTATACTCTTCAAAATTTAATCTTTGTTATAAATCTTTCCTAAATTCTATTCAAAAAAATTAATTTGTCTTTGTTATAAGTGTTTCCTATGTCATTTTTAAACCGTATTTGATTTACATAGATCACATTTACAGCTGTTTTTTGAACCGTTAACGTCTGTATCATCTATCTTGATGGATCAAGAATTATCAACACAGGAGAATCGTTTCTTACATTTAAAACAGGAGGAGGACCGTCTTCTTTCTAAATGGTTTTTTTCAACAAAAAGGTTAACATCCGAAGAAATTGTAAAATTAAAAATGATAGTTGACAGACCAGAGTCAACTCTAAGACCGTTTATAAAAAAGTTAATAAAGGATTTATAGTTTAAAAATTTTATGTTTAGATCCAGTATCTCATTCATATGTACATATATAATGTTTTATACTCTATTCAAAATTATTTATCTTTGTTATAAGTCTTTTCTATGTTTTAATATGTATGTTTCAAAAACATGTAAAGTGAAGGTATAATGTGTTCTATACGTTTCTTATCTTGGTTATAAATTATTTGTCTTTGTTTAGTATATGACTAATACTTTTTCAAGGGTTCGTGGTTACCAGTTACAAATAATGCGTTCTATACGTTTCTCTATCTGTAATTTGTCTTTGATTAGTTAACAAATTATTATTTTGTAGTATATGACTAATATTTTTTTCAAGGGATTCGTGGTTACCAGTTACAAATAATGCGCTCTGTACGTTTCTCTATCTGTAATTTGTCTTTGTTTAGTTAACAAATTTTTATTTTGTATGTTATAGATTTTGACATTTCAATCTTACCTTCTATCAAGTAATCATGGACTCCGTTATGTCATTAGAAGAAGTATTCAAATTATTCTACTTCTTAGGTCTGACTTCAATCCAAAGTTGGGAAATGTGCATGAAAAGTGTTAAAACAGAATTAATTAATGTTGACAATATAGAGGTTATAACATTATATATGAGATTGAGTGAGGTAGTAAAACGAATAAAAATTGCTCAGGAAATTAAGTTAGATGTGAATTCGCAGGACAAAATAGTTCAACTTAATAATTACCTATTTGACATTGAAGAAATTTATGATAATATAATCAATACAATTCCAAATTTTAATGAAAAAAATATAATTAAATCAACTTTTGTTATATTAAATAATTTAATAAAAAATTATCTTGATTTTAATATGAAAAATATTTACGTTGGTAACGATATTGATATTGATATTGATCATAACGATGATGATGATGATAATGATGATAATGATGATGATGATGGTGATGATGAGAGAGAACTTGAAAAAATATTTACATCCGTAAGAAAATCTAAGAGTGAAAGAAAGAGTAGTTTGTTTGAACAATCTGTAATGTTCCAATCGAATGGAACAAGAAAAACCTTAAAAACACCTGGGGAAACGGGACGTTATCTACTGAAGATTGAAATCATAGATACCAAAGATTTGAAAGGAATTGAGGTAAAAGACAGATGGACTAAAGCTGCTTATAGAACCACGTTTTTAGTTGGATCTGAAAAAGATCCGAAATATATTCAATTGTACAAAATGGTTCTAAATGTAGCGAAACATTTATCGACTATTCAAAACGTTAAAAAAAATAAATTTAAAAACTTTTGAAGTTCCTCTTCATCATATTGTTTTTTGTAAGTAAAAAAAAAAAGCTGGTATAAAAATAAACATTGTATATATTATATAATTATATGTATATGTTTTTTAGTATAAAAAACTTATATTATATGTAACAAAAAAAAAGCTGGTATAAAAAAATCATATTGTATGTATGTTTATGAATGGTAATTATATGTTTTTTGTAATATAAAAAATCATCGAATCTTTTGTATGTAGTACAACAATTTTGTATTGTAAAAGAATGTATGTATGTTTATGAATGGTAATTATATGTTTTTTGTAATAGAAAAAATTATATTTATACACGTATGCTTTGTATTTAGTAAGTAATAAATCAAAAATGAAAATGTTTTTTAAATTTTTTATTTTTTTAAAAACTTTTATTTTACATATAATTACAATAAAAGTTAAGCAATCATACAGTCCCAACAATTTATTCTTTTAGTTTCTTCATCATGTTCATCACACAAACAGTTCCAATATTGAATTATCCATTTAGTAATATAAAACACGTTACTTAATGCACAGTTTGTTGAAGAGTGATCATATGGACAACGTATACTATTTACAGACTGCTTCTTCAAAACGCTTAGAGATGGACACTTGAGTGATTCAATATCCACTATTTTTACATGACAGTTCAATTCTTTTTGTAAAGTTATTTTTTTTTCACGTCCTTTTATATAAATACACTTTCCATATATATATGAGTTTAATATTACTGGAAGTTCACTATATTCTGTTAATCCACAATTCCAACTAAGTCCAAGATAATTATTGTTAATCCAGTCATTAACTTTTTTTTTCTTTTCTGATAAATGTCTATAATCGAATGGAGGTAAGAATAAGTATTGATTACAAATACCAGCGAATTTAGCGTTTACTATAGGTTGCACACACAATTCTTTAATAATATAATTGTTTCCATCATCGCGAAAACTTTGAAAGTCGATAACGTATTCCATTGCGTGCAACAGCAGAACTGATATAAGTTTTGCGTAAGTAGGAGATCAAAATATCAACTACGTAAATCATACAGTCCCCACACTTTCAATTTCTTTAATTTGTAATACACTGTTCCAGTATTCGATAATCCACTTAGTTAAATGATGTACATTATTTAAAGCACAATAATACAAATTATGTTTGAAAGGACAGTGAATAGAATATGGAGTCTGCTGTTTTAACACTTTTAAGGATGGACAATCGAGTGTTTCCATATCTACTATTTTCACATAACAATTAAATTCTTTTTCTAATGCTACTTTTTTTTCTGATCCTTTAACATAAATACATTTACCGTTCATATATTTATTTAATATAAACTCTAGATCGTTATAATCTTGAAGACCGCACTTCCAGCTAAGTCCAAGATTGGTTTTAATCCATTTATTAACGTTTTTTTTCTTCTCTGACAAATGTTTGTAATTAAATGGTGGTAAAAACAAATACTGATCACTAGCACCAGAAAATTTGTTATCTTGTATACACTGAATACAAAGTTCTTTAAAAATGAAATTGTTTCCATCATCGCGAAAACCTTGAAAATCGATAACGTATTCCATTGCGTGCAACAGCAGAACTGATACACTTTTTATCAACGTAATTATATTTTAAATACTTTTCTTACAGTACCAGATAAAGGCGTATATTGCATAATTGTATCATAAAAAATGAGACAGTAGATAGTAGTTTTTTCCGGTATGTCTGTTGACGTCTCAATATCCAGACGAATGTCTATTGAACCAGTTTTTAATGATTCATTTTGTTTTGAACAATCAATTACACAAAAAGGTGTATACGTTAGAAAGTTTGAACGATTTATCATTGGCGAATTTTCACTGTTGTAATAATACGAGGACTGAAATAATGAATAATACTCATGTAGAATCGACGTTTCACCATTAAAATTATCATACGGATAGTATTCTGAATTTAAATATAACTTTACGTTATAGAATGAGGCAAGATCAAAATGTGCTGGGTTTTTATGTACATTATTTTTCCTGTCAGTCTGAAAACCTACAATAACGTAACGAGGTTTATCTGATTGTGATGACGTTTTAACAGTCCAAGTAAGTTTGTTTGCTTTTGGCACAGATGGATACTCGTAAAGTTCCCATTTTCGTAACGGCATTAATAAAGGTCGATCAATTTGTACTATCTTCAGAAAATCTACCTTTACTACGTCGTTAACATAAACATACGGAATTCTCCATGATATATATTTTATTTTAAATTTGTATATATTTTAAATACTTTTCTTACAGTACCAGATAAAGGCGTATATTGCATAATTGTATCATAAAAAATGAGACAGTAGATAGTAGTTTTTTCCGGTATGTCTGTTGACGTCTCAATATCCAGACGAATGTCTATTGAACCAGTTTTTAATGATTCATTTTGTTTTGAACAATCAATTACACAAAAAGGTGTATACGTTAGAAAGTTTGAACGATTTATCATTGGCGAATTTTCACTGTTGTAATAATACGAGGACTGAAATAATGAATAATACTCATGTAGAATCGACGTTTCACCATTAAAATTATCATACGGATAGTATTCTGAATTTAAATATAACTTTACGTTATAGAATGAGGCAAGATCAAAATGTGCTGGGTTTTTATGTACATTATTTTTCCTGTCAGTCTGAAAACATACAATAACGTAACGAGGTTTATCTGATTGTGATGACGTTTTAACAGTCCAAGTAAGTTTGTTTGCTTTTGGCACAGATGGATACTCGTAAAGTTCCCATTTTCGAAACGGCATTAATAAAGGTCGATCAATTTGTACTATCTTCAGAAAATCTACCTTTACTACGTCGTTAACATAAACATACGGAATTCTCCATGATATATATTTTATTTTAAATTTGTATGTGTTTACTGTTTCAAGTAAAATTACTGCATTATTATCAGTGGACGCTCTAATTAAAACTAATTCTTGCTTTACATTTAACAAAATCTTTTTAAAATCTTCAGCAAATCCGAACAACCTTTTTAATGGGATACAGAAGCTAATATCTTTTGATGATGGTGCCATATGACTTATTAAATCTGAGGCCCATCCACTATTTTATAAAGTGTTAATTTCGTATGGTTTAATCGTTAACATATTCTTAATTGTTGATGTTATTCCAAGATTTTTAACTCTATCGACTTCTGATCCACTTATTTCGTATCTAATTTCATCAAACAAAAATGCTAAAGCATTTGAACATAATTTTAAAGTTTGACCATATATACCATTATTATTAGTGTATTCTAGTTTTATATGAAGGTAACTTTCACACGGTAATGTGTACACATCTTGTTGATTAATTGGAATTCTAATTTCATCATTATTATTGAATGTAGTAGAGGTGTACGGTAGATGAGTGTGATAAGCTAATCCTACTATCGATTCATCTTGATACACAACATCTTCTATAATATTTAGAATGCTAGCGTTTACGTTTTGAATATTAAGGTTCATTTTTTGTTTAAATAATCCTTTATTACTGTTAATCCCAATGACTGTAGAAATTTCAGGTTTTGTGGTGTTAACCGGTCGATATTCATATCTTTACTACTTGTAATTGGCTTATTTGCAGTTGTTTTATTGATTCCGTAATAAAAAATAAGACCCATTATTATTGTTTTCTCAAATACAAACGTAACGTTATTATTTCGTTTCGAAAATTAATCAGTCTTCCTTGTTGATCTTCTAGTCTTACTACAATATTATGTATCCTAGATGTGTTTACTGGTAAATATATCACGTTGGTAGGTTTTTCAACAATTTTAAAACCTGGCGGAACACTAGGATAGAATTCGTGTATTATGTGATCTGGAATTCCGTTGTTATACGAACCGCTAATTAAATTACAAATCAATCGGATGCTCTCTACTCGAACAATACTTATCGGTAAGGTTGAACTGTACCATTTATTTGGATTTATTATACATGTTTCAAATCCTAATATGGTTGCTAACGAATCGGGTTTACTAAAATCAATTTAAACGTTAGAATAAATTTCACTTTTTAATGTATTATTATTCGCCTTTATAATTATTTTTACATTTTCATCATGTTGAATTAAGTAATCGTTAATAAACGTTGCGATATCTGAAATTTCATAAGAGCCAGTAGGCAATACCATTTTCTTATCAGTACCATAATATAATACATTGTTAATTCCTTCCTCTATATTAGGTATTGAATGATATGTCATAAAGTCAATTAATCCTAGTTCCCATTTTTCATCACTTAACTCGATTGGTGGAAAAATATCACATGTTAATACGGATCCTTTACCGCTTAGACAAAACATTATTACTGAGAAACTGTAAACACAAATGACCGCAGTTGACTGCATCCATATTTTGTCTTCGTGTATAATTATAAACGATTTCGATAGATCGTTGATTTGATGAATAAAAGTAATTAATTAGTTCGATAGGTGGTCTTAAATTACCAAAACTATCAAAATAATTAACTTTATTTTTACGTTTAAAATAACATACCCAGTGAGTACCATGACCATAACTATTATCTAAATTAACTATTCCAGTTTCATTTTGCCAAATTCCAGCGTGTAACGGTAATGTGTCACGCATAAACACTCCTCTGAAATTAGGAATCTTTAATTGTTTAACATACAGTAGTAAATCTTGAATTGAAAGCGGACGTATAGGAATACTCTTTATTATTTTCGTCGTCTTTGTTTCATTTTTCTTTTCTTTTTTTTTTTTTAGACCTCCTCCTGTTTTTTTATACGGTCTCAAATATAAACCTTTTCCACTTTTACCAGCAAAACGTTTTAAATAATTATAAACTCTGTTAGACATAGTTTTTTTTTTTTTTTTAATTCCCCCACCAAATTTACTTTTAGCTTTCATTATGTTAGTTACTGACCACGCTGCAGCTTTCTCCCCGAACGATGCGTCACTTGATTTAACACGTTCCCAAGCTCTTTCAGCTAATTCCTTATCAGCCTTAGCGCGATTTGTAGAATCTGAATACTTTGAATATGCAATATCGTGTTGTTTACAAGCAGCGTCAAGCTTATTAATTCCTGGATCACCTCTTTGTAAGCGTTTCGCTAAATTTGTACCGGGTCCACAATACTGATAACCGGGTAAATGAAGTTCGACAGGTAATAAATCAATTGATTTGTTTATAACTTTTCCAAGAATATTACTCACTAGACCACCGCCTTCTATCTTGTTTGGATACAGATGCATTTATGACGTTTCATATAAACTTTGTACTATATATACAATGCGAAATTCGTTTATAGTTTTAACAGGATTATCTTTAGTGCACTCCTTATATAATTTATATAATATTCTAACTAAGGTGCTGTTAACTTTATAGTCTTCTAGATCTAATTTAAATGCATTCATAACTCTTGTTAAAGTCTTTTGATTTATAACGTCTGTATCATCTTTAGGATCAGCAACATTAGTCAATCTGCTTTCATTAAAATCTATACTATTTTCCTCTTCACTTCGTAAATAATATATTTTATCATCTATATATCGTTTACATTCATCTTTTGTATTATTTATACCTGTTAATAAAGTCTGTTTATTTATAGCGTCAAGCAAATTAATAGGATCTGCTACATTAATTAACCTTTTTTGCTTGAAATCACAACAATTAGTTTGTGTTTTTTCATCAGGTAATTTATTATCAACATAAAGTTTATTGGCAGCATCAAATTTATAAACAGGTGGTGCGATATGAGCCACACGATTATTCTTGAATGAATACACTGGATTATTATCCACCTTAATTGGTATTCTATCAGCTAAATATGATTTAGTAGCATTTTCTAAATAATTTTTATTTACAGCGTCACAAGGTTCGTTAGGATCGGCTAAATTAATAACTTTTTTCATCTTAACATCGTAACAATCGTCTGTATTTGTTAAAGTAATCGAATTTGTTCTCATATATTTTACATTTACGGCATCATCATCCAATTCAGGATCGCCCACATTACATAATCGTTTATTACTTATATTAAAATTTCCGTCGTCAGTTAATTTAAATCCTTCTCCAGGCGGTCCACGCTGAACGTTGGAACTAACCGCTAAGTCACCACTATAGTGTCCGAATTTATCGATACTCATTTTGAAAATATCGCTTCAAACGTTGCTGCGTCTTCTTTTATTATACCGGCCTCCTGTAGCTCTTCAATAATTGATAATATTTCATTTTCATGACCCGAATGACCTGCACTTTGTGAAGCAATCAATAATTTTAATCTATCGCATAATTCATTTACATTATTCCAGTACACAAACACTGGTTTATTGTTACTGAAATTTAATAAACCGCGACCTTCTGTATCACTATGCAATCGGCTACTTCCAACTTTTGATGCGGATGATTGTGAAAGCTTATTAATAATAGGCTTAATTATATTTTTATATTTGTAACTAGTACTGCTTTTAACTCTGTTTGTCTTTAAACTTAAATATGCCGCGGTTTCACTTATTATACGCGAGTAGTCGTCTAAATCTTCTTGTGAATATACATAAGCATTTGGGGTTTTCATAAAAATGAGATCGTACAAACCAGGTGTACCTTTGTACATAACATTATTAATTGTAATAATATCACTTTCATCAGTCTTTAAAGGGTATTTACCTAACATTAAAATATTATTATCTCCAAAATATGGACCAAAAACATGATCAATATCATGATTACTGTCATCAAAAAATTTACGTATATAGTGTCTTATTAACGGACCTTTAAACCATATATCGATAAAAGGTTCAATTGATTGACGTCCTTTTGATGTTGACATCAATTCTTCAACCGTGGGTAAGGTTTCATACGTTATTTCTTCTTCACGCGGCAATGGTAACGGTGTTTCTACTGTTCGTTTGTTCGATATTGGGATGTTTTCGGTCTCTTCTGAAAACCTTTTGTTTTGTAAACGCGACTGAATATCGTCCATTTCAACATCTAATTGTTGTTCTTCTTTTTTACTCAATGACGAATTCGTTTTCTCTTGTACTAACTTTTGTAACGGAGTGATAATAGGTTTCAACGATTTTTCTGCAAACTGTTCTTCATCAATAACATTTTGTGTTAGAGTCTGATGTTTTTTTCGAATATTTTTTCTTATTTTTTTAATTTCATTGACAAGCTTCTCTTGCTTGTCAAGGGAACGTGACTTCTTCGATGACATATTGATAAGTAATAAAAACATTTTCGATTACAAATTAGTAATATAGATATCAAAATCAAAACGATAACGACCGCCACAATTCATATCACTTTCTTTATCTATAACAAAAAAGCCTTTTTTGCGTCTTGTCCATGCTTTAGAACAAAGTTCTTTAAACATTTCAAATGTCATATCAGTATTAACATGATCTCTGTATATATGTTTTAAATTTAGTTCGTCTTGTTGAAAAATAATTATTAAATTCGCGTTATCACGAATCAAGTGTTTTGGGATTCGAACATATGTTTGACATATATAAATAACATTATTATTTTTATGTCTACATATTGTAAAATGATTTCTTATATTATCTTGTTGTTCACATGCTACATCATCAAATATAATAACTGAATTTTGTTCAGTATCATCAGGATGAATGACTTGATCATTTTCTGAAAATTTATAGTATTTTATTGTTGGTATACCTGATAAAACTGTTTCTAAAAATTTGTACTTTGACTGATACAACGATTTTGAAAAAACATAAACGTTCTCAAAACATAAACCATTAGGACTGAACAAAAGATTAAGCGTTAGGTTTGTTTTACCAGTATTACTTGGCCCAATGATAAGAGCCCTGACATTATTTGGTAACAACTCGCTATGGACTCTTTCTTTTTTCTCCATAGATTTATCAAAATTACAAATACGTATTTTTTTTGTTTGCTGCACTATTTTCATTATTAAAAAAATAGTTCAAATGATTTGGTTTTTATCAATCCAACTGTTATGCGACTTATCGTATCCTAACCACTGAACAAGTAGTTTATTACCTTTACGTTTTAATATTTTTTCAATTAAAAATATATTGTCGTATTTTGTTTTACTAATTTCTTGTTCGTAAAATCCACCATCTAATACGGTTCCTGTATCATCTTTTAAAATATATGTTCTAGGTACTGTTTGTTTAATATTATGAATTGTAAATATTTCATTTGTCCAATTTGGTAAATAACCTTTGGTAAAAATTTGTTTGTATTTACTAATTCTCACTCTATCCCCAACTTTATAATTCGCAGGTTTCTTATTAACAAATATTCGTTTTTTATTTATTTGTATCAATACCCTTTTCTCATTACTTATATTAACATCTTTAGGTTTCATACTTATAGTTCTGTGTACAGTATTATTATATTTTTTCAATAACTGAGGAAGTACTTCGATCCATGTATACTTTCCACTTGTAGTAAACCACTTCCACATATGGTTTTTTAAAGTACGATTAAAACGTTCAATGATAGAGGCTTTTTTATCTGAATAAGTCGAATAATGATTTATATTATAACGATTAAATAATTGCTGAATCGGTAAATTGTAAAATTCTTTTCCTTTATCAGTTTGCAAATGTTTCATTTTGTTTACATGTAATATAGGCATTAGAGCTTTTACAATTTCGTGTGAGACTTTTGATTTTAACGGAACTGCAAATGCAAATTTACTAAAACAATTTATCACTGTTAGTATATATTTATAACCTTTATTTAACTTTGAAAAAGAAATCATTTCTACAAGGTCAGCTTGATATAAATCGTGAATACCTTTCAGTTCGACATTGCGTGTAGGAAAATTTCTTCTCGCTTGCTTATGCAATTCATTACTTATCTCCTGTCTGATGCTCATTATTCAAAGTACAATAACAATTAAAATTGTTTAAATCTATAACCTTAGTTATCAGAGGTTACTTTGTATCAAAGTACAACAACTAATTAACAACTGTTTACATCTACGACCTTAGTTTATCAGAGGTTACTTTGTAAATACGTCAATATAAATTACTGATAACTTTTTATTATCAAAGGTTACTTTGTTAAGAATAAACAACATTAATTAACTAAAGGTTAACCTAAGGTTAAACAAATAACTAACAAAAACACATCAACTCTTTTTTTTATAAATTTTATTTTCACTTTAATATATTAACAAAATTAGCAACACACTTTTTTGATCTGATATAGTCTTCATATTTATAAGATATATAACGCACAGTTTTACATGTCGGATACAAAAGTTTGTGCATAAATTGAATATGCGTAATAGTATTAAAACATTTCGTTTTAAAACCACATTTAGAACAAACAATATTATCCGAATCATCAACAAATCTTTGATTTTTAAAAAAGTCTTCAATACACTTTCCACTTTTGTCACTCAATGAAGCCATCTTTTATGACTCTGTGTAATTTAACAAGTAAACAATTTGGAGATGCCTTAGCGTGTTCAAACCATGGATCGTCTGTGTCTTGCCAATCGTGAAGTATAACTTTACAGTCTATACACATTACATCATCGTCAACACCAGTATACAAAAAACCTGCCGATACTAAATTATCAACTCGTGGTAAACGTTTAGGCCAACAGCAAAATGTTAACTTCATGATTTCTTCAGTTTCTGATATACATTTTTTCGCATTCATTATATCATCAATATGTAATAATATACTGTATAATGCATAATTATTATATTTATCATATATATAACACACCATTTTACATTCTGAATTAAATAGTTTGTGCATAAATTGAATATGTGAAATAGATAAAGATCCTCTCGTTTTAAATCCACACTCACGACACACAATACTGTCTAAATCACCATTAAAAATAAATCCTGCTTCTTCAAAAAAATCTTGCAATAACTTACAGGGGTTCAATTTTTCGCACAACTTCGCCATTTTTGACATTGCGTCCAACTTGTTGAGCCTCTACTAACTAACTACTTCCAACGGAGAGTTTTGTATTCTTCTTCAAAATCAATATCGATTATTAATTGATTTCGATATTTTTCTAACCTTTGTAATATATCATCATACAAGCAAATCGCTGGAAATTGTATCTTGATAATTTGTTCATTTTCAATTATAGTAACATTTGCTTCAGAAAATTCATTATTTACAAAATAACATATTTCATTAAACGTTGAATCAGTAGATTCTATGCAATATATATACCAATTGAAAGCATGAATATTTCCTTTCTCCATGTTAACAGCTTCACGTATTCTTCACAACTGTACGTTCAAATCATTATGTTCTTAGAAACTGAACTTTTATTCTTCTTCATCAACATTACTATCGACTATTGTTTGATATCGATTGACCTTTCTTTTGTATTATCAATTGTAATATTAATTCTTTCAATTTATATAGTACATCATCATTTACACATTTCAATCCAAATATCGATAGATTATTTTTTTCTGTTCTAACTAACTCACCCGTAAATTCATTAAAGACATACACAGTATTGTTTTTAAAAAAGTATAAATTACCATCAGAAAATCTAAATGATGAATCTATTTTAGGCGGAATTCCAGGAAATGTTTCAGATATATAACCCCATGATTTAGTAGTGAACGTACACTCATTGACTTCTCTATAATAATTATCATCATGAAATATATAAGTTTTACCTGTATAACTGTTGAATACCGCATGTAAATTATCCGGTTGTATGTTAAATAAAGACTGGATATGTTTCGGATAACCATGACTTAATTTAAGACTCGTTAAATCAAACATGAATACCAAAGAATCTATAAACATAACTATCTCACCAGATGGTCGTTGATATACAGCTAAAATTTTTGTGAAGTTTTTTGGAAGAAACGTTAACCAATGTTTTATTATTAGCGGTTTGGTATATATCATCTCTGCCGGATTTAATATCCACAACCATTTTTCATATAATATATATAATCGTTTATCAGCAATTAAAAATAAATTAATATTTTTAAAATTACAAAGATCGATTTTATTTGTATCTATAGGATGCTCGTCTTCTATCTTTGGTACTGAAGAAGATGGTGACATCGGTATGAAAGATGATATAAAAGTGCTTCCTGCCTTACCATATAAATTTTGAATGGCTAAAACATCATCATCACCTAATTCGATTTTACCGTTATAATAAGCATACATTACAGAATCTGATACATCTGAATGTGACAAACCTAAAACATGACCGATTTCATGTATTAAAGTTGCATACAAACTTGTGTGGTCTAGAGGAACAACGTTATCAATCGAATATGACCACTTTTCATCTTCATCAATATGAATTTCTCGCCTTGAATTATTATAATCAGGAAAATATGCATGTGCTAATGTTCCACCTTTGCCGTCAAACGTTCTCGTACATTGCCACGATTCTTTTTGCATCATATGTTTCAATCGTTTATTAGAAATTAAAATATCTGTATTTACTCTATCATGTTTAAAACGTATACCAGACTTTTCCTCCCATACTGCAAAAGCTTGTTTAGTCAATTCTAACACCTCTTGATTCGCTAAATAATAATGCCATGTTACTTCAGGTTTGTTCCATTTAAAACTGGATACTCGATAATCAAAAATAATATCACTATTACCGCACCTAGGTTTTAACATTAAATTTATAGTTTCATTATTTAACTTACCATCAGTAGGTAATTTATAGTATTCTTGAAGTATAAGTAACGCATTAGTAATATCTGTTTCATTTACAGTTTGCAACGAAGATTCATCGTCTGTTTGAAGATAACCATATTCATATAAATATTGCTTAGCTCTATCCACTTCAATCTGTGTTGTATTATCGGCTAAAGAATTTATTAGTAATATCTGAACAATTACTATATATAATAAATTTTTAACTACCGACATGTTATTAACAAAGATGTTGCTTTCAGAATTCACGTTGGAACACTAATAAATCAACTGCTAACAAGTATTATATATAAATCAATATAATTTTTATTCAAAAAAAAAGTATGAATTAGCTAGGGTTTGAACAATTGATACTTACCTTACATAGAATCTATTATTAGAATAACATAGTTGCACGTTACCGACTAAGCTAATTCATATCTTATCTGTATACCATGACAATCGTTACATTTAAATGTAATATATTAGATAAAGACGACGCTATCTGCACTGTAAAAGGAAAAAAACAGTTTACGTGTCAACGAACTCGGAATGTTTATGTTTACGTTTTTAAATGTACAAAGCCGACGTGTATGTTTATGTTTACATTTTTTACTAGGTCAGTGTGTTGTCGAGGTCATGTTTACGACGTTATCACAAGAACGTTTGTTTATGTTTACGTTTTTTACGGTCGTGTCAACGAACTCGGAATGTTTATGTTTACATTTTTACTAGGTCAGCGTGTTGTCGAGGTCATGTTTACGACATTATCACTAGACTGTTTGTTTATGTTTACGTTTTTTACTAGGTCAGTGTGTTACGGTCTAGTGACCTCGAGGTCGTGTTTACATCGATTAGAAAAGGTCAACGGGGTTATCTGGTGATTACGAAAGGTCAACGGGGTTATCTGCTGATTAATTCGAGGTCAATTGGGGTTATCAGCGATAAGGCGGGGGTTAATTGGATTTTAATTGGGGTCATCGCTGATAAGGCGGGGTTATCGCTGATAAGGTGACCTCTTGACATGACCTCTGACCTTGTCCTAGACCTCTGACCTGTCCCAGAAAGAACATTTATATACTACTCCCTTTCCCTTAACCGATTTTCACCAAAAACAACAATTTTGAGTACACTACAATGCAGAGCTGTATGCAAAAAATTATTTGATTATGTTTGAATTTACGGCAGTTATCGTCCTTAAAATAAAAAATTACCCTTGTTAAAACATAAAATGTAGCTGGTAAACTACCCCTTTCGCTTAACCGATCAGCACCAAAAACAAAAAGTCTTGAGAACTCTACTATTCAGAGTTGCATGCATAAAATTATTTGATTATGTTTGAATTTCCGGCTGTTATCGTTCGCCATAGAAAAAAATTTTCCTTGATAAAATAAAACGTTGCTGGTAAACTACCCCTTTCCTTTAACCTATTTCCACCAAAAACATTGGGTCTTGAATACTGTACAATGCAGAGCTGTATGCAAAAATTAGTTAATTCTGATTGAATTTGCGGCTGTTATCGTTTGCCATAGAACAAAAAAATCTACAGGCACACAGACAGACACAGACATACACACAGACACACACATTTTTCGAAAAATTAATTTTTTTCATGTTTTGATGGTAGTACAATCAGAATCTGCAATTATCTCGAACACGATTCTTTTGCCATCACCATACTTCCATTTCCTTATGGAACATGCAAGTAAATATCGGTATGGAGAAACCTTCCATGACTTCCATGTTCTAAGCTTTATATTTAAAATAATTTACGAAATGAAATATTTCCTAAAAAACTACTTCTTTCTACTTATTGCTTCAGCCTTAACCACAGTACTGTGGTCACTAACGTATACCACCACACGTTATCGCACTCGATTTTCATTGATGATGGCAGTGGACGGCACTGCTGAAACATCTGGTTTTGCATAAAACATTGGACTACGGCCAAACAGCACGGGAAGGAATTTTAACAACAAACTACTACTTTGTTGCCGATAACGTAGTACACTTATAAAAATAATCCCCTCCCCCTTCAACTATAATTTTCATTTATAGAAAATTACCCCCACCCCGTTCAACTAGCCTCTTGATTTAGAGATACTTCATCTACGTTTCTACAGTGGATTATTAAGATCTTCTTATCAGGATACTTTATTTATGAAAATTAAGTACTTTACTCTTGTTACAAAAAAAATGTTTCTGATAAACTGCCTTTTCCCGTAACCGATCTTCACCAAAAACAACAGACCTTGAGTATTCTACAATTCAGGCACACATGTAAAAAATTATTTGATTATGTTTGAATTTACGGCAGTTATCGTTCGTCATATAAAAATTACTCTTGTTACAACGTAAAATGTTGCAGGTGAACTACCCCTTTCCCTTAACCGATCTTCACCAAAAACAACAGTTGTGAGTACACTACAATGCAGAGCTGTATGCAAAAAATTATTTGATTTTGTTTGAATTTACGGCAGTTATCGTCCTTAAAAAAAAATTACCCTTGTTAAAACATAAAATGTAGCTGGTAAACTACCCCTTTCGCTTAACCGATCAGCACCAAAAACAAAAAGTCTTGAGAACTCTACTATTCAGAGTTGCATGCATAAAATTATTTGATTATGTTTGAATTTCCGGCTGTTATCGTTCGCCATAGAAAAAAATTTTCCTTGATAAAATAAAACGTTGCTGGTAAACTACCCCTTTCCTTTAACCTATTTCCACCAAAAACATTGGGTCTTGAATACTGTACAATGCAGAGCTGTATGCAAAAATTATTTAATTCTAATTGAATTTGCGGCTGTTATCGTTTGCCATAGAACAAAAAAATCTACAGGCACACAGACAGACACAGACATACACACAGACACACACATTTTTCGAAAAATTAATTTTTTTCATGTTTTGATGGTAGTACAATCAGAATCTGCAATTATCTCGAACACGATTCTTTTGCCATCACCATACTTCCATTTCCTTATGGAACATGCAAGTAAATATCGGTATGGAGAAACCTTCCATGACTTCCATGTTCTAAGATTTATATATTTAAAATAATTTACGAAATGAAATGTTTCCATAAAGACTACTTCTTTCTACTTATTGCGTCAGCCTTAACCACAGTACTGTGGTCACTAACGTATACCACCACACGTTATCGCACTCGATTTTCATTGATGATGGCAGTGGATGGCACTGCCGAAACGTCTGGTTTTGCACAAAACATTTGACTACGGCCAAACAGCACGAGAAGGAATTTTAACAACAAACTACTACATTGTTGCCGATAACGTAGTACACTTATAAAAATTATCCCCTCCCCCTTCAACTATAATTTTCATTTATAGAAAATTACCCCCACCCCGTTCAACTAGCCTCTTGATTTAGAGATACTTCATCTACGTTTCTACAGTGGATTATTAAGATCTTCTTATCAGGATACTTTATTTATCAAAATTAAGTACTTTACTCTTGTTACAAAAAAAAAAATGTTTCTGATAAACTGCCCTATCACCGTAACCGATCTTCACCAAAATCAACAGGCTATGAGTATTCTGAAATTCAGGCACATATGTAAAAAATGATTTGATTATGTTTGAATTTACGATAGTTATCGTTCTTCATATAAAAATTACTCCTGTTAAAACATAAAATGTTGCTGGTAAACTACCCCTTTCCCTTAACCGATCATCACCAAAACCAACAGGCCTTGAGCTCTCTACAATCTAGGGACGTTTCGGAAAAATTATTTGATTCTGTTTGAATTTGCGGCTGTTATCGTTTGCCATAGAAAAAAAATCTACACACACACACACACACACACACACACACACACACACACACACACACACACACACACACAGACAAAATCAATAGGCCTCGTGTATTCTACAATTCAGGCACATACGTAAAAAACCATTTGATTCTGTTTGGATTTACGGAAGTTATCGATCGTCATGGAAATATTTCTCTTGTTACAACATAAAATGTTGCTGGTAAACTACACCTTTCCCTTACCCGATCTTCAACAAAATCAACAGGCCCTGAGTACTCTACAATGAAGTGATGTATACAAACATTTCTTTGATTATGATTGAATTTATGGCAGTTATCGTTCGTCATAGAAAAAATTACACTTTATATCACATAAAATGTTGCAGGTAAACTACACCTTTCCCTTAACTGATCTTCAATAAAATCAACAGACTCTGAGTTATCTAGAATTGAGGAAGATATGGACAAAATTATTGATTCTGTTCAAATGTGCGGCAGTTATTGTTCATCAAAAAATTAATTACTCTAGTTAAAACATAAAATGTGGCCGTTAAACTACCCCTTTCCCTTAACCGATCTTCACCAAAATCAACAGACATTGAGTTCTCTATAGTTCAGAAAGCTTTGCAGAACATTATTTGATTCTAATTGAATTTACGACAGTTATCATTCATTATAGAAAAAATTACCCAAGTTAAAACATAAAACGTTGCTGGTAAACTACCCCTTCCCCTAAACCCTTTCTTCCACAAAAACAATAGGTATTGAGAACTCAACAATTCAGGGCTGTATGCAAAACAGTATTTGATTCTGTTTGAATTTGCGGCTGTTATCGTTTGCCATAGAAAAAATCTACAGACAGACACACAGACACACAGAGACACAGACACACAGACAGACAGACACACAGACGCTTTTCGAAAAATGCCTTTTTTACTTCCATGTTCCTTAAGGAAATGGAAGTATGGTGATGGCAAAAAAAATCGTGTTCGAGATTATTGCAGATTCTGATTGTACTACACTCAAAACATCTGAAAAATGTCTGTGTGTGTGTGTGTGTGTGTGTGTGTGTGTGTGTGTGTGTGTGTGTGTCTGTCTGTCTGTCTGTCTGTTTATCTGTCTGTGTCTGTAGATTTTTTTCTATGTCAAAGGATAAGAGCCGCAAATGCAAACATAATCAAAGAATTTTTTGCATGCAGGTCTGATTTGTAGAGTACTCAAGACCTATTGTTTTTGGTGAAGGTCGGTTAAGGTAAAGGGGTAGTTTACCGGCTACGGTATGTTTTTAATCAAGGGTAAAATTTTTATATGGCAAACGATAACAGCCTCAAATTCAAAACAGAATCAACTACTCTTTTGCATATAGCCCAGAATTGTAGAGTTCTCACGACCTACTGTTTTTGGTGAAGATCGGTTATGGGGAAGGGGTAGTTTACCAGCAACGTTTTATGTTTTAAAAAGGGTATTTTCTGTGGCAAACGATAGCAGCCGTAAACTCAAACAGAATCAAATATTTTTTTGCATGCAGCCCTAATTTGTAGAGTACTTAGGACCTTTTGTTTTTGGTGAAGATCGGTTAACGGAAAGTTTACCAGCAAGGATTTTTTTTCAAGGGTAACTTTTTTTATGGTAAACGATAATAGCCGCAAATTCAAACAGAATCAAATAAAATTTTGCATACAGCCCTGAATTGTAGAGGTCTCAAGATCTGTTGGTTTTGGTGAAGATCGGTTAAGGGAATAGGGTAGTTTCCCGGCAAAAGGTTTTAACAAGGGTATTTTATATGGCAAACGATAGCAGCCGCAAACGCAAACAGAATCAAATAATTTTTTGCAAGCAGCGCTAATTTGTAGAGTACTTAGGTCCTATTGTTTTTGGTGAAGATCGGTTAAGGGAAAGGGGTTCTTTACCAGCAAGGGTTTTTTATCAAGGGTAATTTTTATTTGGTAAACGATAATAGCCGCAAATTCAAACAGAATCAAATAATGTTTTGCATACAGCCCTGAATTGTAGAGGTCTCAAGATCTGTTTGTTTTGGTGAAGATCGGTTAAGGGAATAGGGTAGTTTACCGGCAACATTTTTGGTTTTAACAAGGGTAATTTTTTTATGACCAACGATAACTGCCGTACATTAAAACAGAATTAACTACCCTTCTGAATACTTTTTTGAATTATACACAACTCAATATCTGTTGATTTTGTTGAAGATCGGTTAAGGGAAAGGGGTAGTTTACCAGCAACATTTTATGTTTTGACAAGGGTATTTTATATGGCAAAAAATAACAGCCGCAAATTCAAACGGAATCAAATAATTTTTTGCATGCAGCCCTGATTAGTAAAGTACTCAAGACCTACTGTTTTTGGTGAAGATCGGTTAAGGGAAAGGGGTAGTTTACCAGCAAGGGTTTTTTATCAAGGGTATTTTTTCTATGGCAAATGATAACAGCCGCAAATTCAAACAGAATAAAATGATGTTTTGCATACAGCCCTGTATTGTAGAGTTCTCAATACCTATTTGTTTTGGTGAAGATCGGTTAAGGGAAAGGGGTAGTTTACCAGCAAGGGTTTTTTATCAAGGGTATTTTTTTCTATGGCAAACGATAACAGCCGCAAATTCAAACAGAATCAAATGATGTTTTCCATACAGCCCTGTATTGTAGAGTTCTCAATACATATTGGTGTTGGGGAAGATCGGTTAAGGGAAAGGGGTAGTTTACCGGCAACATTTTATGTTTTAACAAGGGTAATATTTCTATATAAAGGACGATAACTGCCGTAAATTCAAACAGTTTCAACTACGTTTTTGCATACCTTTTTGAACTAATGAAACTCAAGGTCTGTTGATTTTGTTGAAGATCGGTTAAGGGAAAGGGGTAGTTTATCAGCAACAGGTTTTAACAAGGGTATTTTTTATGGCAAAGGATAGCAGCGGCAAACTCAAACAGAATCAAATAATTCTTTGCATGCAGCCCTGATTTGTAAAGTACTCAAGACCTACTGTTTTTGGTGAAGATCGGTTAAGGTGTAGGGGTAGATTACATGCAACGGTTTTTTATCAAGGGTATTTTTTCTATGGCAAACGATAACAGCCGCAAATTCAAACAGAATCAAATGATGTTTTGCATACAGCCCGGTATTTTAGAGTTCTCAATAACTATTGTTGTTGGGGAAGATCGGTTAAGAGAAAGGGGTAGTTTATCAGCAACGTTTTATGTTGTAACAAGAGAAATGTTTCCATGACGAACGATAACTGCCGCACATTCAAACAGAATCAAATATTTTTTGCATGCATCCCTGAATTGTAGAGGACTGAAGGTCTATTGATTTTGGAGAAGATCGGTTAAGAGAAAGGGGTAGTTTACCTGAAACATTTTATGATATAACAAGAGTAAAGTATTTAATTTTTAAAAACAAATTATCCTGATAAGAAACTCATAATAATCCACTGTAGAAACGTAGATGAAATATCTATAAATGAAGAGGTTAGGTGAACGGGGTGGGGAATTTTCTATTATTAAAAATTATAGTTGTTGGTGGAGGGGAAGATTTTTTATATGTGTACTACGTTATCGGCAACAAAGGAGTAGTTTTTTGTTAAAATTGCTTCCCGGGCTGTTTAGGCGTAGTCCAATGTTTTCTGCAAAACCAGAATTTTCGGTAGTGCCATCGACTGCCATCATCAGTGAAAATCGAGTGCAAAAACGTGAGGTGGTATACTTTAGTGACCACAATACTGTGGTTAATGGCGAAGCAATAAGTTTTATGTTTTAAAAGGGTATTTCTTTTGGCAAACGATAAGAGCCGCAAATTCAATTAGAATCAAATAAGTTTTTGCATACAGCCCTGATTTGTAGAGTACTCAAGACCTATTGTTTTTGGTGAAGATCGGTTAAGGGAAAGGGGTAGTTTAGCAGCAACGTTTTTCTTATCATGTGTAATTTTTTCTATGGCAAACGATAACAGCCGGAAATTCAAACAGCATAAAATAATGTTTTGTATACAGCCCTAAATTGTAGAGTTCTCAAGACCTCCTGGTTTTTGGTGTAGATCGGTTAAGTGAATAGGGTAGTTTACTTGCAACATTTTATGTTTTAACAAGGGTAATTTTTTCTATGACGAACGATAACTGCTGCAAAATTCAAACCGAATCAACTACTCTTTTGCATACCTTTTTGAGTTGTACAGAACTCAAGGTCTGTTGATTTTGTTGAAGATCGGTTAAGGGAAAGGGGTAGTTTACCTGCAACGTTTTATATTTTAACTAGTGTATTTACTATGGCAAACGATAAGAGCCGCAATTTCAAACAGAATCTAATAATGTTTTGCATACAGCCCTGATTTGTAGGGGACTGAAGGTCTATTGATTTTGATGAAGATCGGTTTAGAGAAAGGGGTAGGTTTGCCGGCAACTTTTTATGTTTGACAAGCGTAATTTTGTCTATGACGAACGATAACTGCCGTAAATTCAAAACCAGAAATTTCGGCAGTGCCATCGACTTCCATCTCCGTGATAATCGAGTGCGAAAACGTGAGGTGGTATACGTTAGTGACACAGTACTGTGGTTTAAGGCTGAAGCAATAAGTAGAAAGAAGTAGTTTCTATGGAAATATTTCATTTCGAATATGATTTTAAATGTATTTGTTAGAACATGGAAGTCATGTAGTGTTCTCCATAACGATATTTTGTTGGAACAATCGTAAAGTACTTAATTTTGATAAATAAATTATCCTGATAACATATATCTTAACAATCCACTGTGGGAAAGTAGATGAAATATCTATAAATGATAGGCTAGTTGAAAGGGGTGGGGGTAAATTTCTATAAATGAAAATTATAGTTGAAGGGGGAGGGGACAATTTTTATATGTGTACTACCTTATCGTCATCAAAGAAGTAGTTTGTTGTTAAAATTCCTTCGCGGGCTGTTTGACCGTAGTTCAATTTTTTCTGCAAAACCAGATGTTTCGGCAGTGCCGTCGACTGCCATCACCAGTAAAAATCGAGTGCGATAACGTGTGGTGGTATACGTTAGTGACCACAGTACTGTGGTTAAGGCTGAATCAATAACTGGAAAGAAGTAGTTTCTATGAAAACATTTCATTTCGTAAATGATTTTAAATATAAATCTTAGAACATGGAAGTCATGTATGGTTCTCCATACCGATATTTTCATGTTTTGAGGGTAGTACAATCAGATTCTGCAATAATCTCGACCACGATTTTATTTCCATCTCCATACTTCCATTTCCTTATGGAACATGGAAGTAAAAATTACCCTTGTTAAAACATAAAATATTGCTGGTAAACTACCCCTTTCTCTTAACTGATATTCACCAAAATCAAAAAGTCTTGAGTCCTCTACAATTCAGGGACGCTTGCATAACATTATTTGATCCTGTTTGAATGTGCGGCAGTTATCGTTCGTCATAGAAACAATTACTGCTGTTAAAACATAAAATGTGGCTGGTAAACTACCCCTTTCCCTTAACCGATCTTTACCAAAATCAACAAGCCTTCAGTCTTTTACAATTGAGGAACGTATGCAAAAAAATATTTTATTCTGTTAGAATGTGTGGCAGTTATCATTCGTCATATAAGAAAATTACCGTTGTTAAAACATAAAATGTTGCCGGCAAACTACCCCTTTCCCTTAACCGATCTTTACCAAAATCAACGCACATTGAGTTCTCTATAGCTCAGAGGGGTTTGCAAACCATTATTTGATTCTGATTGTGTTTACGGCAGTTATCATTCGTCATAGAAAAAATTACCCCTGTCAAAACATAAAACGTTGCTGGTAAACTACTCCTTTCCTTAAACCTGAGAACTCTACAATTTAGGGTAGTATGCAAAACATTGTTTGATTCTGTTTGAATTTGCGGCTCTTATCGTTTGCCATAGGAAATGCCCTTGTTAAACAAAAAAATTGCTGGCAAGCTACCCCTTCCCCTTAACTGATCCTCACCAAAAAATAGGTCTTCAGAACTCTACAATTCAGGGATGTGTGCAAAACATTATTTGATTTTGTTTGAATTTGCGGTTATCGTTCGCCATAGGAAAAAATTACCCTTGATTAAGAAAAACGTTGCTGGCAAACTACCCCTTTCCCTTAACCGATCTTCACTGAAAGCAACCAGTCTTGAGTACTCTACAAGTCAGGTTGGTGTGCAAAACATTATTTGATTCTGTTTGAATTTGCGGCTGTTATCGTTTAACACAAAAAATACCCTTGTTAAAACCAAACACGTTGCTGGTAAACTACCCCTTCCCCTTAACCGATCTTCACAAAAAACATCAGGTCTTGAGAAGTCTTCAATTCAGAGTTGCATGCAATAAACTATTTGATTATGTTTAAATTTACGGTAGTTATCGTTCGTCATATAAAATACCCTAGTTGAAACATACAACGTTGAAGGTAAACTACCCCTTTCCCTTAACCGATCTTCACTAAAAACAATAGGTCTTGAGAACTCTACAATTCAGGGCTGTATGCGAAGCATTATTAGATTCTGTTTGAAGTTGCGGCTGTTATCGTTTGCCATAAAAAAAATCTATAGACAGACAGACACACAGATAGACAGACAGACACACGCACATACAGTTTTCGAAAAATGACTTTTCATGTTTTGAGCGTAGTACAATCAGAATCTGCAATCATCTCGAACACGATTTTTTTTGCCATCACCATACTTCCATTTCCTTATGGAACATGGAAGTAAAAAAAACGTTACCCACGATTGTTGGTTCTGAAACTAATATCTTTAAAAAACGTCAACAATGTGTTACTAACGTTAGGCCTACTAACAAGACGGGCGTTTCCTTTGAAAACCTATGTTTCGACTACACAACAAATTGGTAGCCGTCTTCAGGTAAAAACCAAACTGAAACATGAAAAACAAATGAATAGACAAAAATCAATGTAACTTTTTGTGCAAAATTTCCGGCTCTTTCACGTAAAATGTTAATTTCTATCTTAGAACAAATATTTAAAATTTATTTAAAAAATAACATTTTTGTAAATGTTATTGACTATTAATAAAAAAGTCATGGGTGTGGGGATGCAAAGATTTTTAAAAATGTTTTTTAAATATATTTTTCATTGTGCAAAATTTGGTCAATGCTAAATTTTTTGCAAGGTAAAATTGCAGAACGACTTGTCTTCGAGCATATTATAGCGTAGTGTACCGTACCTACAAGCTTCTGTTTCTGCGGTTTCACCACACGACGTCATAAATCAGTGCTTTCTTTATTTGTGGTGCAAACACAGACTTATGCATACAATTTTTATCATTGTATCAACAATCTGCATACGCCTCAGGTTTATATTCAACGCGCGTTGCGCCCAAGGTCTCCGACAGTCAGTTGTTCTTATCATCTCTGATAAAGTGCAAACGTGTCGTCCTGTTTTATTTTTACGCTCCATAATAAAATACTCTTTTGCGTCTATCGGTTTATTCACGTGTGAGTTCTTCTGAAACTCCATTCTATCATCTTTATGCATTATCTATAATCTCAACATAACAATATTTATATTTAACTAATCAGGTAATCAGGGGCGTATTTACGAGGGGGAATAAATGGGACCAGACCCCCCACCACGATTGTAAAACAGTTGACGAATTTTGTTAATCTCTTCATTTTTAATTCTGTGTACGCTAATAAAATAGGAACTCATTTGAAACACAATCAAGTTTAATACACAGCACTACCATATACCTTTGCAATGTGAAATATAGAAAAACTAACTTAATCTAACCTATTCATATTGGCTTTCTGGGTAGTCAGTGAAGCGGCATTTGCCTGCCAGAACTGCAGGGATGCGTATCGCGAGACGTCCCTAAGGTTTACTACTTCCGAGTTTCCGGAAGAAGCTTCTGTCTAGTGGTCCGGTCCAGTAGGAATATTTTATTTAAATTTAAGGGCTGTTATAACGATGTGCTGGTACTAGGTCGTTCTAGTACAGTATTTGCGGAGTCCGTTTCCAAGAATCACCTGGACGTGGTCGATACTTGCCAAGGCCGGCTATGAGGGGGTTTGTCCGAGCCATTGCCGCTCGGACGTAAGATTTACGTGGAAGTCACCGCACGGTGTTATCCAAGGAGAGGACACCGAGTCCACTTCTCAAAAGACGAGAAGGGAGCCGATAAGGGGATTTGGCCGCTATCCAAAGACCCCTATCGAGAACACTTTGCAACTTTCTTTTAGAACGGCTGCAAGGTAACCCCAGACAGGAATGCCATAGGTGATGATTGGCAACAGTTACGCGTTGACGATCAACTTACCTAGGTCGCGGGTCATAGCCTTGTTGACAAGTATCGGGAACAGAGACGCCAGGCGAGGGACCGCTCTAGTTCTCATCGTCTGGGCATGGGCACGCCAGGTCAGCCGACGATCAAGATGACAAGACTCGTGTATTGTTCGGTTAACGTCTGCCGTAAGCGTTCTCTGTCGCTTACAGGCGGCTGGGATCGGTACGTAAGCCGACTGTGTCACCCAGCGACCACGGCGTAACAGCCCGGTCTTACTACAACTTAACAATGCCGTTACTGTCTAATGTAATACATAAAGCAAATTTTAAACAGGTAAAAGAACATCTGACTACTTACACAGACGTGTTCCCCGTCAAATGAAGGCTACTTCATGAAACCGGGTACGGAAACCGGCAATAGGTCTACCTTCTGCCCGGTGTATGCAACCTGCGGATTATTGGAAACACGTACGTAACTGAAACCGATAAAAGATTACGTTAAACATACTGGTACGCCATTACAGAACATTGTACGTGTTTCTCGGGTGTAAAGTGGGTGCGCGCGCACATACTGCTGCTACTTTGAGATGAAGGACAAATTACGTGACACTTGTCACGCGTCAACAACCACCGAGTCGGTCCCAGACTTCACCTTCGGCCAATGCCACTTGCTAGGGTATTCCAGCGGAAGCTGGGTATAAAGTGGGTGCGCGCGCACATACTGCTGCTACTTTGAGATGAAGGACAAATTACGTGACAGTTGTCACGCGTCAACAACCACCGAGTCGGTCCCAGACTTCACCTTCGGCCAATGCCACTTGCTAGGGTATTCCAGCGGAAGCTGGGTATAAAGTGGGTGCGCGCGCACATACTGCTGCTACTTTGAGATGAAGGACAAATTACGTGACAGTTGTCACGCGTCGGCAACCACCGAGTCGGTCCCAGACTTCACCTTCGGCCAATGCCACTTGCTAGGGTATTCCAGCGGAAGCTGGGTATAAAGTGGGTGCGCGCGTACATACTGCTGCTACTTTGAGATGAAGGACAAATTACGTGACAGTTGTCACGCGTCGGCAACCACCGAGTCGGTCCCAGACTTCACCTTCGGCCAATGCCACTTGCTAGGGTATTCCAGCGGAAGCTGGGTATAAAGTGGGTGCGCGCGCACATACTGCTGCTACTTTGAGATGAAGGACAAATTACGTGACACTTGTCACGTGTCGGCAACCACCGAGTCGGTCCCAGACTTCACCTTCGGCCAATGCCACTTGCTAGGGTATTCCAGCGGAAGCTGGGTATAAAGTGGGTGCGCGCGTACATACTGCTGCTACTTTGATATGAAGGACAAATTACGTGACAGTTGTCACGCGTCGGCAACCACCGAGTCTGTGTATATCCAGCGGAAGCCGGGTATAAAGTGGGTGCGCGCATACATACTGCTGCTACTTTGAGATGAAAGACAAATTACGTGACACTTCTCACGCGCCGCCAACCACCGAGTCTGTTCCAGCGGAAGCCGGGTATAAACTGTGTGCGCGCGTACGTACTAGTCCAGTCACCATGTACATTTTACCTGGAAAAAGGTCCGAAGTTAATGATCTTTTAATATGTTCTATGTGGGTGTTCTGCGGTGTAGAATTCAAGTTTTCCAATTCGAGAACCCTGTGCGAACTTTGGGGAAGCCGAAAAACCTCGAAATTTTCGGACTTTTTCAGTTTTTTTCTTATAACTCCTAAACGACGCGTTCTAGCTGAAAACACTCTATTACAAACGTTAAAGAGCATTAAAGTTCCTACAATTTGCACTGGTTAAACGTTTTTTTAAACCAAATACGTACCGAGATATAGCGCTTCAAAGTTTCGAAAAAATTTTCAAAATATCGGAAAACTGCGAAAAATGCAGGTTTTTCCTAGTAACTTTCATCTTTTGACATTTCTATATGAACAACGTTCAATAACCTAAACAATAGAAACCCCACCCTTAATGAGATGTGGGTATATTAACTAAGTAGAAAATACTTAATTTATTACAAATTAACCATTAATATTAAATCATAGAAGCCTTGACCTTTTTGGTCCTGATGGCAAGTCGGCATCATCTCTCAGTAATTCCTCTTCCTCCTGAGCAATGATCTCATCGATGACGTCCTCCTCCTCGTCGCACTCAATGTCTGTGTCTTCCTCGTTGAGGTCGGTCTCAGGCGAATTCTCGCAAGCATTTCCTGCACAATTTTTGCAGATGGCTGAGCACCGGAGTCCTGCTTTTTTGCAGCTGCAAGCCCCGGTGCTACACCCTGTCGTGCACTTGCATTGTATCATGTGCAGCAACTTTTCTGGAGCTGCATCCATGGTCGTTGTTATGGGGAACAGCCCTCGTTTCGTTAAAGTCCAGCCCCAAACTGACGGTAACTTTTCGTAGCCTAGCCACGTCTGCACTTGCAGATAGGTACGAAAAGAATGGTACCGGGCAGCGTCTCGTGTAGGGGGCAATCTGGCAAGGTGGAATTTGGATTTTACCACGGAGTTGGAAAATATTCGGTAGCGAAGATCGTCCAGAGTATCTGTGTCCATGTTTCCACCGTACAGTATTACAAGAAACTTTTCCCCTGCTTCCGAAATTTGGCGTGGTGTTGCTTCGTCATCTTTGAAAACACTAACAATGTTAGACAGAGAACGGTTTTTCTTATAAATAGTGAAAACTTTCTTCTTTCCTTGTCCAAATGGGTTCGATGTAGTGTCACACCCGCTTGCTGCATGAAGGAAAAGAATATCCTGAGTATTATATTTGCACGAAGCTGACGAATACAAAAGTGTCCGCGGACCCCACTTTGGGAACCACTGGTTAGCCCATATAACCAATGCTGCAAATTACATCTGGGACGGCCATTAGAGAAAGATGGTGACAGATTCATTACTGCGCACATGTTATGTGCTGGAGTTTGTCCTTTACCGATGGTTCTTATTGCATAAAACAGTCTAACATTTGTCACAAAGAGACTATTATTTTACATTCACTAGAAGTCCAGAATGATTCATCGTTTTTACAGTTTATACATGTAAACTGTAGCCTTGCTAGCTAACTGTCCAAGTGTTGCTGTTTTGTCGTCTGTGAGATACACTTGGCCACTACAAACATTACAACACAGAAATTAAGAAATTCAACATTTTTTAAAATGTTCATGTCTAGTAAACACATAACCTAAATCTAATTCATATTATCTTTCAAACAGAATTAACAGTGTTGCACACAACTATAGAAAAATTATTCCGTTTAGCGCTTTCAAGCTTTACGTACGATCGTCAGATCGGAAATAACAATAATATTGCTAAACGACTTTTTTTATACCCCCACCTGCCCTACCGTCCGTACACATTTTTGTAATCAATCTATAAGTTGAATATCCTTTCTTGCTATTATTAATTAGCGAGTTCAGTCACCCGTGCCGGTACTCTAGTACATATTCTGTGTGTGTGTGTGTGTGTGTGTGTGTGTGTGTGTGTGATCTTATTAAGCAATAAATAAATTATTAAATGCGTTTGGCTGAATTATTAAACTACAATTACTTTTATTTTATTTGCCCTTAGGGTTCCTGTAGATTTGAATTACTTTGAAACTGTTGTCACCTACACTAGGCTTTATCGAATGGATTGAGAGACAGTAGGAGGACGGAACGCTGTGTAACCGATGGTCCAAAGCTATCTAGGCTATGCTTCAGTCGTATGATACAGGAACCTACAAATTCCATTTTCCATTGGAAGAGTTCAGAGACGTTTCGTGGACGGGATAACCAACAAAGTTTATTACCTATCTTTTACCTCTGTTAGGCGTACGTTCGGCTCTCCACCCTTTTATCCAACACTTTTACCTTCTTTTCTATTGAAGAAGGCCTCCAATGGGTGTCCGAAATGTTTAGAAAATGTCGAAATAAGCAATTATTATAAAATAGCTTATTTTATTTATTAATAATTAAATATTGCTTTAATTCCTTTTATTGTTTACAAAGAACACATAGTTATTTGCGAAAACACAAATGTATTTTGTGTGTATAAGATCATGACGTTCAAATACCAGTGTTTTAGTAAGTCTTCATCTCATGTTTATCGGTGCAAAGTTCACGTTATTCAATGAGCGGCAAAGGCAGATATTGATGTAAGAACCTTGGTTTGGACAACACTCAGTGTGCTCAGTACACTGCAGCAATACAATACATACGGTTACAACAATTACACAACGTATTGAATCCAATTAGCGGCAACGTGCAGACATTAAAGCATCACACTTGGTTCGGACAACACTCAGTGTGCTCAGTACACTGCAACAACACAATACATACGGTTACAACAATTACACAGCGTATTGTATCCAATGAGCGGCAACGTCCAGACATTAAAGCATCACACTTGGTTCGGACAACACTCAGTGTGCTCAGTACACTGCAACAATACAATACATACGGTTACAACAATTACACAACGTATTGAATCCAATGAGTGTCAACGTGCAGACATTGAAGTAGCACACTTGGTTCGGACAACACTCGGTGTTCTCAGTACACTGCAACAATATAATACATACGGTTTTAACAATTACACAACGTATTGTATCCAATGAGCGACAACGTCCAGACATTAAAGCATCACACTTGGTTCGGACAACACTCAGTGTGCTCAGTCCACTGCAACAATACAATACATACGGTTACAACAATTACACAACGTATTGAATCCAATGAGCGGCAACGTGCAGAGATTGAAGTGGCACACTTGGTTCGGACAACACTTGGTGTGCTCAGTCCACTGCAACAATACAATACATACGGTTACAACAATTACACAACGTATTGCATGCAACGAGCGGCAACGTACAGACATTGAAGTAGCACACTTGGTTCGGACAACACTCAGTGTGCTCAGTACACTGCAACAATACAATACGTACGGTTACAACAATTCCACAACGTATTGTATCCAATGAGCGGCAACGTGCAGACTTTGAAGTAGCACACTTGGTTCGGACAACACTCGGTGTGTTCAGTACACTGCAACAATAGAATACATACGGTTACAACAATTATACAACGTATTGTATCCAATGAGCGGCAACGGGTAGATATTGAAGTAACACGCTTGGTTCGGACAACACTTGGTGTGCTCAGTCCACTGCAACAATACAATACATACGGTTACAACAATTACACAACGTATTGCATGCAACGAGCGGCAACGTACAGACATTGAAGTAGCACACTTGGTTCGGACAACACTCAGTGTGCTCAGTACACTGCAACAATACAATACGTACGGTTACAACAATTCCACAACGTATTGTATCCAATGAGCGGCAACGTGCAGACTTTGAAGTAGCACACTTGGTTCGGACAACACTCGGTGTGTTCAGTACACTGCAACAATAGAATACATACGGTTACAACAATTATACAACGTATTGTATCCAATGAGCGGCAACGGGTAGATATTGAAGTAACACGCTTGGTTCGGACAACATTCGGTGTGCTCAGTACACTGCAACAATACAGTACATATGGTTACAACAATTACACAAATCATTGTGTTCAATGATCAAATACGATAAACAGTTTCGACATATAAAAGCAACGAATCGATGGACAACAATCACAACGCCGACAACACCGTCTTATGGATACCGTCTGACGAGGTATTCTTTGAGTAGATCTACAGGCCCCACAATATATATAGAACTAAAACTGTGATATAGATCTAAGACTGAAGTATAGCGTGTTGTGCTGTTGCACGATAGAACCTGTATATGTATCATTACTGTTTTGAAATAGACATTGTTTTTCCCTTGTAAACATGAGTTACAATTACTATTTATTACCAGACCTAATGGTACATACTAGTTTCTACAATCATTTGTGCAATGTCAAAGATCTGCAAAAACATTTCAACATTATGCAGCCGACACAGTTGACTGTTTACACAGACACTACGGCCAGTGTAGTCTGTGAAGACGGTAGTGTGTTCGAAATGAGCGTCGGAGCTTGAACCGTACTACGATAAATGTATCGGCACCGGGGTACGGCCAAACGTTACTTCGTACACGTTCGAACACAAGATGCCCGTTATGGACTGTAGACGAACCGTAGCCGGTGTGCGCCACAGTGGTTGTGCGTACCGACGTGTTTAGTCTGTCCAACGCCGTCGGAACGGCCATAGACTGGTCTAGAAACATGGTGATTACTAAAACCACGTCTGCCGTAGTGTTTGACTTGGACCGCACGCTCATTGGCGACGAGGACTCGTGCTGGACGGGGCAGTGTCTGTGTTGGAACACGCTCGTACCGTGTACGACACTGTGGTGCTGTGGTCTCATGGATCACCGTTACACGTGGACAAACACGTGGCCAATTTCGTGAAATACGGCGTTCGATTCGACTCGGTGGTAAGCAACGCGCAGAGCGGTAAAAATCGTGCAAGAACCTACTGTATTTATACAACTACTTTGTAGACACGTATTTTACTAAAGCCGTGTTGGTCGACGACCCGGTATTCAATTAGACGCCCGAGTACACGCACTGTGTTATGCCCACAACGATCAAGTCTGTGGCGCACATAGCCTACACTTTGGACAGATGCTGACATTTTGTCTTTGACATACACCACCGACACAAAAGATAATAATACAGATGGAGCAACTTTTTGTTATAATACCTGTTTTCCGGCTACATTACGCGAAAATATCGTGATCATTGGTGTAGCGTGATGAACCGGTAGCGTGTTTAATGTTCATGTACTGATTACTTTTCTTGTCAAACGTAAATACTTCGTACGTATTGTCCATGTTGTACACCAGGTTGGGCAGTTCGTAAGTTCATTATTACGGTATACAGATGACTGGCACATTGTTTTCGTACAGCATGTAGAATTTGATGCTCGTCACGCCTTTGGCCACAACGCTCGCATCTAGTTTGTACGGAAAGCTCGGGAATTCAGCCAGATCTTTAGTCTCTAACACGCCGCTCACCATGTTCATGTGGTGGTGTACGTCTTTGTACCGTTTGCCGGCACAACGGTGCTCGGGAATTCACCCAGATCGTTAGTCTGGAACACGTCGCTCACCATGTTCATAGTGGTGGTGTACGTCTTCATACCGTTTGCCGGCACAACGGTGCTCGGAATGCAGCCAGATCTTTAGTCTCTAACACGCCGCTCACCATGTTCATGTTGGTGGTGTACGTATTCGTACCGTTTTCCGGCGCAACCTGCTTGGAACGACTGGCGCCGTAATAGTTTAGCGCTGCAGCCTTTTTGTCAACAATCTTTAAATTCACATCCACCACTTTGGTCCTCGCATTTATCACGATAAGTTCGTAAACAACGAAATCGCCAAACTCTTCAATTTCGTAATGTTGGTACATTACGCCAAAGTGTTTGTACGCGGCCACAAATGATTTTGCCTTTTTCGGCATGTACGTCTGTGTGTCGACAGCGGTATTGCCGCTCTGTAGCGGCAGTGTGTGATTCGTTGTGCCTGAGCGGCCTTTTTGATAAAGCTAATGTCCGGAAACTTGACCTCGTCCGTGCTGGCCAGCTGTGTATGTTTCTGTACCGTATCCAGTAATACGCCATATCGTTGACAGTCTTGTCGGTTTCGTAATATGCCAAAAGTTTTATTTTAGCGCGCGCATTAAACTCTCTGTCCTTTGTAAAGTACCTAATGTAACCGCTGAACGGCATCACCTCGATGCCGTACTTCGATTTATCGTACTTCAACTCTTGATTTCTGCCCAGCAGACCGACGTTGCCGTATGTTACGGTCGGGTGGAGGAGAATACTCTTGACTGCGTTTCACTCGGCAACCGGTGTCTGCACCACTTTCATGTCGAATCCGTAGTAATACAACGCCTTGTCGTCGCACATACTCTCCAACTTGTAGAACGCGCCCAAATTGCTAAACTGTGATCCATGTGTGTGCCCTTTTCTGTGTTGACGTGTCGCACCACCACTTTGGCCTGATCCATTGCGTTTTTGTAGTCGGCCGTGTCCGCAGCGACGTCTCCTTCTCCGTTCAAATACTTTGCCAGTATCCAAGGACCGACCAGCCGTAGAATGCTGGACCTTTCGCTCGTAGTCGTACCGAACGGACTGGTCGGTGATTGGATCAACGAAAGAATCAAGTCGACGGCTTCGCTTTTCAACGCCGCGCTCTCTCCCAGCAGCAGATAGTGCGCCAGCATGCACGTACTGTCGATGCTGAACACTTTCCAGTCGGTGCCTCACGGCGCTCCGGTCCACGGTTTGGTCTGGGCGTCGTATTCCTATCTGGGTTTCGTCTGTCCTATACGTATCATATCTAGACATGGAACCGCAGACACTGTTCAATTTGATTTTTGCGATCACAACGTTGGTTCTGTTCACACTTTAGGTGTGGATAAAGACGGCACAATCTACGCCGACTGTAAAGAGAGACAGAGAATCTCTTATGGGCGACGACAACTACCGGACGAAGTGTACGGAGACATCGAATAAACTGGTTAACTTGAATTATTATAATTAAATTGAATAAATGTAATAAAATCTATAAAACACAAGAAATATAAACATCGCTTCTTACAAGAGGTTATGTAAATTAGAAAATCCTACCGCCACTATTCAAGTACAACGGCTACGCCTATTTCCGCTTAGCAATTACGAGCAACAAAAATTGTAAATAAATAATTCCACCTTTTATTTATTTAAAATAGATCATATATTTGTTTTATTACAAATTGGAGTCAACAATTTGGGGCCGTACAAAATAAAAACATTATTAAGGAAAGTCTTCGAAGTTTATAACAAAACTGAATTCAATAATTCCAATTAGTATAAAATAATAATATTAACATACAACATAGATACAACACACAATAATTTGTAATTCCGTCATATTACAAATTGGCGCATCCAACGCGGGGCGTAAAGGTATAACAAAGTTAAAAAACATAATTCAACAAAAAGATAACGACAGAACAAGTCAAATAAACACAGATCAATGAAACAAATAGCATATTACAAATTAGCGCCCAACCAGTAGTGTTGAAGTTAGGTAAAACTTACAAACCCAATCGCAACTAATAATAATAGCCTATAGCTAACCTATCTTTTAGCGGCGACTGTTATAAGCCATACGAAATGGCACGACGAGCAACTTCACAAAAAAGAACACAGAACCCAGAGACAAAAGAAGGTATGCAAGAACACGAGGCAGAAGCAGTCATGGATAGTGAAGTGGAACAACAGGCGGGTGACAGTGGGGAAGCAAGAAGAGGCCCGAGTTTACAAGACCTAATGGATTTTATGGCCGAACAGTTAAAACAAAATAATGAAAGCTTGGGAAACAAATTGAAAGGAATAATGAAAATTTAAAACAAACTATTAATGAAAAATAAACAATACAAATGAAGATATAAGGAAACAAAACAAAGATCTAAGACAAACTATTAATAAAAAAATTGAAAATGTCAATGAGACAATTAGCCAAAAGATTGATAGGTACAATGAAGCTGTAAAACAGCAAATAGCAGAAACAAATGAAAGGTTAGATCGAACTAACGAAGCACTTTTACAGTTCAGAGAAGATATAATTACCCACATAAACAACATAGAAGGTAATAATAAGATTAAAATAGCAGCAATACAGCAAGAAACGCAGGAAAAATTACAAACGCAGAACGGAATACAAGATAACATATCCGGGAGAATAGATTATGTTAACAATGAGACAGATCAAGTAAAGAAATCAAGTGAGTCATAACAACGAGAAAATTGTGAATATACAACACAAAGAATTATATAAATAGAAAAATAGTTTTACCTTTTTCTTTTCCGTCTGGTGGCCTTTATTCGTAAAGGATAAAGGCCACCAGACGGAAAAGATAAAGGTAAAACTATTTTACTATTTATATACATATAAATGGCCTGGATACCAAAAAGCATGGATCTAAAACAAAGAATTAGTAAACATAAAGGGAGAACTAGAGGTTTTGCGCAATAGGCCAATGTACTATGCTCACCATACTGTACCAGATAATAGGGAACATATAAATTTTAGAGACTACAGAAGGAACCCTATTGAATTTTTGGAACGAATAGACGAATGGCTCAAAAGAATAAAGGAAAACCGATGGAATATAATAAAAAATTTATTAGATGGTTGCTTCAAAGGTATAAACGATAATTGGTGGTCAGATACTCGTAATGAAATACACACTTATGATGAATTCAAGAAGGTATATAGGTCAAAATACTGGTCAGAATCAGTACAAAACATTATTAGGGACAATCTCTGTAATGGGAAGTTCAACGCCACCCGAGGTCAGTCACCAACTGCTTACTTCCTTGGAAAAGTGTGCTTAGTCCGTAACCTAGAGCCACGCATTCCAGAGGAATGCCTAGTGGCAAGTTGTCATTTCATTTTAAGGAGAGGATAGTCTGAGCTAGACTCTGTGGCCAAGTAAAAACCATAGGAGCCATGGAAGCATTACTAGAGATCTACGAAAAAGAGGACTATTACCGTAGATCCCGAAGACAGTATGACCGACCAAACATAAATAGGGAAGACCAAAGTAGGGACCAGTGTCAGAAAATAAACCATCTCCGCGCCAGTAACAATAATAATAATAATAATAGCACCTATCATAATAATAACAATCATAATAGTAATTACAATAATAATAACTAGGGGGCGGATTTCTATGACCTAAAAATGTAGGAAATATGCATGCATTTATGACCTAAAAAACATTAAAATATGACCAATAAAATCCAAAATATGACTTTATTAATGACACGTCTGTGTTACATTTTTATTTTATGTATTAAATATAGAGCTAATCCTGATAATTATTATTTTTATTTATCTACTTCAAATGAGTGTCTTTAACATAGTAACACAATGCAGCAATCACAAACTCATTTAACTGCATTCTGCAAAACAGTACCAACCTTGCAAGGGACAGAAAAGTAATTAAATAATTTTACTTGCTCAAATCCCATTTAACAACCCTATTAAAAATATTCATACCTGATCTCAGTCATCATTATCAGCTGAATTGTTGCAGTTAATGACGACATGCATTTGCAGGTTGTGAAATGAAAATCCTCTCCCGTTGTCGCTGAGAATGGTCTTGTAGCGAGAAAAACTTCTCTCCACATCACACAAAGTAATGGGGACGTACTTACAGTAAATAAACTTAGGTCAAATAATGGAAATTAATTTTCTAATTCTGAACCTGGTTCATTTCCGCACAAAATCTCACTTATGACACACATTTGCAAAATTCCAGGATTCTTCTCCAGTACACTCACTAATTTTGCACGAACTTTGCTTGCTACTATTCCTTTCGCGCGTTTTAACTCTTGCTCTGTTTATTTTACAATATTCTGTGCATCACTTAGTTCAGAACCTGAAGCTTCTAGCTGGGTGAATTTGCTCGGTAAGAAACCGAAGTTGGATTTCAAGTAAGCCAGGTCAGTTTTTATAGTGGAACATGAAAACAAGTCTTGGATTATTTTCACTGACGAAGAATTTGGTTCCAAGGAGTTCATGATCTTCTCCACGGTGTCGTAATTGTTGCAGTAATATACCGCACCTTCAATCCAGGTACCCCAGTGTGTTAGGACAGGCTGGGGTGGAAGGGGCAATGAAGGCGCTGCATTTTTAAATGCATGCAGGCGGAGTGGTGATTTCTTAAAGGCTTTCTTTCCATTTGACATTAATTTATCCACTTCCGGGTAGTTACTGCGAATTTCTTCGGCCATTCTATGTAAAGCATGCGCAAGGCATGTTACATGTATCATCTTCGGATATAACATCTTTAGTCCCTTGGCTGCTTTCATCATATAAGGAGCCGCGTCAGTAATAAAGAGAAGAACATTCTCTCTTTTTGCCCCATTTGGCCACAGTACATTCAAAGAATCGTCGAATAAGACAGCAATACTTGAATGATTTGTCCTCTCTAGCACTTCACATGCTAGGAGGAATATTTCTACAGGTCTGTCTTCTTTTAGTGTTCCAACAATCACGTTTGCAACATATCTCCCATCAACAACTGTTGTTTCATTAATTGAAACCCATAGTTTACAGTCCCCCACACTACATCTTATTTTATCCAGCACCTCTTCGTAACACCCAGTCAGATTGTTCTTCCTCAGCGTCGATTCATTTGGATCCGGATGTTTCGTATATTTCTCCAGAAACTCTCTCAAGCTTTGATTGTTAAACTTTTTCAATGGGATGTTGGATGAAATCTTTGCCCTGCAGAGATCCTTCGTAAACTCTGAAGTGTTGGAAGATGAAGTTGAAGTACTAGCAGATTTTTTGAATAATAGAAGTTGTCTACTTTCGACTGATGACTGATTTGTAAGCAATCTTTATGTTTTGCCGTATTACAGTGTTGCTGCAAAGTGAAGCGTTTCTCAGCGGCGACTTTAACTTCACACAACTTACAAAATAAAATAGTGCCATCGGTACTAAATATTTTATCGCCAAATTCTCGAATAAAACCTCGCAACTTTTCATTCACCAAACTCTTTATTCTAGGCATGATGGAAACAAGCTGCGGACACACCGAATGAGTGAATGACCATTACAGGGGAAGGTGAAAGTTTATAAAATGTAAGTATAACCCTCCCCCTCCATTCACTTCTGCCCGCTGTCATTATCGCTCACGGAGGCAAACAATATTTGCCTCGGTACTTGAAAATCCGCATTAAAAAGACATTTTACACCTTATTCACCATTTCTCCGAATGTATAGATATTTAAAGGTATCCTGAAAGATGTTTTTACTACTTTAACAAACCACAATTTGTTACGGAACGAATAAATGCATTTTCGTGTGAAAAATACCATTATAATCCATTTTCACTGTAAATATGCTGTAAAACTTCATAAATGTCTAAATATGCATATGAAAAGTTAAAAAATATAACTTAAATATGCATTTTAGTACGAAATATGCAACAAAACTTAAAAACTACCGAAATATGCAATTATATGCACAATAAAACACTATCAATCTTCATGAGAATACTTGGAACAAGTTTAAATCAAATCATAATAAGTTTTATGACATATCATAAAAATCCGCCCCTAACAACAATCACAATAACAATAATAATAACAGATACAGATCTAGGAGACGAAGTTTTGACAATGGAAGAGAGTACCAGAACAACAACAGAGGTAATGAAGATAGAAGAAATCAACATAGGAGTAGAAGTATCGAAGATCATCCCTCAAGATCTCAAGAAGAAAGAAGGGAATTTACCCAGACTTTAGAAATCAAGAAGAGACTTCACGAGATAACCAACCACAAGATAGAGTGGGAAACTAGACTCGGCAGTGAGAATAACAAATAGCCCATCACTCCAGGGATTTGACGGGGAGATGACTATTAAGAATTATCATGAGAAAATTACAATTATTAAAGAAAATAATTACTTGAAAAACATTAGAGATTAACTTACAGAAGAAGAATCGCCTTCTGAAAATAAACAAAATAACCAAATCATTTTTATAACTGCTGCATTACAAAGGGTATTGACGGATGTGATGATTGATACCGGGGCAAATGTGTCGTTGATCGACAAAGTGGAATTAAATAGAATAAAAGGAATATGCAACGAGAACATACCAACACTGCCAGTAAGTAATATGGTGATCGTGGGAGCTACTGGTAGGTCAAATATAACCGTAAGACAGCAAGTGATGTTGGAGGTGTCCAGCCAGGCCAACATGTAACGTATTCCCGCGTTACAAATCCAGGGAACCCATCTTAACTGAGCTCTGCCAATTACATTGGCTGCCTACGTTGTAACGAACTGTATTCAAATCAAATTAACTGAACAATTTACTTACTATCTGTGTAAGGAAGCAAGGAAAGGTATTTTACTGATTTACGCACTCATTTTTAAGTGTAACAAGACGACTTCTCTTTATTTAACAACAGTTACTGACAGACCCCATGACATCACTAATTAAACTAAAATATTTAAATGCTTTCATAAAACTTTGGGATCAAATTGTTTCTATATCGCTATACCTCGGATCCGAGTTAACTTTCTGTATTTTAATAGTAAAGTCTTTTAATTATTTTCAATTCATTATATTAGCTTGCAAGACTTCTTTAAAAATTTGAAGAATCGTACTAATACTTGGTACGATAATAAGTTACATTAACATTTAAAGCGTTACAACGTATGATAATTAAATTTTTACAGTAAATACTTAGATTTTCTCTTTTACAATGTTTACATAAAATTAATCGTCTTTGAAAAGTCTCTTTTAGAAGTGTGTAGTGTAACATATATTATTGACCCTCGATAGACAGGCTATCGAGTCACCTTTACAATGGAATGTAGAAACCTCGTCCTGGGGTGTCCGTCTTGGGAGTCCTTGTAGTCGGCGTCATCATCCGGGTCGCGTTTTTGTCAAGAAAAGCTAGGATGTTCACAGAGGAGATTGGAGCTTCTTTGGTGTATGGATTGTAGATTCTCAGATGTCCTAAACAGCGTCTTATGCCTGGTATACGTGACTCTATGAAGTTCCTGTAGATCACATCTTCAGGAATGATGTTGAAAATTGAGTTACTTCTTGAAGGGAGTCGTCATCTTGTTTAACACTATTTCTGTCTTTTGTGTTACATATTATGTCTTTTTGTTATCACATATTTATATTTATTGGTACATAACACACGCTTTTAGCAGTAGTATCTAGTATACTATATTTAAATTAAAACAAATAAATTAGCAACATTTTGTCAGAGCTTTCGCTCGTACGTCTGCACTCCGTGAAGTCAACATAGCGAGAGAGCGTTTTTCTGCTCGCTTCGACTGGTACTTAACAAAAGGGAGAAGGGCAACTACTCCGCGAGAATATAGTCCCTATCTTTATTTAAGTTAACATTTTTTTAATTACAAAACTTATGCCTTAATAAACATATATAATTTAAGTGAGTTATTTTAACGACTATTTGTGTCTTCAGATTTTTAATTATTAAAATTAGGGTTTTTATCTTATTCTAAATTACAGACGACTCGGTAGACACGTCGAGTCCGGAATTAACAGGTCACCGCATGATAACAGCAAAGGGTTAAATATGACAATAATAACTTTTTACAAATTTCCCTTTTTATTAGTGTTTCTTGGGACCTCTTAATTACTTCTTATTCTCATACTGAGTACATACAGGTGTTTTAGGTATTATAGTGAGATTTAAAATTGCTTAATCGCTCGCAAACTTACTTTTTAAAATTCTTTCTTTTTACAATTACTGTTTCAATTTAAATCGTCACAAACATGATTCCGATGGTGTTTCTGGCAGCTCAAGGCTTACCATTTAAAGTAATTCTTGGGTGTGATATGCTACGGCGCCACTCAGCAGTTATTGATATTGGCAGTGGAAAAATAACACCTTTACCATGAACAAGGGGAATAGTCGAGTGAGATAATAGGCCGCAAGTGCGCCACTCACAGTCGGCATTCATTCACCTTGATACGTGATGACTGAGAGGAGTCTATAACACCAGTCAAGGAATCAACCTACACAGAAGATGAAGCGTGGGACCAAAAACTCCAAGAAATTCATTTATTTCAGGTCACCAGTACGAGTGAAATTACCACAGAACAAAAAAGGCAGTTGGTAACCATATATAATAAGTATAGAAAAGTATTTTCAGATTTGCCCGGAAAAGCCAATGATTTTATTTGTGAATTGCCATTTCATAACCCGATCAATTTCAATAGAAAATAATACACATAGAGCAGTCTCTGAAACCAGCCGTAGAGAAGTAAATCCAGCTGATGATAAAACAAGATATAATTGAGTATAGTTAATCTCCATAAACCTGTCCAATTCCTGCAATACAAAAAAAAGATGGAGCAATGGAAAAAATAATAAATAAAGAAATAATATGAATAAAATAAAAAAGAAAATAAATTTTTGGTTATAACAGATTATTTTCTCCAAACCCCGTTTAGACAAAATAACCATGTTTTGGTGGGGGGGTAATATGTAACGCGACGAAATGAAAGACCTAATAAGCGATTAAATCTAATATAAAGTGACCCTTAATGAAACCATTTACATAACCTTGGTGAAGGAATAAAATAGAAATTACCAGAATTACCAAAAGTAGTACCATGCAATAAGTAATAATTAACGTATTTAATTTATAAGCAAAGAACGGTGTATTAAGATTTAAGAGTGATCAAAACAATTAGTGAGTGGAAAAAATAAGTGAGAGCTGACAATTGCTAATCACAGAAAGGACTGTGGCAATTAATAGCAATTATTCAGTGAACACAAGTGTACTAATAACAAACTGAAACAAAGTGTAACAGACTAGATAATAGTAGTACTTACTCATTGTCATATTTTAATTTGCAAATCTTAATGTTAAGTATTAATTTGTTAATTACTGTTATTGTTCAGGTATTCAAGAAAAAATGACTATCAGTGTGTTAATACACAGAATATATGATTTTGATTAACAGAAATAAGAATCCTATATCATTAATTTAAAATGATATATTAAAGGACATTTATGACAAACTGTTAGTATAAAGATATAATATTAGGAAGTAAACAGTTGTTGAAAGCTCAGTATTATGGATTAATGTCAATTAGAGTTAGTCATTAGGATATATAATTGTATTAATATGTTTAGCTCATGTTTAGGTTTTTATTTTTATGTCATGTAATAATTATAATTCATCAAAGAGTAATAAGCCAAAAGGCTACATATTATTTATAGATTGAAGGATTGTAATAAAGGAAGTGCCCAAAACATAGGCCAAATCAACATAAATTTGTTATAAACCAACTACCAAATTATTATGTTACTGTAAACCTATAAGAAATAATATAATCACTAAGTTAGGCCTTATTCAGATATTAGTAACAACGTTGTAATAATTTCATGAAATGGTAAAATAACTTTATAAATGTTAAACTACTTAAAGACCTAGGAAATAGAATTTTGGTAAAATGTTAAAACAATTATTAGAACACTCACATATAGCAAGTGAGATACCAAAATGTTTGTAATTTTGTAAAGAAGATCATGCTGTAAATTAATTTTAGGAATATTCAATATTAATTAGCGAGTAGTTTTAAGTAGGAAATATAAAATTTGTAAATCTTAAATAATCAGGGTCACATGACCTAGTAACCTGACGTTTTTGACCAATAGGAATTTTGCTAATTTTGGCCAAACACGTCGAGGGCAGAAGAAAAATACATTATTCTATTGCTAGACTTGAAAGTGATCAGTTAAAAAATCTGTGTCTCTCTGAAAGAAGAAGTATATCTTAGAATCGTATCTGAGTCAGACAAAAAGAAAAAGTTGAAAAATATTAATAGAAATGATGATGCAAGGAAATTATAACATAACGTATACCTAGAAGGAACGAAGAATTAAACAAAAAATATTTTAACATTTAACTGATTATTCTACAAGTGGGTAAGAAATAACCTAATTAAAAGACACTTTTAAAATTACACTACACCAGAACGATTTCCACTAACACTTATGCACCAGAACAATAGTGAAGAAACTAAGTTAAAAACAGTGGACAATTTAGGTAATTCATTTTATTTATAAAACTTGTGTAAAAACATTTGGAATTTTATTACACATAAAGCCGGCGTGACCAAGAGGCGCCATCTTGAAAATATTCCAGTGCATCCTGGGAAGACGTCACTTCATCTTGCTCATGAACCAAATTATATAAATATTTTTTATTGTGTTCTGTTTAGTTTTAAGTCTTGTTATTTTAGCGGATAAGAATTATTTAATTTGTGATGTACTTCTTTGTGGGCATTTCTAGCTTCAATAACAGTCCTAAGAACCCCGAACTGAGTATAATACACGAAAACGATTCAGACTCGAACCGCAAGCAAGAATCCATACCCATATTTTGTAAACTCTACTCCGGAGTAATGAGAATTGTATTTACCAAAAAATAACGAAAATACTTTCCTTAATTGAAGTAAACTGCTTTTTATTTTAAATAAAAAGTAAAATAGAGAATTTTATTACAGCCAAGAAGAGTTGAACAACTACGAAGACTTAATTAAAAACATAACGCCAAGTTACGGTAAGTCAACTACCCTCAAACGGGATACCCTATACCATAATTAAACTTAATACCTATGAAAGATAACTTGAAGTTTTTAATTAAATTGAATAATTGTAATAAAATCTATAAAACACAAGAAATATAAACATCGCTTCTTACAAGAGTTTATGTAAATTAGAAAATCCTACCGCCACTATTCAAGTACAACGGCTACGCCTATTTCCGCTTAGAAATTACGAGCAACAAATATTTTAAATAAATAATTCCACCTTTTATGGAGTCAACAACTTGGAGACGTACAAAATAAAAACATTATTAAGGAAAGTCTTCGAAGTTTATAACAAAACTGAATTCAATAATTCCAATTAGTATAAAATAATAATATCAACATACAACATAGATACAACACACAATAATTTGTAATTCCGTCATATTACAAATTTGGGGCTTCCAACGCGGGGCGTAAAGGTATAACAAAGTTAAAAAACATAATTCAACAAAAAGATAACGACAGAACAACTCAAATACCACAGAACAATGAATCAAATAGCATATTACAATATATATATAGGGATTCACACATCGCACGCACAGGCACACACACTCACATACACAAACACGTTCACTCAAATAATTGTTCTGTTGTGTTTGACATTCCTTTCGTATTCATACACAGGTCCTCATGATGATAATAAATACTGTTGAAACGTCGACACAAATTTAAAATTTGTGTTATTTTTTTTAACGGAAAAAAAATTAACTACCAACGTTCAAGTCTCACTTCCGTATGTTACAACAATATAATGCAAGTCCAGTATAATGCAAGTCCTGTATAATGCATTATCCGTATAATGCAATAATATAATCTATAATCTCTTTTTTTTATAAAATAGTAGGCGGCGTAGGGGCGATTTCGGCCTCTTAAGTCCTTGTCCTGAAAACACCAGACGCACTCTGTTCTATGGACCTTATTCTTCAACCCAGTTCAGCGTTGAAGCCAAGGTCAGCGCCAAGATTCGCTTTGGAAGAAGATCCAAATCATTCATACCGACCGAAGAAAAAGGCAACTTGCTTATTCGCAGATTAGTAGGTGCGCACACTCGCCACACCGCCAAACTCACAAACTAAATTTACTCGCAAACGATTCCGTGACAGATGCGAGTGAGAATGTTATTAAGCGAGTACAGTAAATTATCCGGAAGCGTTCACACGCGCACACCACTAACGAACCGGTTCGCGTCCCGAGTTTTCAGTTGTGTGCCCGGGTTATTAATAGCGCTGGAGGGAAGTTGAAACAGTGCTCTGCTCATTACGTGAAAAAATGAGTAATGGGTCAGTGTGTGCTCTGCTCTTTAACGAAACTTAAATTGGGCAACAGCAGTGTGCTGGCTGCTGCTAATGATTCGGCTAAAATAATATCCGTGACCACTAAGTTATCACCTGGTCCCTGTGCGGGCTTCATCCTTCCAGAGCTTTCTCGGTCGTCCTCTCTTTCTTTTACCTGTTTCTCTGGGTTCAAACACTTGCTTTACAAGTCTTTCCTCGCCCATCCTCATTACATGTCCCAGCCGACTAAGTTGTACTTGTTCCACTGTTATTGCTACAGGAATAATATCAAACTTTTTTCTAAATATTTCATTTCGAATTCTACCTTTTATTGTCTTCTCGTATATTTTTCGAAGAAAACATCATTTCAATACTAATTAGCTGGCTTTTTATTCTCTCATCTGTTGTCCATGTTTCGCTTCCGTAAGTTAATGCTGGCTTCATGATTTTTCTGACTATTTCTGTTTTTATCCTAGTGGGTATTTCTTTTGTACCCAGGAAACTTGATTTAATAATATTGAATAATCTTCCTGTTTTCGCTACTCTTTCATTTATATCTTCCTCTAAATTTCCTTTGCTCTTAATCACTACACACAGATATTGTAACGTCTCGCGAGTAATTTCTTCTCTACGATCGCCTTTTATAGTTACACTGTTTGTATTCTGATAGTGTTATTTATTTTTAATTCGGAGTGTGTGTTTATAAAAATATTAACCAATATATCCAGTATTCTTTATTATCGATTACTATTCAGTTGTTTGTAAAAGAGTATAAGAGAGAGAGAGAGAGAGAGAGAGAGAGAGAGAGAGAGAGAGAGAGAGAGAGAGAGAGAGAGAGAGAGAGAGATTCCTCTCTTTGAGGGCGATTTGATCGTTTGTTTTTACGCGCGTTGCATCAGCTGTTTTCTATTTGCGAACCAATTACAGGTTATGTTATTCGTAGTACAGTTGGTGATGTGTAATTTTTTAGTTTATTAAGATAGGCGATCTCACCCAAGAAGTGACTATTCAAAATTTTCAGACCAATATGGTTAGATGAGATTTTCTATGTTCTTCGATATTCTAGCATCAATTGTGGTTGTTCAACGGATGTCTCATATGTAGTGGCTTGTGCTGAATCGTTTCATTAAATTATGATGTGGTTCTTTCCGAATTGTAGTTACTTAATTTTTAAAATTTGCTGGACATGTTTTTTGGTCATCTCTTCACTTGAAATCCAATTTAACAATTAACAATTCTTGTTGATTAGTTACTCTTAGCAACCAAGAATTTTATGATATTTTATTGGCTAACCTAGGTACAGTTTTAGTAAATAGGCTAGTATTAATTATTATTATTTCTTCCCTTCTTTTAGGAAAAATATTCCTTTATTATTTTTAACTATAATCAAATTTATTTTTTATAAGGTTTTTATTCACATCTTTACATAAGCTTAGGTACTTGTATTTTATAATTTAATGATTTATAACTTGGTTTATTTCTGACTTATAATTCTGTAAATGTATTATTACTCTGGGCACTATTTTCCTTTTCTACCATCTCATTACTTTATTCTAATTAGCAATTATTAATTTCTTGTATAACCCGGGATCCTTTAAACATAAACAAAAATAATATTTTAATTACATTGACTTTGCCTTTGTGGCCTAATAACACAAAACTACAACAACCTATTATTAAACTTATAGTTCATTACTATAATACTGCATCTTCACTTATTTGTGATTGATGTCCTTTCAATTTTTAACATTTACACATATCATACTATGTTGCACTTTGTACACACCGCACTTTTATGGTAACACTTAGTACATTGTTTTTAATTTCTATAGTGTTTTATGGTACAAATGTTTTCATAGCATGATACTTAATCCCTCATTTCTGACTTTTGGAATGGGTAACTACTGACTTTCTATTCTTATTATTATACAAATACTCCTTTATTTCTTATCAGTGTTGATCACTGTTTATGTAATGTTACAATATTTATAACTTTTTACTTGTTCTAAATATTTTCCATCAAGTTCTATACTGTGATTCTCTTCCGAATTTCCTATTACCATAGTTTTAGTCTTCTGTATATTAATTTTCATGTTTTTCTTTCTAAGTTCTTAACTAAATACCTTTATGTTATTCTGTAACTATTTTTCTGTTTCTCCTATAACTATTAAATCGTCTGCGCAGCATAATTCTGTTATTGTTATTATCTTTATAGATAATATATAGAGTGCGCTAACGTGATGTGGTATACGTTAGTGACCGCTGTACTGTGGTTTGGCTGAAGAAATAAGTAGTTTCTATTCACCATACCAGTTTTTCCTATTTCATAATTGTGGTTCTTACCGTTTCCATTCTCTTTTACAGTTTATCATGTGAAGACTATTTTCTTTTACAAGCGCCACCTCCTCTAAGGAATCTAATAATCAACACGGCAATGCTAACACCAGGTACAATTGTTCTAAACGAGTCCATGGAACTGCAGCTGTAACAGTCTTTCAAGTTCTTTAACCACGAAGTGCGCCTACTCCGGGGATTACAATTCATTTTTATCTTCACTACATTAAAAATAAAAGAAATATTATTAATAAAAATAAATAAAATTAAAGAATCATCATAAATAATTAAAAATAAAGAAATTATTAATAAAATAAAAATAAATTATCTTCTACTTATAAATAAAAGAGATTATATCTTCCTATTCACATTATGAGCCAAAAATCTAGTTTTATCAGTTTACCAGTGTTGGTAATTTCTTTCATACTTTGCATTCATTCTCAGGCACGTGGCATGGTATACTCTCCACGATCATCGAAGTAACACAGATATACGGCAGGAACTGAATGGTATAAATATACTCGACAGGATTGCCCGGTATCGGCTGGATTGGTGGAACATCTTTGCCGAATTGATGACTGCGCATCTCCAAACAACTATGGAACATAAGCCGTGGGGACGGAGAGGTGTGGGACGTCCGAGGAAGCGCTGGAGAGACCAGCTCCAATCTTTGCTTATTTGAGACCGAAACAAACTACCCTTGGTTTAATCCTTGCATATGATAAAGATGAGTTTGCATTCTTCTACTTTATTTCAATATTAGAGTCTATATTGTACCGCTAAGAACTACAGAAGAAAAGCTAACACGGCGGGGATTGGAAATGCGCAGTGAAATCTTACATTTAACTTGAGCGTAGGCAATTAGCGTTAAGTGTGTGACGTCACATGGCAGACACATTAACGCACGTGACAATTACACACGCACACACACCGTACGCTGTCTACCATTTCTCGTCATTATGGACGTAATTATCACTTATTTAACGCTAACGTGAATTTAATAGCGTACTTTGAGGTAACTTTGACAATTTGATTACAACATTCATAGCGCTTCGCTGTCTCACTTTTATAATAGGCCCAGATTCACAGATCGTGAAGTACAGTTATTACTTTATTATTTTAACACTTGTCGGTGGCGAGAGTGTTGAATGGCTAAACCAACGAAGTCAGGAAATTACAATAGTTTATAAAAAAACGAATTTTACATTTTTACAAAGCAAGTTCCACTATTTGTAACTTCTTCTTCTCTACGCCAAGGTAGAGAAGAAGGCTTGCAGATTATTCTACGTTTACTGAAGCCATCTCTTCTTTCGTCTACCTATATCTCGTCTTCCTTGAGGTTTGTGTCTTATTACTTGTTTAGGTAGTCTCATATCTTCCATTCTCTCGATATGCTGCCTCCAATTTATTTATCTTTCCCTTATTCTGCTGACCATAGAATAACTTGGTTTTTATTTCTTCATTTCGTACTTGATCTCTAAGGGTGCAATCTTTAGTTTTTCTCAAGAAGTGCATTTCTCTTGCTTGTATTATTCGTTCATCATTTCTCGTCATCGTACAAGTTTCACTTTCATAAGTTAAAACAGGTGTTGCCATTAATATATAGAATTTCATCTTGACAACTTTCCTTGCCTTATTTCCAAGTGTTCTCTGTCTAGTGCCACATATCATTTGGCATCTATTTATTTTTATATCGTTGTCGCTATCATACACTCATAAGTTATATCGCACCCTGGAAACTTGAAATGATACACCTGTTCTATAGCATGATTGTTTATAACTATCTTGGAACGTTTCGGATTCTTTCCTCTAAAGGCTATAACTTTTGTTTTCTGGGTCGATATTCTAAGATTATATTCTTCGCATATTTGGCTCAAGTAGAAAACTGATAATTAGTGATCTTTTTCTGTTTTTTGGATAATACCCTGATCATCCGCAAATAGCAATGTATTGATACACTGCCTGGTTGGTGTCAATTTAATTCCGTGGTTTATTTTTTCCTTCCATTGTCGCACAACCTCGTCCATATAGATTGTTAATCAAATCAAAATTAACAATACAAAATAATAACAGTCTGTTTGTAGAAGTATTTATAATAAGATAATGTATACGATTACTCAAGTATCCAGCAAGAAATTCCACCAGTTAAGAGTCCTCAATGAGCTTGTACGAAATCTGAATTTATCAAAAAGGTAGGCACAACTTTTACTTTGAGAAAGACTAAGGAAGATTTGGAACACAGAATGTCGCTTTAGAACGTTGAGGATTGGTGTATAACAAAATGGACGGACCGCAAGCGTTGGAAGCTGGATGTATCGAGAACCGTAAAGAAAACTTGCATATTATGATGATGACTTTAAAAATGTAATAATATTTTTTCTGTGTAACGATTTGTCTACCTATTAATTTAGGTTGTAAAAAGCAATGAAACAAACCATATTATATTTCCTCTTTTAATGACTATACGGAAACTACAAACAGTTCAAAAAAAATATTAATAAAAGAAACAACGCGGTTGCCTTAACTCGATTCTGAATGACTTTGTTTCTCAGAGTAACATAAATTACACAAGTTATGTAAGACTGTAATTGCAGTGCTGAAAGTAAATTCCACGGCTCTGCCTGACGGACTGTTTTGCCAACTCGTAACACATTTTTTCTCTCTATGTAACTGGAATTTCCCCAATGACTAATGGCTGAGTATTTGTTTATACCGGGTCTGGAGAATGTTAAGAATTCTTTACGAATTCTCTGTGCGGAAAAAATAAGTTCTCCTTCTTCAATGCGGGAAAACGTTTTCTTATACAAAACCATTTATTGTAAGTTTTAAACTGCCTTAAACACACTCTACAAGTGTGATTGTCAGAATACTAAGAATTATACTTAATGATTCAGTTTGTAGTTAAAAACATAACTACATTTGTTGTAGAAGATGGAAGCACAAGAATATTGTACCTCAGAAATAGTTAAATAATTGGGTACACGTTTGAATAAGCAGCGCCCGCTATTATAATAAATTATTTTTTCAATTTATAGAAAATTAAGTAATTCGATCATTTCATGGTATAGCCTTTTTATTGAAGTGTACACAAAGGCACAATAATGACTATATGGAAACAAATATTTATGTTTACAAATATATAATCATAAAATACAGAGCAAACTAATAGCAGAACAAACACAAATAAACACAAAACACGACACCGTTTTAAAACACTGGAAACACTTAAAAACGAAGCTGTAGAGCGTACCACAGCTGCACACAAAAACAACAATGTAAACAAGCAAAAGCCACAAGAGTTGTTACCGTCAGAGGCTCAGACGATGCGTGTAATAAAGAAAAACTGGTTCAGGCTATAAGGTAAAAATTGTACATGTTTACCAATAAAGAGCATAGCGTTTCGAATCAGTAGTACTGTACTTGTAATTAGTTAATCAACGGACACGTCATGGACAACAAAATCCAAATAAAATAAATGTCTTTAAGCATTTTTTAGAGCTTAAATATATTTTACTTAAAAAAACTTGCTGAAAACCCTGAAATACACGACTTTCAATGTGAGAAATAAAACTTTGGAGACAGGAAATATTGTCGTTTATGCTGATTTACCTTTACAAAAGGTAGTGTAGCAAATGGAAGGAAAGTCAATGTTACAGTAATAGTTTAATGTCATTACAGAATGTTCTACATGTTTCTCGACAATCCCAGCAGAGCCCAGCTGTAATGTTGTGTGCGTACGTGACACTTAACATGCCCCAACAAACGCAGACCATACTATACTGTGTTCAACGCCGCTATAAATTACGCTCTAGTGTTTTCGAGTAGTATTGACGCGTATTATGGATTATTCTGGAATTCTAGTGCTATCTATTTAAACAGCGACAGCTGCCGCTTAGAGTTCAGTTTAAGTGGCGATTTATTCAAGCGAGTTTTGAAGTATTGTGGCGAAGTGTTATAATCGTGGGGGACTCTATTAGCTGACATTACTATTGCGTGTGGACAAGTTTTGCTCGGGTTATTGTTCAAGTTGATTATAAACTGTATTTGTGATGAAATAAAGCTGGTAATTAATGACTTCATTGGTGTCTTGTTCTTTGTTTTCCACTGTACCGTACGACGATCAGGGAGACCAGCGTAACAATAGTGACCAGAGTGTAAACATTGGAATCCAGTCACAGCGTTGCTCCCGTCTCAATAAGAAACACAAACAGAGCAGCCTACACTCAGACGCAAACTGCTGACGCTGGGGATTCGCTGATTTGCTTTGGCCGTATGGCCACTGCTGACTGGAAAACCTATCGAACAGAAACGCATTAGAATAAAATTTATACGGTGAAGTTGTTTGTTATAGCATGTATTAACCGTAATCAACTCTCTATCGTAGGATTGTCATATGTTATAAAACACTTTTTCGGAAACAACTACAGAATGCACGTTACCAAATAAGGTAAATGCAACATTATCATAAAGAATATCGGTATGGAGAACCTTACATGTCTTCCATGTTCTAAGATTTACATTTAAAATCGTTTTCCTAATGTAATATTTCCATAGAAACTACTTGTTCCTTCAGCGTTAACCACAGTACAGTGGTCACTAACGTATACCACCTCACGTTAGCGCACTCGATTTTCAGATGATGGTGGTCGATGGCATTGCCAAAACGTATGGTTTTGCAGAAAACATTGGACCACGGCCGAACAGCCCGGGAAGGAATTTTAAAGCTAAACTACTTCTTTGTTGCCAATAACGTAGTACACATATAAAAAATTAACCCATCCCCCTTCAACTGTCATTTTCGTTTATAGGAAAATACTCACTCACCCCTTCAACTACCCTTTTCATTTATAGGCATCTACCTTTCTACAGTGGATTTTTTAGGACCTTCCTTTCAGGATACTATATTTATCAAAATTAAGAACTTTACTGTTGTTAAAACTTAAAACGTTGCAGGTCGACATGTAAGCAAACTCAGACAAATGTGCTAAAAATTATTTGGTTCTGTTTGAATTTGCCGCAGTTATCGTTCGCCATAGAAAACAAATTCTACACACAGACACATAGACAGACAGACACACAGACACTTTTCGGAAAATTACTTTTTTCTTCATGTTTTGAGGGTAGTACAATCAGAATCAGCCCTTATCTCGAACACGATATTTTTCGCCATCACCATACTTCCATTTCCTTATGGAACATGGAAGTAAAAAACAAAGTTATGAAATGTTTCAGAACTGGAAATCAAAGAATGCGATATTCCTGGACGGTTGTAGACATGCTGGTGCAAGTCGTGTTCTTTAAATATCTTGGCTGCGAATGACCCAGTAATGTAAAAAGTAGAATTGCTCAAGAAAAACAATCACTTCTGGTGTCTACAAACGTGTCGCTGAAAACAAGGAAGCAATTTATAATCAGTTTTTTTGGAGGGCATAAGCACATATTTTTCGAAAGTCTGAACTACTAGTAAATTAAAAGATAAACACAATTTAGTGGTTGAGTCCAATTTTTACTAAACTTTTATTGCAATATATTAGTAAAAGTTTATTACTATTACTATTGCAATAGTTTATTACTAAACTATTAACATGCAATTATGCTTTCTATAAGCGCTTTCAAGCCTCTCGGCTCATCTTCAGGTAAGAACACAACAACCTTCCTAGAAACCTTCACCCTTTATATATCTTATCTACAACCCTGAAGCGTCAACTTGACATAAACAAACAGCAGCTAAATACTCATGTTACTCCTTAGCCAGCATACAATCAGCCGAGTCACCACCCCTTGTCTCAGTACTTTTCCATTGCTGCCTGTTAACTAAGTATCACAGTGCTACCAACCTTTAAGCTTTACATTTCCCTCTTCCTTAATATGTTTTTTCTTGCGATTTAATTACGGTTGCGCCGCCTCTCCCATCCTAGCTTCCATTGGCGCCGGTCTAAACAGTCCTGCTCTGTAAGTCCTCTTGCATTCATTGCATTCTCGACGTCCATTTTCCATGAATGTTTAGGTCTTCCTTTTTTTATTTTACAGGGTGGAGTCCATTCCCATACCGTTTCGCCATCTCTCTTCCGACATCCTTTTTAGGTGTCCGAACCAATTCAGTCTTCTAGCTTCTATTGTTTCTATAATGTCAAGGTGGATTCCCATCGCTTGTCTTTATCTCTACATTTCTCGCTCTATCAAGTTTTGTTAGTTTACAGCACCTCTACCAGTAATCCATCTCCATAGCTCTTATTTTGGATTTATTTCTTTTATTAATTTCCCACAGTTCTGCTCTATATAAGCCTATACGCGCGACTAGTTTTATATATTCTTATTTTATTGTTTTTGCCCTTAATATGTGATAAAATATATCTTGATTATCAAATTTCACTTTTAAATTAATTAAACTATTTAAATCCATTTTTTCGGTTGAAAGAAAGTTGAGAGAAGAACTTGAAATATTAAAGGAAAGATAAAACTTCTTAGGAAAAGTATAATTGCGTGTTAGTGGTTGCAATACGAGTAAATTGGAAAAGAGATACCTTGAGTCTTTTGCACTTTTGCAGTTTGGTGCTGGAGGCGTACATTAAGAATATTTTGGGAGAGAAGAGCACCAAATGACGAATTTTTTAAGACAGTGGGTGGCAAAATACGCCGGTGTTGGAAAGCTGATTGTTTCTCTCCTGTACTCACCTAATATCGTCTGCCGTCAATAATCTATTCCCTCCTCTCCTATTTTCTCCTTCCATTGTACTCTCAAGAACAATTGTTAATATTCCCATATCACGTCATATCCACTTTTCCTCTTTCGCAGTATTGAACTAAATGCATTCTGTATTTGTTTATGCTGTTAAATCCTCACTAATACTCATTTTGTCAGACGACATTTTAACACCGTTTTTACCCACACCCATGTCTCCGAACCTTAAAACTTATACTTCCTCCCGTCTCAACCCCTCTTCACCTTCTCGCTTAATCTCTTATCATTCGTATGACACTGTTCTTATGGGATTTTCCAGTTCCTGCAGACCTATGTCAACCCAATATCATCTCGGCTGCGCGGCACTTTCGTGATTCGTCAGCTGGAGTAGCCGAGGAGAGAGGGGGCAATGGAGCGCAGACTGGTGGACGCCATTGCACAATTTGGGCTATTAGGCCACAGAAGAGAGAGAGAGAAAGAGATTACATATAACATTAACAAAGACTTGTATTCTGTTGTACATGACGTGTCCGTTTATTAACTAATTATAAGTATAATACCTTCGCTCGCGACTTGTTGACAACTCTTTGTTGACTTGTTTACTGCCTATACTCTGGGGGGGGGGGGGATAATAAAGCAAAACTGTGTTTGGTAAAGCAAACGTTTAAGTGTTTTGTTATGTACACGTTAGAAGTGGAATTTTGTTGTTTACTGCGCTAAACTTTGCTACTTATTTCTTTTTCTGAAACAGTTTAACCTAAATACTAGATCTAGATAATAACTGTAATAAATCACGATGTTAATTGATGACTCGTTGGGCACTTGGTGAAACATATCAATACAAAGGTTTTTAAAAATATATACAAACTTGGTGCGTTTCACAGTTTTTATTTAACTCTGACAGCTGTTTCAGCTTATTAGGCTATTCTCAAAAAGATCAGTGAACAACTAAAGAAAGACTTTAAGCGTGGTGAACATCTGTTTAGGGCGTGTATCGGAACACGTGTGGGCTGTGATGATGGAGGGGGGTTGGAGAAGCTAAGGATAGGTCAGCTGTTTGTAAAAACTAAACATAATCTGAATGCAAAATATAAAAGTTAACTAAACTAAATAACAACTTTTAACAAAGGAGATACACAGAATTCAGTTTGTTCATTTGTTAAATTTTTGTTAATTTTTATTGCTTTTTCTAATTTATAGAATTTCTAATAATTCAATTTGTTTACTTTTTTATGTGTTGTAGAGTAGTGTTATGTTTTTTATATCTATGAAGTGATTGTGTTGTAAGCAATGATCTGAAAAACGTGTATTGTCTGCATTAGTTAACTATGTATTTGTTAGAACATAAGAAGGGGATTTTAATATATTAACGCTCGTACGAGAATATTAGACACGATTTAAACATTGTATCATTACACCAGAAGGTTGAAGACCACAGAAGGAGATGGTGTGAACACTTGAATCGCATGCCTGATATCCGCCTATCTGTGGCTGCATTGGGTTATCACCCTGCCGGGAAGAGAGGTGTCGGTAGACAGAGGAGGAGATGGGTTCCGACAGGACTAAGGCCTAGTCCTTGGAGTGGCGATGATGATGATGATGACTTTATTTTACTACACTGTAAAGTAAGTAACCTATATCGTATTTGTTCGTTTACCTAATTTTGCTTTACTTTTTTCCCGTTTAATGCAAAATTTTGTTACCATAAAATTCACATATAAACAAAACAGCTGTTTTTCCCCGTCAAATCGCGTTAAACATTATTGACTGTAGATTTATGTGCATAGCATAATAAGTATAAAGAGATAAATAAATAAAATAAACAGACAAAGGAATACACAGCTACTGCTACTATTGATAATTCAATGCCCGCATTTTCATTTAATGTTATGCATAAGCAAATATTAAATGTTAAATAATTTAGCCTATCGTCTATGGGCCTACGATGTTAAAATATTTTTATTAAACATAGTTAAGTACATGGTTGTATAGTTAAACCTGATGATTAACAATAAGAAAAAGTTCACAAATTGAACCCTTAATATAAACCAAAGTCCAGTTGATCGTGTAAGCAAATTTATATATCTTAGTATTATAGTCAATGAACAATGGGACCACCACTCTCAGGAAATAAAGAGCATAATTGAAAAGGCAAGAGCAGTGTACACTAAAATGAGCAGTTTATTAAAAAGTCAAGATTTAACAATAAACACAAAGATTAGACTTTTACTCTGCTACGTATTCTTGGTCCTCTTCTACGGTGTAGAATCTTCGACTTTGACTGAAGCCACAACTAAACAATTTTGGAATCTTTCGAAATGAGGCTTTACAGTAGAACACTGAGCATTTCATGGACACCACATATAACTAATGTTGAAGTTCTTAGAAAGATGAAGAAAGAAAGGGAAGTTATTAACACAGTAAAGATGAGAAAGTTTGAGTATCTGGGACATCTCATGAGAAATGAACAGAGATTTGACTTATTTCAGTCCATACTACAGGGAAAAGTACTTGGAAAGAGAGGAGTTGGGCGACCGAGAATATCATGGCTGAGAAGACCTGGTTTGGCATGAATACAACTGACTTATTCCGTGCAGAAGTGCAGAGAGTTAAAATAGTCTGTTTGATAGCCAACATCAAAAACGGATAGGAACTATCAGAAGAAGAAGAAAAGTACATGGTATGTATGGAGAAGTAATTAGTCAGCATTGCTCAGTCACATCTATTCTTTAAAATAAATATTTTAGCCTGAAGGCGGCTAAAAAGGTTTGGTGTAGTCGATCTTAACTGTTACTTAAAGTGTCACTGTTTCATGAATCACACTGGCATTTAGAATGTTAACACAAATTTTTATTAGTGTTAACAGCTGAAGATATTTACTTGCAAAGGAAAAGAAAAAATTTCAAGAAGAAACAGTAAAAACAAAAAATTTTAGAAGAAATAAATAAGTTGTTTACGTTTAAATTATTCCAAATACACTTTTGATATCGTACAATTGTTTATCAAATTTCGAATTCACTTTATTTGGAAACAAGGTGATTAAATATTTTATCTCCAAAAAACTAAATATTTTGTACCCATCATAAATATCAGGCTATTAGAATGTACTATTGGCATACGGTTTCCGTGTTCACAGCAGTAGGCCTATATATATATATATATATATATTATAACTACACTACTATGCGTTATTGTAATGTAATGTTGTGTGTGAGTACCCACCTGCTGTCTGATCTTGCAGATTCTTCCGACTAGGGCGTGTGGATTTTGGATTTGAAGTTCGCAAGCTAGTAATCTCAAATTATTACAACAACACACATAATGGGTTACTTTAAAGGGGGAGAGTTTTGTGAGACTGGTAGGCTTTATCGTACAACAATAAAACACTGTTATATGGGGTAATAAAAGGTTGTTTATTACACCAACAACACACAAGAATAGAATGGTTATAATCTTATGAATTTTCTTATAGTCTATACAATGAATCGATGTTTTTCGATTGATTAATAGTGGAAAGAAACTGAACTCGTTCTTTGCGAGTTAATTGCAATTTAAATTTGACTTTATGAATTGATTTGAATTTAATTAAATTTATTTAATTAATTTGAATCTAAGTGTTCATGAAACAAAATATAAAACTCTGATATTAATTAGAATAATTAATTAAAATAAATTAGACGTGACAGTCTAGTTCACGTTGTTTCATTTCTAGTGATTCTACTTCTGATCTACTGCAGTATGATCTAAGATTAGATTGTCAGTTAAGATTTGTATAGCGCTTTTATACTACTTCTATTTCTTAACTATAACTTACTAAAGCCTTAAACTGCTATACAGATTATCACAACGAATTTACTTTTTAATTACTAGAGTCTTTGCTTTTTGTTTGGCACCTGAATTATTTGAATTACAATGTTTTAATTGAAAAATAGAAAATTTGATCTGAAAAATAAATAAATAGATTTTGCTTTCCTGTTATTGAAGAGGATGTCGTTCCGATTTCTCCCTCGTCGATTCGAGTCCTTGGTTAGAGAAAGTAATCTGCTTAGAACTGCTGTATTCGGTCGTGGAGTTCAAAATTCGGCAACACTCTGCTTCCTTGCTGTTTGTGAATATTTTAACGTCTGCTGTTGTCTGCTGGAAGTGCTTCCTGTCCCTCGTCGATTCGCACGTTGCACGTCAGCGTGTGTGTGTGTGCTTCGTTCGAGTGGTCGCTCTGCTCGTCAGCTGTTAACCATTAATTTAGACGGCCTCTCTGCTGTATTCTTGAAGTCTGGTCTTGAAGTCTGGTGGATCTCTTGCGTGCTTATGACTAACTGGTAGTACACAATAAGCTTGGTTGATGTCTTGAAGAGCATCTCGCCTTTACGCAACAATTACGAGCTATACAGATGATCTGTACTTCGTGTGTTCGTAATTGCGTGTGTGTTGACCACGTAGAGTCTTCTTGTTGATCTTCACCACTTTGGCTACTAGACGATCGAAGGGCTACGTCTTAACTTCGTGAGTACTGACAGAAGAGTGATTTTTCCACCAGAAAACACCGCACTAGCCGGGGCTGCATGAAATGATTTCATTGGTCGAAGCACTCTCCCTACCACATAAAATTTAGAATTCCCTTGGTCCGTGAGAATGAAGTCTGGTTCCCACAGACGGAGAATAGAATTATTATGTAACATAATTATGGGCGGAACCAATTTGTCGCTAAGGATATCCTGTACTTATTTAATTTTGCAATAACTTGGTTGCAAATCAAGTTGTGTGAAATCTAAAATATACAATCTGTCACAAATTATTATCTTTATAATATACTAAAATCTCTTTACTGTAACTCTATTTTAACAGAAGTTATTTAATTATTTTAATTAACTCTTACATTCGTTAATTATATTGCATCAAATTTGCACACGTCATTATTAATATCTCGGCAAACATTTTGGCTATATTGGATTTCGCCTTTATTTATTAGTTTCCGAGATATTAATAATTAACAGTTTGGGTGTGGTCGCTTCCTTGTACAGCGAACTGATTACATAACGACCACGTGTGCGTTGCTTTACACAGCATTATTTTCAATGCGCTACATTCAAATGGAGTTTTGACTGTTACTTTTATTTGAATATGGTTTCAGTATGCGGTAAACATATAACCCCAAATAGTTAATATTTGGTTCCGTTATATATTCCCACACCCGCTTTAAAAAAAAGTGAATGTAATAATTACAGTTATTTTTTTTTTCTTAATCATTACACACATATTTTGTAATCATTATTCTTACTAGCTATACATTGTATTACTTATTCTGAAGACACGTACACAAGTGTTAATGTTATCGCATTATATATAATTTAACTCTAAATACATGTATTAAAATATTACATTTGCAACTTACTGCGTATTATGTTTTTAAAACGAGTAGTAAATTTGTTTATAAACAATGGCACACGTACAAAAGAATTTGCTGACAGCATTTAAAACCGTTATCGCCGGGCGCGCGTCTAATTGCTTGATCTAGTTTCATATGTGGGTCAGGTAGTTATCGCGTGACGTAACTGTTTCCTGCCGCGAGCTCGTTCACTCAGTTGTATACGCTTATTATTTATCGCGCTAGGAAAACATTATTATTAATACACACGTTATCTATAATTATTATTAATACGATTATAAAACACAAATTATTTATTTTAATTTTAATTATTATAATACAATTATTATTATCTCTAAAGTGCATCCAGTATATCATATGCATTTTTATGGGTGACTCGACAATATTCCGCTACGTACTCGTCGAATTCGTACGCGTCCCCGGATATGATTTCTACGTCTTCCCACGCTGACGGTGTGGGAACGTCGTCGTCACTTTCCTGTTCCTCCGGACGTGCGTTTGTCGGTGCCCATTGTTGCATTGTGTTAACGGCCAACCACGTTTCCTTACCATCCGGTTGAAATACTTTGTCAACTGGCGTACAAATTTCTGTATAAAATTCACTTTTCTTAAACCTAGCATTTTTCCTATTTTTACCTACTTTATTGCGATAGGTTTTGGCATAATTTGTGGCGCTTCCCCCCTGGAGGCGCCCGTTTCCAAGTTTTTTGGAAACTTACGATTCTTTCTCCTCTCTTCGGGATCTTTATTACTTGGAGTATCGCTGTCTTGCTCTATTGTATCGGTTCTAGCTATCTCAACCGTTTGCATAGCTCTAATCGGGGCCCCGTCGTTACCCTTATATTGCCCTTTTGATCTAGCAATATTTTGTTTGCCTTTGTATTCAAAGGTCTTATCTGGGGGTTTTGACGATGTTTGGGGTGGAGTAGAACTAGTACTCGGTCTCTGGTCAGGTTGCTGGTATTGTTCTCGCGTATTCTGCCCTTCATTATTTCGGCGAAAATCGGGATTATAACGCCGCCCACCAAAATCAAAAACTGTCTCACTTTGGGATACTAGAATGAGGAGTTCGTCTACCGTGCGAATACCCTGGGTAAATACAGCTACTCTAATGTTATGATTAAAATGGTAGGCAAGCTTGGTGACTATGTCAATCTCCGCAAATGCTGGGTTAAATGCTTCGCGCGTTCGACCTGCTGGATTATATAATTTTCGGCGGTAATACCCATTTTCTTATCAAAACGGCCATATTCCAGTTCATTGCGCAGAAGTCGTTGGGTATGCGAGTTCCAGTACCGGCTTTCAAATTTTTGTTTGAACTCTGCGTATGTGGACACTCTATCGCGTACAATGTTATACCACTTACGCGCCGAATCACGCATCGCGTTAACCACCCACTGTATTTTGTCTTGATCTTCTGGTCGGGAACCTACTCTAGCCATTTCACTCTCACACGCTAATAAAAATTCAATGGGGTTTTCTTTATTTTCCCCCGTAAAATACACGCGATTTTTCTCGTCGACAGGACCTTGTACCAAAATATTTGGAGCAGACCTCCTTCGTACCTCCTGTCGTACTTTCAAAATCTCGTCGCTTAACGTTTGTAAAACACTCTCTTTATTAGAGTCAATGTTAGATCGCGTCTCTACAATTGAAGCGTCTAATTTATCTACTCGTCGTTGCGTTTCGGTCACGTCCGCGTGAATTTTTACCTCTAGGGATTCGACCTTCCTAGAGACGTCTAGTGTTTGCTTTTCACAACGGCTTATGTGATCCTTGAACCGGCCCTCCATACGTGTTACTTGTTCAATAAACAATTTTTGCATAGTGGTCTCAAAAACCTTAAACCGTTCATTGATTTTAGTATCGACCGTATTTACTCTTTCACCGATCTCTGCGACTTTCTCCGTTAATTGTTTATTACTCTCCGCGATTTTTGCATTGCTCTCCGCGATTTCGGTGACTTTCACCGTTAACTCGGTTACGCTTTCGTCTATTTTTGCAGTTAATTCTTTACTACATTCTTTATTACTTTGCTTAATCTCGGCGTTTATGTCAGCGTTACTTTGTTCTAATGCTTCGGTTAGACTAACTCTCTGTGCCTCGATATTAGATTTTAATTCTGCGATATTTATGTCAGCATTGGCTGTTATTTGTTCGAATTTCGCGTTCATGTTAGCGGTTAATTCGGCATTTGTTTTCTCAAATTTCGCGTTAATATTAGCGGTCATTTCCGCGTTCATTTGCTGCATTTGTTTAAGTGTTTTATCCATATCCATTTTAAATAGACATCAATGTCAAATATACACAATTTAAAATACACAGAACAGTTTCAAATACACACAATAACTTTACTGTTGTACACACACCAGTCACAAAACTCTTTGGGAATTTTTTTAGTTGGACGCCAGCTGTTTTACGAGTTAAAACAGCAAAGTTTGTTTTAAACGTGAAAATTAAATTTAAATTGAATTTAATTTCTGGCCCCACGTACAGGGCGACATTTATAACTTTAGTTATATGTCGTTCTGAACGTGAATTTAATTAATTTAAATTAATTTGATCGTGCCCCACGTTCCGGGCAAGCCATTTATAACTCTTGTTCGGAACGTGAATTCAATTTGATGTACGTTTGTCGGGCCCCACGTTGGCCGACATTTATAACTCTACACACTACTATGCGTTATTGTAATGTAATGTTGTGTGTGAGTACCCACCTGCTGTCTGATCTTGCAGATTCTTCCGACTAGGGCGTGTGGATTTTGGATTTGAAGTTCGCAAGCTAGTAATCTCAAATTATTACAACAACACACATAATGGGTTACTTTAAAGGGGGAGAGTTTTGTGAGACTGGTAGGCTTTATCGTACAACAATAAAACACTGTTATATGGGGTAATAAAAGGTTGTTTATTACACCAACAACACACAAGAATAGAATGGTTATAATCTTATGAATTTTCTTATAGTCTATACAATGAATCGATGTTTTTCGATTGATTAATAGTGGAAAGAAACTGAACTCGTTCTTTGCGAGTTAATTGCAATTTAAATTTGACTTTATGAATTGATTTGAATTTAATTAAATTTATTTAATTAATTTGAATCTAAGTGTTCATGAAACAAAATATAAAACTCTGATATTAATTAGAATAATTAATTAAAATAAATTAGACGTGACAGTCTAGTTCACGTTGTTTCATTTCTAGTGATTCTACTTCTGATCTACTGCAGTATGATCTAAGATTAGATTGTCAGTTAAGATTTGTATAGCGCTTTTATACTACTTCTATTTCTTAACTATAACTTACTAAAGCCTTAAACTGCTATACAGATTATCACAACGAATTTACTTTTTAATTACTAGAGTCTTTGCTTTTTGTTTGGCACCTGAATTATTTGAATTACAATGTTTTAATTGAAAAATAGAAAATTTGATCTGAAAAATAAATAAATAGATTTTGCTTTCCTGTTATTGAAGAGGATGTCGTTCCGATTTCTCCCTCGTCGATTCGAGTCCTTGGTTAGAGAAAGTAATCTGCTTAGAACTGCTGTATTCGGTCGTGGAGTTCAAAATTCGGCAACACTCTGCTTCCTTGCTGTTTGTGAATATTTTAACGTCTGCTGTTGTCTGCTGGAAGTGCTTCCTGTCCCTCGTCGATTCGCACGTTGCACGTCAGCGTGTGTGTGTGTGCTTCGTTCGAGTGGTCGCTCTGCTCGTCAGCTGTTAACCAATAATTTAGACGGCCTCTCTGCTGTATTCTTGAAGTCTGGTCTTGAAGTCTGGTGGATCTCTTGCGTGCTTATGACTAACTGGTAGTACACAATAAGCTTGGTTGATGTCTTGAAGAGCATCTCGCCTTTACGCAACAATTACGAGCTATACAGATGATCTGTACTTCGTGTGTTCGTAATTGCGTGTGTGTTGACCACGTAGAGTCTTCTTGTTGATCTTCACCACTTTGGCTACTAGACGATCGAAGGACTACGTCTTAACTTCGTGAGTACTGACAGAAGAGTGATTTTTCCACCAGAAAACACCGCACTAGCCGGGGCTGCATGAAATAATTTCATTGGTCGAAGCACTCTCCCTACCACATAAAATTTAGAATTCCCTTGGTCCGTGAGAATGAAGTCTGGTTCCCACAGACGGAGAATAGAATTATTATGTAACATAATTATTCGGCGGAACCAATTTGTCGCTAAGGATATCCTGTACTTATTTAATTTTGCAATAACTTGGTTGCAAATCAAGTTGTGTGAAATCTAAAATATACAATCTGTCACAAATTATTATCTTTATAATATACTAAAATCTCTTTACTGTAACTCTATTTTAACAGAAGTTATTTAATTATTTTAATTAACTCTTACATTCGTTAATTATATTGCATCAAATTTGCACACGTCATTATTAATATCTCGGCAAACATTTTGGCTATATTGGATTTCGCCTTTATTTATTAGTTTCCGAGATATTAATAATTAACAGTTTGGGTGTGGTCGCTTCCTTGTACAGCGAACTGATTACATAACGACCACGTGTGCGTTGCTTTACACAGCATTATTTTCAATGCGCTACATTCAAATGGAGTTTTGACTGTTACTTTTATTTAAATATGGTTTCAGTATGCGGTAAACATATAAGCCCAAATAGTTAATATTTGGTTCCGTTATAATATATATATATATATATATATGAATATTGTTACAACATCACAGAACAATCTACGTGTTTGTCGAATGTGCCAGAAGAATTTCGATGTAACGCGTGTGGCGTACTGCAATATTTTTCTTAAAATGAAGAGTGTGAATTTATGCGGTTATAAAGATAAAAAAATTGCCTTTGGGCGTTTAAACATTATGCAGTAAAAATAATAATTATATAATTACCGGTATGTGCGCGTGGAGATAGAAAATAAGAAAAAAATATTCTTAATGCCATAATTTACAAGTATGTTTATGCAGCTTCGGCAAATAGTATGAAAAATACGGTTACATAAAGGTCGTCACAATAACACAGATTGTGTACAAATTTAAAGCGTCTTGGATCACGTGTTAAACAATTTTGCGCAGTATAGTAAAGATGTTTTTGTAAATTTGTATGAAAAATAAAATACTAAATATTTATTGACTATTTAAAAAAGAAAACTGTATCAATAATTGTTAATTCTGAAACTAGTAATGTAGAATCTTTTTGATCGTGTTTGCAGACGCGACTTGATTTTGTCGATCATGAAAAAATAATGTTCACAGGGTTGATTACAATTGATTGTAAATAGTACTGTAAAAATAATCGCAACACTTATAAAAAACATTATGGGATTTTACAGTGGTACCGTTGATAGATGTCAACAAATCACTTATTCGGTGTGTCAACATGTCGTGTCAGTACAAATTATATGTAGAATGTACAATGTTGAATGTGTATTATTATTCTTATTTTTGCAGGGGTCCTACAGTCTATGCCGCATCCCGCATTTCGAATGCCATTTCTTCCTATCTTTTCAGCCATCGTCTTCAATAGCTCGATCTCTCATGCTTTCCTAATTCCTGTTCTCCATTGTGTTGTCAGTCTTCCTTCTCTTCTCCTGTTCTGTGGTGTGTAAGTCAACGCTTTCTTTGGCCATCGCGTCTTCTTCATCCTCATTACGTGACCATACCATAGCAACTGTCTGGATTCTATTCTTTTGGCTGTTGTAAATATGCGCCCTGTTTTCCTTCTTATATCTTCGTTTCTAACATGTTAATTTACATTCTAGAAATATTACACGCTCTTCTTAAGAAGTCCATATGTAAAAAATATTTCTTAATTTGAATATGTAAAAATTTATTACACACTCTCTACGATCTGAAGTGATAATATCAGGGGGCGGATATCATCAATGTGACGTCACATTGTTAATATCCGCGGATGAGTCACTTAATGTGACGTCACAAGGGGGGGTGAGACGTGTGTACAGTTTAGTCGTTTGTGTAGCGCTACGTGAAATCTGCACTAAGTGACTGGAAAGTTGAGGACCGCAAATTCTACTATCTTTATGCAAAACTGGACAATGGCGTCGCCTTAACGAATTGTAGCAACAGGCTGCGCAAAATTGCATGTGGGATTCTATAAACATTTAAATTCACAAATTGCCAGACATGGCGAGAAATAAATTAAATGTACTATATGTCAATGAAACGGTAAAAGGAAATAAAGGAATTGGTGTAGCCGTCTGCTAAGAATGCCACAGAACAGACTACCAATGCTAACAGTACAATATAGAGCTAGAGGAAGACGAAATGCAAGTAGTCTAGGGAAACCGTGTAGTGGGCACCGGAACACGTCTTGCGAGTGTATACATTGGCAGTTGAGAAGAAGAAGAAACAGAAGATGAAGAAGATCTTTACATGTCAATATATGACGTTATAGAGGTTCTCTTACCTCAGTGGCGTGCAAATGCTAAACATGACTTCAGGCGTCCTTCTATTTTAGTTTTTCAGTTACGGTTTTTTCCTTAAGGTATATATTTTATAAGTAATTAGTAATAAATATATAACTAATTATTTGTAGGCACAGACATACGGCAAAATTAGAGTATAATTATAATTATATAATTACTGTCTAATACAGACGTTTTAGCACAAAATAATATACTTAATACTTTTTTCATCTTATTATTTCAATTATCAGTCACTGTAATTCCAACTTTGTCGTGTTTATTTGCTGAACTGCTACTTGTCATGTTCGGAGCGAGGCCTCTCAGTGGATATCTAGCATTGAATTATAATTTATACAAACTAGATATATTGGAAAGACGAATTATTAGGACAAAATTGTGCCCACGAAAAACTTCAGAAGGTTGGAATTTAAGAAGTAATGATAAAATATATCAAAGTATAGAAAATATAGCGACAAATGAAGAAACAGTGAGAAAAAAATTTTTTTTTTTTTGGAGATTTATATAGAATGAATTACAATAGGTTAGCCAAACAGATCTTCAAATATCTTTAAGAAAGAAGTCGGATCTTCAAGTTGGATTAAAGAAGTCTGGATGGATTTAGAAAAATATAATATACACGCAGAAGAAGCAATTGAAAGAGACGTTTTTCGGGCAAAAGTGTTGAAAATGGAAAGAGTCCAGGGTAGGAGAGAGAAAAAAAGCTAACTCAAAGAAGACTAAAGACAGGAAGAAGAGACATAGTAAAAAGATGAAAGAATATTGGGGAAAATAAAAGAACAAGGAACAAAGAATTGAAATTGACATGTAGTCCTCAGATGGCCGATACAAAAATAATTCTGATTTTGACGACGGCCTAACAGTCCAGATAACTTTATAGAGTATTATTATTTGTAATATAAGTTATTTTGTCAACGGTTTATGTTTATAACAACAGAAAGCATTGATTTAGTTCGTCCATATTCAACAACTGATTATCCCAAAATATTGTTATGTAATTGTTTTATGCTTTGTGGCATTTTGTTGCAGTGTCTGAGTGAGCTGTGGTGCGACTGTGGAAGTGACTGCGAGTGTTAGTTCCCTTTGTTCCCCATTCCGTGGAACGTCCACTGCAGGGCTAAGCGTGGAGACGATGGGACAACAACTACAGCCCGACCTTGACAGCTATGTGCCTATTGTTGCAGATAATAATGATGTGTTACAATTGTAACAGGCTCGCACACAATACTGTAATTACGTTTGCTATTAATGTGTACATATAATAAATTCTGTTAATGTTACTCATAATGTCTCTCATTTGATAAAGCGGTCTTCACACGATCATTCTGGTGTGTCGACTGCATCTCAAAAAATGCCTTTTGAGATATAGGCAAGTTATGAGAAATATTGACTTAATGTCATTATTTACGTTACATAACGATTCATTGAGAAAAATGCAAAAACAAACAATTCTTTTTAAATGTTCATGAGAAGATGTAGTAGTCTTCTTCTTCTTCTTCTTCTTCTTCTTCTTCTTCTTCTTCTTCTTCTTCTTCTTCTTCTTCTTCTTCTTCTTCTTCTTCTTCTTCTTCTTCTTCTTCAAGGAGTAAGTTATATAAACCTGTTTCGCCACCCATCTCATCCTCGGACGATCCATGTCTCTTCTATCAATGCCTTTATAGTTCAGTGCCGCTTTCAGCAACCGATCCTCTGTCAAACTTTACAGATTATTCCACCATTGTCTTCTGTAAGCTGAAGTGATTTCATTTATCTTTTCTACTTCGACTTTTGCTTTGATGAAACAAGACCTTTAAACATTATAACGGTAAAATCAGTCATTTTAAAAAGCAACAATTAATTAACATTTAAAAAAATAAACAGTTCGTTTACGCTTTGTAAAAAGAACACAAACGACTACCAATAGATATACGGCGCATGCTCGGAAAGCTAGGTGTGGGGAACTGAACTTATCTGGACTCCTAAACACGATCATTTCTAACTGAAGTGACACACCGCATGATGTGATTTCATCAGTCCGTCAGTTCACACTAAAGGAACATGGACTCTGACTGTCACAGAGTAAGATTCAAAGTCTTTGAAATGTGGTTCTTATCAAAGGATGTTGGCGGTGACGTGGACAGAATGTGTCACAAGTATAGAGCCCCTTCCAAAGATGAAAAGGAACAAGAAAGTTTTGATGACTATAAAAATAAGAAATCTATAGTACCTCGATCACATAAAGCTCATATCACCTACTTCAGTCCACCCTAAAGAGACAAATATCCAGAAATACAAATGTTGGTAGGAGAAGAGAAATCTGAGTAATTAGACGTACAAGTCTATAACGAAACCTGGCAGAAAAAGCACAGCCGAGATGGCTGCCAACAACAGAAACGGATAGTATCCAGCAACAGCAGAAGAAGAAGAAGAAGAAGAAGAAGAAGAAGAAGAAGAAGAAGAAGAAGAAGAAGAAGAAGAAGAAGAAGAAGAAGAAGAAGAAGAAGAAGAAGAAGAAATAGAGTGTTATTCTGTTTACTTCTATTAATAAATCATTAAAATGTCTTCTTCTGGAACAGAACTACTGACCCCTTCCGTCCCTGATTATCATCGTCAATGTGATTCTGCACTATTCAGTTAGAATACAGGGTTTAGCTAAACTATAGGCCCAACCGCCTCCTTAATACTCTAATTCTAAACACTGTGAGAATTATTTTGAGTTCAATTATTCTGTGAATTACCACGTTTTAGATCGGTAAGGTACTCGTGTAAAAATTCTTTATAACTTGACAGATAATTAATTTCCTAAAGTATCCACGTAAGATTTTATTAATAAAACTTACAAATTTTTCTTAATAAATTACTGTTTTTAAGTATCCTCAACTTACTAAACAATACAATATAAAAATCTTTACTATAAAACCAATGATAATGGCATTTCGAGGCAAGGGACCAGTAAAAACAAAAATAATGATTCATGATCAAAATCTAGAACAGGTGAGCCATTTTAATTATTTGGGAAATAATATTGGCTATGATAGGAATTATTATATTGATGTTAAGTTAGGTAAATTTCAGACGACCTGTGGGACAGGCAACTATATTTTTAAAAACAAGATACACCGAGATACAAAGTTAAAGTTCTACAAAGTTATGGCAGTCCCTGTACTGTGCCATGGTGTGAATTGTAGACAACAACAAAGAAACAATAACGAAATATACAGACGTCAGAAATTACGTTCTCTAGAGGAGTTAACAGTTTTTCTGAACTTGACCGTTAATGAACGAGGACATAAGAGAAGAGTTACAAGCTTTTAAGTTGAATGAAGATTAAAGAATTACGGAAAACGGTGGGAAAACACTTAGAAAGAATATCAAATTCCAGACAAGTCTGGAAATACAAACCTGTAGGACACAAGTGTGAGTGTGTGCGTAATCTTTGGAAGAAGTGGCTGGAGGATCTTTAAAAGCGGAACAGGCAGCACCGTGCCTATGACCTGTTGTGAAGATAATGATGATGACTTTCGAAGCCTTAAGAAAAGCCGGATGGACTAACAAAACATGAACCGCAAAACGTAGGTTATAAGGGAAAACTGACTCGTATGACCCAGAAATTGATGGCTGTAGGATTTTTAAAGGCGGTACAGGTAGCACCTTCGTTATGCCGTGTTGTGAAGATTATGGTGATAGATTATAAACAGTAAAATCATGACACTATGCCTTTTTACAATTCAATTTAATTACAATAATTATCCATTCGTAGTCCTTCAGTCTTCGACTGGTTTGTACCCTCTCCGCATATACACGTGGTGCGTGTGGTACTGATTCTCTCACAGGTAAATGGGACCTACAGTTTAACGCCGGATCCGAACGGCATAGTTGGGGAAGGTTTATACTAAGCAGGATACATCTCGCTGGTTTGCCATAATTATCCATTATCCGATTTAATTGTGGGATCGGCACGTCCGAAAAATCTATGTTCCGTATACTTTATGTACCTAAAATATGCTAAAAATACCGTTATAAACACCTTTATCATAGTGAACACGTATGAGTAAGTCAGGTAGAACCGGGTTCTAACCATACAACAACACCATTAGGACGCACAAATGTAAAAATTGTTTTGCCACTCGTAAATAGAACACGTTTACATAATACATTTTGGTGTTATAATTACAGATACATTAAGAATAAAAGAGTTTACGCATTTTCTGACGCCGCGTAAGTGTTGCAACAATAACAACACTTGGAAAATAAAACACGGAACGATACCTGATGAAATTTTATAGAACTGTGGCTGTCCCCACATTCCTGTATGTTAGTGAGACATAGACGTTTGATAAAAGGGACGTGCAGAAGATTCAGGCAGCCAAAATGAAGTGTCTATGAGGGACACAAGGTTGTTCTCTCTTGAATCCAACAAGAAACGAGGATATTAGACGCAATTCAAATATTGTATCGTTGTACCTGAGGATTGAAGACCACAGAAGGAGATGGTGTGAACACTTGAACCGCATGCCTGATATCCGTCTACCTATGGCTGTCTTGTGTTATCACCCTCCTGGAAAGAGAGATGTCGGTAGACCGAGGAGGAGATGGGTTCCGGAACAGGGCTAAGGCCGAGTCCTTGGAGTGGTGATGATGATGATGATGACAATAACGACTGATTTGCACACTTCTTAGTTCTTAAGCCACTTTATTACTGTCTGAAGATAGTAAAATGCTTCAGTACTGGGTGGTCCAATCATTTCTCTTACCTTCTTCTGTCTTTCCTTTCTGCACTGAAACGACATTTTGGACCTGCTGTATCATTTCCTCGTTGGTGAGAATCTGGTAGCCTGCGTCAACCACATCACGGTTGAACCGGTTTCCTTGTTTCTGTTGTCACAGAGGAGTCGGCACAGACATCCTGCAGATGACGTCACAGACAAAGGACTCAATATTTGTCCATATTGAGGGGGTAGACTACTCAGAAAATCAGTTTGGTTTCAGCGCCCTTGAAGTAAACAACGTTGCTTTACTTAGTGTTGTGCGTTGTGGGGACATATGCTCGTGTTTCACACATTCGAAATATTTACAAATACAAATTTAATTGCCCAGCCCAGAAACAACAAAGGCTCTATCAAGGACCATCTCCAGGGACATTGTTTAGGTCTGTATGACGGAAGAAATATATTAATTTTAAAAGAGATGATATTGTCAAAAATCTGGCTAGAGCATTCTCCAGAAGAAATAACACAAGATATTCGGTGTCACTAACGATATCACTAATGAAGACAATGTAGAAACAAGGTGGTTTCGTTACTTCTACTTCTTCTTTGTATTATTATTATTATTATTGATATTATTTTATTAACAATATGAACGTATCCAATACAAATACGAAAGTAATAGCATTTCGAGGCAAGGAACCAACAAGAACAAAAATAATGATTAAAGATCACATTATAGAACAGGTAAACCATTTTAACTATTATTTAGGAAATGATATTGGCTATAATAGGAATTATGATATTAATGTTACACTAGATAAGTTTCATACGATCTGTCGGAAAATCAACCGTATTTTTAGAAACAAGGTACGTCGAGATACAAATAAAGATTTTACAAAGTTACGCGGTTCCTAAATTGTCCTATAGATGTGAATAATGGACAGAATCGCACAAACTAGGCAGTAAAACACAGGCCTTGGAAATGGTTTTCTTAAGAGGAGTCAAAAGATGTTCTAAACTTGACCGTATAAAGAATGAGTCTATAATAGAAGAATTACAAGTTTTGGAACTTCAATAAATCTAACAGATTACAAAAAATGGTGGAAAAATATGTAGAAAGAATGCCAGATTCAAGACTGTCCAAACAAGTCTGGAAATATAAACCTATAGGACACAGGTGCGTGGGTAGACCCAGGAAGAGACGGCTGTAGTATCTTGGAAGGCGAAACAGGCAGCACCTTGCCTACTAGTAAGCTGTGATATGAAGATGATGAGATTTAATTTTAAAAATTTAGACGTTTAGTTATTACAAGGGCATATCGTTGTTAACAATAATTATTATTCAGTGTTTTTACAATACTATGTTAATAATAATATCTTTCTATTATGTAGGTAGGGTGCTATAATAATAAAATATAATATTAAAATAAAAAATTTGCAAAACTAATACATGCTGCTATCACAATAACTAATACAAATATATTATTATTATTAATTTGTAATAGACATTTAGTTATATACTAACGCTACATTAATTTAATATATTTACATATAATCAATATACAAATATTTAGGTGTAAAAATTACGACCATTGAATAGCAAGACAAAGGAATACAATCCAGAATTAATTTAGGAAAGATGGCTATATATACGTTAAATGGAATCCTGTGGGATAAGCAATTTACAACAGAAACTAAAACCAGAATATTTAAACACATTGTTAGAAGTATCATGACTTACGGCTCAGAAGTTTGGAGTAGTAATAAACATAAAAAACAAAATTAATGACATCAGAGGTGGACATTTGGAGACGTTCAGCAAGAGTATCCAGACGTGAGAAAATTAGAAATGAAGTCACTAAGGACAGGATTAATGTGAAAAATTGAATTGTTGATTTCATATAAACAAAAAATTATAATGATATGGACACACGAAAAGAATTACACAGGAAAGATTGCCAAGAAAATTATGGAATGGACCGGAATGGACCACCAGGAAGAAGGAAAAGTGGAAGACCACTTATCACTTGGGTTGAAGAAATTCAGACTATGTTGAGGGAACGAGAAATTGAAGAAGATCTTTGGATGGACAAGCAGCAGTGGAAGATGAGAATTCAATCACTTCTGAAATCTTTGGTTCCGGAAAATGTGTAAACATCGTACAGCCGGAATAATAAATAAATATCAATAATTTTTCCGGTGAAGGGTTTGTGAGGATCGGTCAAAAAATTTTAACTTATTGTGTTCTACGTTTCAAAAATATTTATTGTCATTATCAGGACCTGTATATGAATACGAAAGCAATGCCAAACACAACAGAACAATTATTTGAGTGAACGTGTTTGGGTAAGTGAGTATACGTGCGCGGGTGTGCATATGTATGTATCCTTATGACTTATGACTTACGGCTCAGAAGTTTGGACTAGTAATAAACATACAAAAACAAAATTAATGACATCAGAGGTGGACATTTGGAGACGTTCAGCAAGAGTATCCAGACGTGAGAAAATTAGAAATGAAGTCACTAAGGACAGGATTAATGTGAAAAATTGAATTGTTGATTTCATATAAACAAAAAATTATAATGATATGAACACACGAAAAGAATTACACAGGAAAGATTGCCAAGAAAATTATGGAATGGACCGGAATGGACCCCACCAGGAAGAAGGAAAAGTGGAAGACCACTTATCACTTGGGTTGAAGAAATTCAGACTATGTTGAGGGAACGAGAAATTGAAGAAGATCTTTGGATGGACAAGCAGCAGTGGAAGATGAGAATTCAATCACTTCTGAAATCTTTGGTTCCGGAAAATGTGTAAACATCGTACAGCCGGAATAATAAATAAATATCAATAATTTTTCCGGTGAAGGGTTTGTGAGGATCGGTCAAAAAATTTTAACTTATTGTGTTCTACGTTTCAAAAATGTTTATTGTCATTATCAGGACCTGTATATGAATACAAAAGCAATGCCAAACACAACAGAACAATTATTTGAGTGAACGTGTTTGGGTAAGTGAGTATACGTGCGCGGGCGTGCATATGTATGTATCCTTATATATATAAAGGTGTTGAGGTAGCTTGTTTTACATCAAATATTTTCTTTATAGACAATGAGAAAATTATAATATCACAGAACTTAATTTATACAGTATTACAATTTAAATTACTCATATGTAATGGTATTCGGAATTAATTATGAAAGCAGTAATCAACAACTAAATATTAGAATTGGTACAGAAAACATTTATACATAGCCTATACCTGTCAACATATAGCATAGTAAAACATATTATATCTAAATACAGATTATAGGGATGTTCAATTATGTATTTATTAAACTATGTAAATAACATAACTATGTAATTATGTAATGTATGTGTTATATTTTTGCTCGTTCCTCCCAAACTATTCACCGGAAAAATTCAATGATTGACGGTCACTACGAATTTAAGAAATATAAATAATATTAATGTAATAAAATTGCAAATATAATAAATATTATTATCATTATAACTAATACAAATATATTATTATTATTAATTTGTAATAGAGATTTAGTTATATACTAACGCTACATTAATTTAATATATTTACAAGCAAAATGATCACTGTTGCACACCACTATATAAAATTATCCCGATCAGCGCTTTCAAGCTTCACAGCTCATCGTCAGATCGGAATTAAACCAAAAACCTGAAAAAACCCTTCACTCCATATCACCCCACCCTACTCACACACAACAAGCTATTATTGTATGTACCTTCCCCACCCTCAGCCCTGTCCCACCATCTGGACAGTTACATATTTTTCTAGCAAATTTCTTGTGTTTCAGTGTTGTGTGTGTGTGTGTGTGTGTGTGTGTGTGTGTGTGTGTGTGTGTGTGTGTGTGCATTCCTTTTAAACCTAGTCTTTCTCATCCACACATTTGTGTCAGTCACACACCCTTATTTTAAAAACACCTAATTAGTCCTAAGCAATTTAATTCTTAATCTTATCTATCTGTCTTCTATCATTTACTTCTTAATTATGTTATAAAATATTTCTTCATTATCAAAATTAATTTTAGTATTAACTAAATTGTGTAACCCTTTTTCTCTTTCTTTCAATATTTCTAACTCCTCCCTAAGCTTCCTTTCAAATGTGTTATTTACTATTTTTACAATATCGTAGTCTTCCAAAGGATTAAAAAACTTATGGTTGTCTTCTATGAAATGTCTTGCATATAACGAATTCGTTGTTCTATTACCTTCTACACGTTTGTGGTCAGACAACCTGCATACCAATTTTCGTCCTGTCTCACCTAGGTACACTTTGTTGCAGTCTCTACATTTTAATTTATAAATTCCGCTTTTCTGTAATACTGGGATTTTTTCTATATTTTTATTCCTTATCTTATCAAATACCGTTTCACATTTTTTAATAGCTATATCTACTCCGTATTTATTAAAACATTTTATAATTTTTCTAGTATGTGAACCTATGTTTGTCAATGACCCTGCATAATTCTTTTGTTCTGGTTCTATTTTAGCTTTTTGTATGTTAACCCTTTTCATAACTTTATCCACTATGTTGGTGTTATAATTATTATTCCTTACAATACCCTTTAACGTTTTTAACTCCCTATCTTTTGATTCGGTCTCTTTTAAACACTTCTGAGCTCTATAACAAAATGAATTGAATGCTGCCATTTTATATCTATAAGGGTGGTAAGACTCTCTTGGTATAATTATATCAGAATACGATTCTTCCCTAAATATCCCAAACTGTAATTTCTCATTATCTTTAATTTCTATGTTTAAATCTAGGTAATTCATTTTCTTACCTCCCATCTCTTCTTTAAATTGTAAGTTTGTATCCTTATTATTTACCTGATTTATAAACTCATGCACTTCTTCTATGCTTCCTTCCCAAATTACTAATACATCGTCAACGTATCTAGTCCATAATTTTATATTGTCTTTATACTTAGTGGAACTTATTAATTGCTTTTCAAAATCATTCCTGTATATTTCTGCAAGAATAGGGGATAATGAAGATCCCATAAGTAAACCTTCTTTTCTGTATATAAAACTTGTTATTAAACCTAAAATAGTTCTGATTTAAACATTCTTTATTTACTTTAATCAACTGCCTTTTATACCTGTATTCTCCCATATTATTATCGTTTATTAACTTAATAACTTTATTTACTGTGATATTGGTAAACATGTCCTTAACATCCAGTGATATCAATTTTGTATTTACATTAATTCTAATATTTTCTAATTATTCTATCAATTTTACATTATTCTCTATGCTGTATTTTGTCCCAAATTCATATTTCTCTTTCAGTACTCTGCTAACTTCCTTTGATAATTTATAAATAGGTGCATTAATAAAAGAAACAATGGGTCTAATTGGTTTTCCTTCTTTATGTATCTTAACCTGACTTTTAAAAGTTGGTGCTGTTGGATTACTTTCTAATAAATATTTTTTCTTATTTTATTCTATAAATGTTATCTGTTTCGTCATTTGTTTTATCCTTGACTGGTACTTACTTGTATAATCATACTTTATTTCCTCATGTGGTCCTTCACTTATAAATTCTTCCGTTTTCTTTATGTATTCGTCTTTTCTCAGTAGTACAATTGTATTTCCTTTGTCCGCCTTCGTAACTATAATATCACCCTTTTTTATTTTATTCTTTAGTTTAGTTACAGTTGATTTGATTTTTTGTTCATTTTTTGAATTATACAAATTTTTCTTAAATATTTTATCTACTACATTCCCTACTTCCCACATCATTCTTTTTTATCATTTTCATTTCCTAGTTTTTGTATTATGCTTTCGCATTCAATAATCGTTTTTTCTTTATTTAATTCTGGTGGCAGAGCGTATTTTAAGTTTTTTGCTAACATTTCTTTTTCTTCTGTATTGAAAATTACCTCTGTAAGGTTTATTAATCTTTTTCATAGTTATTCTTAGAGAGGTGTTCCTATTTTACTTCGTTTTTCCTTATTAATTTATTTTAACTGATCTACCATTTATTAATTTTTGTTTTCCAATTTCTTTTCTACGTACCCCAAACCAAAATTATACAATATTTCTTCCAACTCTACATACGAGTATATTCTTAACAATTCCATATGTCTGTCATATAATTCCCTATTATATCTATTGATTAAGCCGTAAAGTGACCTTATTTCCAATTTTATCCACAACTTCTCGCTTTGTTCTTTTATCTTTTTAGCTACTCTGTTCTTATTTTTTATTTTAACTTGTGCGTATTTTGGGATGACATTATTATCCAGACGTTATCTATTAAACCATATTTTACATAACACCCTCTTCAATTTAACTTTTAACTTAAGATATTTAAAAACTTTATTTACCTTATTGTTGTCGTTTACTACCTCATTGTTGTTGTCCATTATCTGTCGTCGATTGCACATCTTAACAGAAGTTTAATGAAGAAAGTTGTGTTAGTGGTTGAAATCACAAGCATATAGTGGTGTGCAACAGTGATCATTCTGCTTGTGATTTCAACCACTAACACAACTTTCTTCATTAAACTTAATATATTTACATATAATCGGAGAAGAGAATGTTCTTCACGTTTAGAGTAGGAGTCAGTGGGCATTCCCCTATCACTGCTACGAAGTTCCAAGTCAACTGAACATGCACGAATCTTTGCGCAGTTAAGAGCTGCACACTTCCCTACTCTACATGGAAGCCTAAAGCCTCCTTCATTACCTCAACCGGTTACGAAACTCCAGATAGGGAGATGTGCAACAAGCCAATAATCTGTTCACGTAAAAGTGCCTAAAGTAGCCTCGGGTGTAAGGTAAGTTTTTCCAAAGAAGAAGGGTGTTAGTCGGTCAGGGTTGATGTACATCTGCCGGCTTGTTTAATACATAAATGACGCCGTGTTACGAGCGTGGAAATCCACACTGACCTCGGGAATACAGTCTTACAAATCTATCTGTACGTGTCCCTACTCCGAGGGTCAGTTGAAAAGTTCGCAGAGCGACATCTATAACTTAGCGGTAGAACTAAAATGTTTTGTGTATCGTAAAATTCATATTTCATTATAACACCTGTTAATTTCCAAATCTATTTGTGAATTTATTCATTGTTTACTGGCTGTTTGAAATTTACGTGTCATGCGTGTTTTAAAAAAATCACTAATTCTTTGATAAAAACAGTCTAGCGCCAATGGAAACTCACAACAAAAAGACACATGTGTTCGGAAATGCTGCACCTTCAAAAACAATAATAGTCCGTATGTGGGTTTTTGAGTTTAAACGTGGTCATACAAAAGATGATCCCCGTGTGGACACCCCGAAAGTGCAACAACTCCGAATGCACAAAGGTTTTTGATACCAAGTTCTTGTGTATCAAACAAAGATATACACGCTAATGTGAAATGCTTGTGACGTCAGCAATGTCATCTACTCCCAATCGCCGGTCTTCCAATAGCGTGTAAAGGCATGCGGCATTTTGTTAACGATACCTGAAGTTGATGCACTTTTTAGTTGTCCACCGCGGGGATCACCTGTAGTGCTCGTATGACCATGTTTAAACTCGAGAACCCACTTAGAAATATTGTTTTGGAGAATGCAGCATCTCCTGACACATTTGCTTTCTCGGTTGTGAATATTCATCGGCGCTAGACAGTTTCTAGCCAAGAATTGAATCATATCACGACGTTTCATTTTGCCCATTTTTTAAAACATTTATACACGTAAATTTAAAACATCTGATAAGCAATGAATAAACTGGTAGATAGATTTGGAATTAACATGTGTTTATAAGAAATATTAATCTTGCAACACACAAAACATTTTTAGTTCTACCGCTAAGCTATAGATGTCGTACCTTGAACTTATCAACTAACTCTCGTATATACGGATGACATATCAAGAAGTTAAGGATGATTTATAAAGATTAGTTTAGTATGCATGTTTACAATGGTACTCAAGTCGCTTGTATGAATAGAGAAACTAACGTTTGTGACTTCTTTTTTTATATTGATGATGCGTTTCGAAGCATATTCACTTTATTTACTAAACAATGTTTACTGTGCCAAAGAAAGGAAAACAAGAGAGATGTGTACTTGTGCAGAGATAACAGAAGCAGCTGATTGTTACGACCTTGAGTAGAGCTCACGGACACGAGATAACCTTCATGGGTATACAGATTGTTTGTACAATATTAAATTTTGCACAAAAATAACGACGAACACTGCTGTTATGCTGACATTTATTATAACTGTACGAAAAGAAGATGTTTGTGTTTGCTGGTGGTTTATTTAGGCATTGTGTTAGCTGGGGAGATGTTGATAAGAAAGTTAAATACAATAATTATTAAGTTCATTTTAAATTTTGAAATTTTCCATGACGTAAAATGCGACTAATTTAGAGACGTAAAATCACACAATAGAGGAATAATTTTATTTATTGTATCAGAGATTTTCTTTTTTATTTCTTTTTTTGGGGGAGTTTTTCATAGAAGATTAAGACCTGTTATAGAAATCGGAATAGAATAGTCCCCCCGTTGGAATTAAACCTTTCAATCCAATACAAATTCCTTTGTTAAATACTATAATTTTACTGTGTTCCGGAGTAACAATCACATGAGCACATCATTCTATAATAGAAAGTAAACATAATGAATGTATTTATGGTATTATATTGACATTGATGTTAGGGGTATATTTCACTATTCTTCAAGTTTATGAATATTTTGAATCGCCATTTTGTATTTCAGATTCAGTGTATGGATCAACTTTTTTTGTGTCAAAAGGATTCCATGGAATCCATGTTATTATTGGAAGAACATTCATTAGAGTTTGTTTATTGCCACAATTAAAATTTCATTTTTCTAGAACTCATCATTTTGGTTTTGAGGCAGCTGCTTGATATTGACACTTTATTGATATTGTCTGATTATTTTTATATGTATCAATTTACTGGTGAGGTAGGTAAATATTCTATTAGTATATAAGTATATTTAACTTCCAATTAAAGGGATCAATTTTTAGATAGAATAATTTTTAATATTATAATTTACTGTATTATTATATTATTAATTTTGATTTTTTTAATAACTTTTTTATATTTTCTGTCAACTAAATCAATTATTGATCGTGAAAAATCATCCCCATTTGAGTGTGGATTTTTTATCTTTTGAGTCATCTCGAATTCCTTTTTCAAAATATTTTTTATAATTGCAGTTATTTTTCTCATTTTCCATGTTGAATTAGTAATTATTATGGCTATTATTATTGTAATGGTAACGATTAATATAATTGAAATTTATTTAGTGATATTATTATTTTTAATATTAGGTCCTCAGGAGTGATCTAGATTCTGATCCTTGGGGTCTGGGGTACAGGCTTGTAATGAGCAGGCTTGGAGCCCGGACTCGTAGCCCAAGGATGGACGAAAATCGGATGCGCTTCATCGTGGACGGTCTATTTCCTCGTCACCCACTGAGGGATCGTGAGGAATATCCAGGTCCATTGGAAGACGTCCCGATTTTCAGCGAGGACGAGCTATCACTAGCTGCTAGCTCCCTGCGCAAAAGAAGGCACCAGGGCCGGATGGTATACCTGCGGAAGTGCTGAGGGTGGTCGCTAGATCCTGCCCCCAGGTGCTACTCAATATGTACAACCGCTGCCTCAAAGACGGAGTCTTCCCGAAGAGGTGGAAGATCCAGAGACTAGTCTTAGTCGGCAAAGGGAAGGGCGGGCCGAATTCCCCGTTGGCATACATACCTCTTTGTATGCTGGACACGGCGGGGAACTACTGGAATGTCTACTCAGGCCCCGCCTAGTAGCGGCAATTCGGGATGCAGGAGATCTGTCAGCGAGGCAGTACGGGTTCAGAACGGCCCAGATCCACCGTTGGAGCCATACAGGAGATCTTGAATGCCGTCCAGGTGGCCCAGCGGGGTAATCACTTCTCCAGAAGGATGGTGCTACTCGCTACACTGGACGAACGCAACGCCTTTAATTCGGCCAGGTGGACAGACTTGCTAGCCGCTTTGGAGGACCTCTTTCAAGCGCCGGACTACCTGCTCCGGATAATACGAAGTTACCTGAGGGACAGGGAGCTGCGTTACGACACAGCAGATGAGCCACGCAGCAGAGAGACAACAGGAGGCGTAGCTCAGGGCTCTATCTTGGGCCCCGACCTGTGGAATGCCTTCTATGATGGAATCCTCCGGATGGAAATGCCAGATGATACCTTTCTGGTAGCATATGCCGATGACGTGGCTACCGTGTTCACCGCGAGAGACGCAGAGGAGGTGCAGCGCATGCTGAACCAGGTCATGCGCAGGGTCCGCATCTGGATGGAAGAACACGGTCTGAGCCTTGCGACGGAGAAGACAGAGATTGTGCTGCCCACTCGACGACGTATACCCACAATCACACAGTTCGTGGTGGGGGAAAAGGCGATAATATCAAAGCCAGCGGTGAAGTATTAGGAAATACTAAGCTTTCCTACTGGGAGCAAATTCGATGTTCCTCGGAGAAAGCCGCTAAGGTCGTTGCTGCGCTGAGCAGGCTAATGGCAAATGTCGGAGGCCCAGCTGCAGACGGCGACTGGTGATGTCGGTTACGAACTCGATTCTCCTCTACGGATGCGAGGTCTGGGCCGACGCACTGAACAAGGAAAATACCGCAAGCAGATGGCCGCGGTACAACGAAGAGGAGCACTTCGGATTGCAAGCTCCTACAGAACGGTGTCGGAACCAGCAGTGTTGGTCGTCGCAGGAGTAATGCCAATAAATCTGATGGCTGAGGAGAGGAGGAGGGTCTACACGACCAAGTGTGCCGTGATTGGCACAATGCATATAATCACGGCGCCGTTACGGTTAGTAAATTTCGTATTTCTATAGCTTTGCACGCCCGGTGTGTATCGAAGTCATGCGCGCGCATTCTGGTGACTGAAAAGAGCATGTGGGTTCACTGACGACAGGTGAGTTCCATTTCCGCCACCGCTGATGCACTATCTCTCTCTCGACGGCGAAAAAATTTTCTCGTGTGCTCTTCTTTATATCTGTATGGATTACTAATCCATAAAGTACCTCTCTGTCCCTGACTCGTCGAAGTGCTCGGGAGATGAGGATGACTACAATTCCATCCGTGGTCATCTGCTGAGCAGCTAAGCTTTACCTGAATTTCGCCGTCGAGAGAATGTAACCTGGGAACCCGAATCTTTCACTCTTTATCTGCAATGAACTGTAACGGGGACTTCTGTGACCTTAAACTACACGCAGGCAGCTGATCGCCTTCTAACCACGGAATACAAGGTGACCATTTCCCATTATTTCAAGCTCGAGTTTTGCAACAGAATTCACACGTGATTGACACCTTCTACAAATCAAATTCCATTCTCTTTGAACTTAACTTGTAAAGTGATATGAATACACAGAACGTGACGTGTGCGTAGAAAATGTGCTCAGTTGTGCACTGTTTGTATTACACCATAGATTAATAAGGAATCATAAATTGTATGCGGGTTAGCGGGCATCGCCAGCTCCCTTAATTTTTTTGTAACTTAATTTTGGGTATCTTATGATATAATACACACTTTTATTGAAGCAACTCCGTCTGAACGACATGCTGGAACATTCATGAATTACCATGTCAGCCTTGCACATGCTATTGTCGGGTTTTAGGTTTTACTTTTTTCTACTTTAATGATGTTTGAAGTGGCTTACAGTTGGGCGGTGAATTTCGCTAAACCCTTTCGCTTATTATTTTATCTTTTAAATTTATTATTTTCGATTCTTTTGTCTTTTTCACTCTTTCGGGTCATGCCTGTGCAAGGGAAGCCTGGCTTAGGCATGCGGCTGGGGTCCGGTCATTTTGTATTCTGTGTGACCTTACATTTTGTAAATTGCCGTTTTTAGTCTAGTTAGTTGTTTGATTTAATTGTTCGAATTTAAGATTTCGGTTGATGGTGGGCTGGTTATGCTGGCTGACTTGAGGGTCAGATGTGTCACTGCAGTATGTAACAAAGTGTTTCAAATTCTATTTATGCAGAACCAAGGGTCATTAATAATTATGAATTTATTTTATATAATAGATGTTAGGCTGTTATGAAAGGGCACACAAAAAGAATTTATCTGTTTCTTTGGTGTTATAGCACTCATATAAATAACATATCATTATTGATTATAGTGGATCACACTTTGTAACTTTTATTGTTTAAAACTCTGCGTATGTGATTATTACAATCATAGAATCCTATATTTCTGATGAGCTATCCATATTTTTAGGCCGTTTTCTTGTTCATGTAATGAATTTGGCAACACTGTACGATATAATCAAGATAATATAAAATTTAGAAAAAGGTTTGAAAACTAGGTACTTGCGGTACCAGATGTTGTGTTTGATTTTCGCAGTATGGTGATGTTTTTAAATCATACGTTAATAAAATTTGTCTTGTTAATCAGGCTGTTTCATTTCCAAGTCCTGTCACAATGGGCCTGGTACATTTTAAGCTTCGTCTAGGTCTTTAGCCTAGTTTTTAAATTTTACGGGACGCCTTCCCCTTTTCAACAAAAAAAAAAATTTCAAAACTTTGAGGAGGGGAAATGAGGCGGCTCAAATGTTAGATCAGAGAGTGGTTCCGTATGTGACAGGACTTGTAAAATTGGGACGGATTTTTCAGGAAGAGATAACAATAAAAGAATTAAGAAAATTTTTTTTTAGACATTGGCTACTGCACTTGGCAGGGAGTTAAGAGGGATTCGGGTTCTGTAATGGAAATGTGATATGGGACTGTTTTGTAGAGTTATAATATGTGTTATTGTTATACTTGTACTATGTATGTTGTGCCCTTTAGCTAATATTTGTGAATCAGAGACAAGCAGGAATCACGCCCGAATATTTCTTTGTGTATTTTAATTGGAGGATGTATGTAACTTACCGGAGACCTTTGGTTTTGTATCCAAGAAGGATAAGAGCGGTTTAGATACGTGTTAGTTGTCAGGGGTATTTGTTCGCGTGTACATTAAGTTAGTATCCTCGTTGGGATGCGGTGTGGTCAGACCAGCGTCCTCATCACCGATGATAGTCAAAAGAAAATAGTAATTAAAATGTGTTGATGGGTTTTGAATAGGATGTTTGTTGTTGTTGTTAGGTATATTGTATAGTGTGTGGCGGTGCTTTGTTTGATGGTTATGTTTGTCATTGTGCGTGTTGTTCGTTTTCTTGTTCGGTGTCAGGGAAGTTAGCTCGGCATAAGTAATCTCTCGAACCTTCGCTACGCTAAGGAACCCGGAGGTCGCTCGAAGGAAGTTGAGTACTCGAGTTTTTTCTGTTTTTGTAAGTTATGTTGGCGTTAGGTATTGTGTTAAGATTTATGTTTTATTGTTGTGTGTTGTGAATTGTGCAATTCTGGCGGCGGTATGCTATCAGAGATTTCCCCACCCCATTTCAGGCGTTCTCCAGAAATTTCCGGTGGTGAATGGAGTAGATGAGGACAAGTTGCTGGTTTTCTTAGACCTTGTCCTGCAGTTGGCAGATTTCCCGGGGGTGTCCGATGGGGAGGTCTTGTCCCTTATATACCCGTATCGCCGGGGTTCATTGGCAGGGCTGGTCACCAACACTCTGCGTCGGGGCGGCAGTGCCGACGATTTCCATTGGGAAGTGTTGGATTTCTTCATACACCATGAAAAAAAACTTTGGGGAGGGGAAATAAGGCGGCTCACAAGGAAGACTTGGGGTTTGTAGAAGCAAGAGCAGTGGCCAGGGCATACTCCATGCGGAGCTGGCAACTACGATGGGAGCAGGAGAGTCGAGCTAGGTGGACGGCGAGGCTGATTGGGAACTTCCCTGAATGGGTGGACAGAACGCACGGCGAGGTAGATTACCTTACTCAATTCCTGACAGGGCATGGTTATTTCCGTGCATACCTGCGAAGGATGGGTAAGATGGAGGATCCGACGTGCGTGTATGGCGACTCAGACTCTGATGACGTTCATCATACTTTTTTCGAGTGTAAACGATGGGTGCTGGAGAGGCGAGGACTGGAAACGGAGATTGGCACCATGACGCCTGATAACATCATAGGCGTCATGCTCAACAGCAAAGAGAACTGGGACATGGTTGTGACCTTCGTGAGGATGGTCCTGCGGCAGAATAACCCTGAACTGGACCGTCTCACAGGTCGATGATATAGATAAAGCTGTAGAAGCCTAGTAGGCGCAATACTTACTTATTAATGCTTATTAGTTGAAGCTAAAAATGAGGCACTTTATTGTTAATAAAGATATTGAATATAATATTTCCAATTAGTAGAGGGAAAGTGTATGTATGAGAACAACGGCGATGACGTCACAGAGAGGCACTGGTAGCTGGCTTCCGCGGTGTGAAAACAATGGGTTGGGGAACCCCCAGTTGAAAACACTACCGGGTTCCAGTTCATGACGTCATAGAGGCACTGGCAGCTGGTGTCCGAGCTGTCCATGTGACGTCACTGTTTTGTATATGTGTGTGTATGTGTGACTGAAACACTTCCGTGTTCCAGTTCATGACATCACACAGAGGCTCAAGTCGCTGGCGTCCGCATGGCTAAAACCAGTTTCAAACGGAGGCCGTGGTTTCTGCATGTCCAAAATTTGGTAGCCGAAAACAATGTGTAGCGGATGGGGGTACCCGGAATTCGGCGGTTGCCCGCAGAGGCGATATCATCGGGTACCGTTACGCGAAATTTTGGGGGCATCGGGTACCGTTACCAGAAATGTTTAAATCAACGGATGGGGGTACCCGAAATTTGTGGGTACGCCCACATGACGCATGTATAAAACACTGGTTATGACGAAACAGGAGGCTGGCTGGATATGATAGCTGGTTCAACGACTACGTAGAGGGCGTGATGTCTGAAATTTGACACCCGAAATATTTGGAACATCGGATGGGGGGTACCCGAAATTTTGATGTTCAATATTTGACAACCGAAATGATTAAAACAACGGATGGAGGTACCTGAAATCTCTTGGTGTCCGAAAGTTAACACCCGAAATGTTTAAATCAACGGATGGGGGTACCCGACATGACGCATGTGTTCGACTGCGAGGCGAGACAGTTTGTTTCCGCAAAAAATAAATTATGGCCCCTCCGGGATTTGAATCCGGGACCTCCGGTACTCCAAATCGGCATGCATCCACTACACCAAGGGGCCGTTGTCGTTTAACTGTAATTATTTTTGTACTTATACTTCTCGTCTCTTACTTGCAACTATGAGGTGGACGAGTGATATCTACTGTTGTCCTATGTGTAAAACCATAAAAGCGCAATATAAGTTTATTTATTATTAAAAATAAATAAACATTTTTTATACTTTTATTTTTTACCTCTCATCCTCTTCCTAGCGGCCAGAGGCGAATGAGAGACCGCTACGCTTTTTTTAACGTGGTTTCCCCAACTTTACAGATTCGTAAAGCAGGCCTACTCCACGTTATCTATCGCTGTACTATTAACTAATACAGTGGTAGATAATGATAATATACACTATGCAATGCTAAGTCAATGTATAAAAGCAGTACATATATTTTTTATTTATTTACTTTATTTTTATTTTTTTATTTTTTTTATCGAGTGTATATGTTGTTCATACATGCTGCGTATTCACATTTGCTGTACCGTAATGAGTAATTTTCACACCCATACTGGTTCTTAACGAGTTTACAGGTATATCTACCGTGCCAGTGACCCGTCTCGAACTACCAGGACTACGTTTATGAGTATTTCTACCGCGACAGTGACGTAGTCAAGGTTAACACTCACGCACACACTACGGTACCTAATTCTACGTTTATGGACATTTCTGTCACGCAGCATTCACACTAACACCATGATGAAAACATGTTCACAACCGACTATATTTTATTTCGTTGCCGCAACCATTCTGCATAAAACAAAGCTTTGCGCAGTGCACAGTGTAAGGGGGGAGTGGTAACGGGTTGACGATGAGGAACAGGACATTGTATGATGGGTACAAAGGATCTAGGAACTACAGGTGCTTGAATATCGTTTAAGTCAATCACCTCACCATGGTGATACAACTGTCGTAAGAAATTTGCCTTCTCAAACCCTTTTGTATAGACAACAGAACTGTCTGAAAAAAAGTCTGCAACTATGCGTACCATATTCTTGTACGGCACATTACCATCGTTCCACCGAATTCTGTGATAATGTGTTTCCAACCAGTCATTGATTTTTTGAAATTTTAGGTGCAGTCGTGCACGTTCGTATGGTGGAGCGAACAACACGATAACAAAACGTCCGGTTGTTATATCAACTGCAACGAACTCTTTGATTACATATTCATTTTTGTCACCACGAAACGCTTCAAACTCGGCAATAACCGTCCTATTCAAGTTCATTTTTCCGAGTGACACTTGTTCGCATCGAATACGTTAATTTTTTCAAATTCCCCCTCTACTTTTCCTTCCAATACCAGTTCATCGTAAAGACGATCAAATGTTAGCTGTTGGTCATGACGACTGCTTTCCAATCGAAAAAACGAGGGGAAAAAGAAGGATGGTGGTACATAACACCCCTTGGCTACTACCTGATTAATGTACAACTTGAAGTGATCTTGATCATAAAACAAGCGGACAAGATATTTCTTTAGTACTGTTAATAAACAACCAAAACCGATCCACTCGGGTTCTGTGAAAACAAATTTTTCGGTCTTACTACCTTTAATCCGAACAAACGTTTTCCCAAAGTTACGACTGATCATCACACTCTTCTTCTTTTCACGGTTTTCACTTTCTTCGTACAATAACATACTGGATAGTAACTGTTCACGAAAGATCAACAAGTAATTCCACTCAGAAAAGTCAAGTAATATACGTTTCTTTTTTCCGTTTGTAAACAAAACACCCGGTTCATAGTTGAGTTCGTTAAACAGTCCGACGGTAACGAACTTAGTGTAAGAGTTAATAGGATATGCAAGAGATAAGTAAACGTTACACTCACAATGCCTGCTGCTGCTGCTGCCGCCGCTACCACAGTCACCTTCCATCGTTGAGACGGACTGATCTTGTTACAAGCTAGAGATCGCTAATACCTATCTTTATAAACTGGTAGAGGGGAGAACAAGTTTTTTATGACAAACGATGAACAGTATTCGACAACGCTGTGTACTGTACTATCCTATCGTAAATAATCAAAGCGTAAGCGGTGGTTTTATCTGGAAAATTGTTACTGGATTCAAATTCTAAACGCACATCAACGGCAGACGACTTGATTGGTTCTTCTTGTCTGGAACAATCGATGACAAACAACGGTGCTTTCGTTATAAATTCATTAGGTGTCAAAAGAGGCGTTCTGTTGCGACGGTCGTAGTATGATGTTTGAAAACGTGTATACATGTCGTAGAACAGTGCGTAACGTTTTTTTCCGATATCCTGGTTCAGGTTATCGTACGGATAGTATTTATCGTTCAGAAATAGCTTGACATTCGTTAAATTGCAGTGATCAAATTCCGACGCGTTTTTCGCTATATTGTTCTTTCTGTCCGTCTGAAATATCAGTATCACATACCGTGGTTTTTCCAACTGTGACGATGTCTTCAAGGTCCACGAATGTCGATTTGTCGTCGGTAGAACGGGATACTCGTGCAATTCCCAACTGCGGAACGGCATCACCAGTTCATGATCCTCCTCGATATGCTCCAATAGCGGTATTCGGTACTTGTTTGACACGCGCACATAGGGCATCTTCCAGTGTACTTTGTTTATTACGAGATTACCGTTTGCAGTTGCACCTGATTCTTTTAGCACCATTGCGTTCTGATCGGTAGAGGTACGCAACAGAATCAATTCTTGCTTAACGTTCAGCATGATGCGTGTATAGTCTTCGTTGAAACCGAGTAGCATTTTTAACGGAAGACAAAACGTAAAATCACCGGTACTCTCGTGTACTGTCAACGACTCGTCGGTTGTCGTCACCCATCCTGCATTGATTAGATGCTTTCTTTCATGCTCATTGCTCGATAGTAACAATTTCACAGTGCTCGTAATTCCAACGTTTTTCGTACGATCTACTTCCACACCGCACACTTCGTAACGGATCTCCTCAAACAAGAAAGCCATTGCATTGTTGATTAATTTCACGTTCAACGCTGTGTCAGTAGCGTTAACCTTGGTCAATGTTCCTTCGATGTACAGAAAACTCTCCGCCGGTAAAGTGAAAACATCCTGTTGTTGGATGGGTATACGTATTTCATCGTTGTTACCGTATCGGGTGGAAGCATACGGTGTGTGCGTACGATATTCGAACTCAACGATTCTGTTATCGAAAGCCGCTCCTCGTTTGATAGCTAGAATTTCACCCGACATTATTTTAATCGTATAATTTGAATCCAAGTGAAAGTAAGAAACGCTTGTTCCTTGATGTCAATCGCTTCAACGTTGAACAGCGACTACCATGTTTCTTTCGTACACACTCCCTTTTTACAGGTGACGTTTGTCCGAAATACAATCCCATATTTTCAGATGCAGTCGTATCGTGATAACTTCACCGCGAAAATCGACTAAATCCCCGTCCTGATCAACGAGAGACAAAATTATGTTTTCAACGCGTTGTACGTTTACCGGTAAGTATATTACGTTTGTCGGCGTTTCAACTATTTTGAAACCTGGTGCCACGGTCGGATAAAACGAATGCAACGTGTGCTGTTCCTGGCCGTCCTTGTACGCACCCTGTACGATATTACTCCGTACGTGAACGGTGTTAACTTTGATTATGTCGACGGGTACGTTCGACTCGTGTGTTTTATACGCTTCCAGCTGCTGATTCTCCTTAAATCCTAACATACTTGCAATGGTATTCGGTGTATACGAAAAGTCGATGACATGCTTACAGTAAATTTTACACTTTAATGTGTTGTTGTTTGGACGTAAACTGATTGTTCTCTCGCCTAACTGTTTCTGCAGATACGTTTCGATATCACTGATTTCGTAGGTGCCGGTAGGCAACTTGATGACGGACCACTGATCCTTGGAAATTTTTACTGGAAATGCATTATTTTTTCCTTCAGTAACGTTTGGTATTGAATTATACGATGTAAAATCCAATAGACCAACGTAACATTCACCGTATAACTCGAGAGGTGGGAAAAAGTTACACACGAGATTCGCAGCGTCGGTACCCGTCACGGTGACCGTTAGCGACGATATGTTGAAGTTTGCTGATCAGAAGACGATAAAAAGTCTAAACATAAATGACCGCAGATGACCGTGTTAGGAGGTTGCTTCCGTTCATAGTTGTAACGAACGTCGGCTGTATCACCAAAATATTGCATCAGCTCGAGAGGTGGACGTAAATTACCGAACCCGTCAAAATAGTGTACTCGATTTCCACGCTTCTTGTAACATACCCAGTGGGTTCCCGGTCCGCTCTCGTCGTCCAAATTTACGGTGACGCTTTCGTTCTTCCACGGCGCTGTATCCGGTAATGCGTTACGCATGTAAACACCTCTAAAATACGGTATGTTTAGCTTTTTTGCGTATACACGTAATTCATCTTCGGACAACGGGCGGAGCGGTATGTGAATTAGTTATTTCGGTACGGACGTAGATACAATCCGGACGCAGTTCTCTTCTTTTTCCTAGCGGTTCGGACAGTTCTCTTCCTCCTCTTCTTCATCCCACCACCAGCACCACGACCACGACTACTCACATTCTTTTTATTTTTACGACGTCGACCGCTTCCTATTGCTGATTTTGCTTTCATGGCCGCTGCAACTGCTGTCGCATAAGCTCGTTCGCTGATACCCGAATCCAATGCCTTTACCCGTCCCCACGCTTTTTCCGCGAGTTTACGATCTGCAATACGTCTACTTTCGTTGTCTTTGTATTCAGCGTAAGCGATGTCGTGTTCGCGACAGGCTTCGTCTAGTTGATTGATTCCACGATCACCACGCGCTAATCTTTCTTCGAGTTTCGTGCCCGGTCCACAGAATCTGTAACCCGGCAGATGTAATTCGACAGGTAGTGCGTCTACCGCTCGATTGATAACTAACGAAACAACGGACGGTACAACGTTTTTAAGCACGTTTCCGACGCCCCACCCCTTTTTCTTCTTAACGTTGTTGTACGTCGTAAACCGATCTCCAGTCTTTCTCTTCTGTGTTTTTATCGTATTCATCTATTAACCTTTTTATTTCCTTCGTGTCGAGTGTCCACTCGTCTTCTGAACTACGTGGCTTAGACAATTTCAATAAGTAGTAATCCAGTTGATACTGAAATGTTTTAACGACTTTATACATCTCGCTCTTTACGTATCGTCTCACGTCATTTAATTGTTGTAAGTTAACAGCATCGCTCTCCGCAAAACCATCCGCTACGTCTGTTATTCTCTTTTCCGCAGCTTTGAAAACACCATCTTCGCCCAAGCTAACGGTGTTCTGCAACATGTATTTTACGTTAACCGCGTCATCTGCAAAAATTGGTGAACTCACTCCCGACAACCAGCTCTGCCCAAACAAATAGCTGTTCGATACTTTTTTAATGACGTTCGAGTCTACATAGTTTTTGTTAACCGCATCGGTCGCTTGTTCCGGACTTCGAACGTTGATTACCCATCGATCTCGTGCATCGATGACCTCACCTCTCTCTTGACTCGAGTGTTGTATACAGTTGTCATCAACGTAATATTTGTTGACTACGTCTTTAACGTCTACAGGAGTATCAACATTTTTCAATCTACACCCTTTAACTTCCACGCTTTTACGTTCATCATCGAGTAGCAGACAATGTGTTTGCATATAAGTCAGAGATACAGCATCCTTTGCTGCATCCGGTTCGTTCAGATTGCGGATCTTTTTGTTTTCAACATCTATATGCCCATCATTCGTAATCTTAAATCCTACAGTATCGCGTAATTGTCTTTTTGTTTCTCGTCGCACGCTCACGGCGCTTTGATGTCTCCCGAACTTGTCCACAACCATTGTACGACTGCACGCTACAAATGATGTGTTAACCGTTTTAAGTAACGACACTGTGGTGACCATCGCGTGTGTAACACAATCGGATCGTCACCCTCTTTCCAACGAAAGATTTCTATACCGCAAAATGAACATCGAACCCTGTCAATTTCATTTGTGTAATGAAAGCCTGCGGCAACCATAGCGGTTGGACTGATGAAATGCACAGGCCATAATGTAAAGGTTTTCAGTCTCTCGTTTTCGACTTCAAAGTCAGGTGTCAAATCTAATCCGCACATGTTGACAGTGTTGACTTCAATGAGTTGTTACACCGACGTTCATAAAATTTATACGATAATGTTGGCTTCACGTAATTCCTCCACAACGGAGATGATTTCTTGTCGTGTCCGGTGTGACCGGCGCGTTTTGAACTTACCAGCAGTCTCAACCGTTCAACCAGTTCGTTGGGATCGTTCCAGTGTACGTAATCGATACCACGTCCGCTGCGAGGTGGGAACAATCGGGCGATTATCTCTCTGTATTTTACACCTTTGTTTGTATTTATTTTAGCACCGGGTAAATGATAATGTTTATGTGCGTTAGTGTCCGACAGTATAGATTTGTACGCTGCTAAATCGTTTTCATCGTCGACGCTCTTGTTGGGTTTTTTCATAAACATAAGTTCGTAGAGACCCGGTGTACCCCTGTATCGTTTTCCAGCTATGTAGAAGCTGTCGTCTTGATTGATCTCCAACACCGAATTTCCCACCATCCATTTGTCTGCAACGTTACGGATACCGTACGTATGATCCATCTATTTTTCTCGATCATCAGATAAAGCGAGTAGTAAGTATTTCCTCGCGAGCGGACCTTCGACAGACTGTTCAACGTATTCTTGTGCTTCGTGTCGACCTTCGGGTGTTGCTAAAAACTCTTCAAGACTCACGTTCGATGTTTCGACATCAGGAGTTTGTGCCAACACTTCCGTTCTAAGGAATCGAGGTTGTGATGGTGGTGGTGTCATCTCGACAACTGTCTTCGTATCTTCATCTTCAACATTTATTTTTTTAATTTTATCACCGGAGACATTCAACTTTTCCGAAATCTGGGTTAACGGTTCCAAAAGAGGTTTGTACTTTCTCGTTAACGCTTCATCGCTCTCTCTGATGTCATGTTTCAACGCGCGATACTTTTGTCTTATGTTATCGCTAATTGCATCGATTTCATGTGTCAATTGCTTGTCATCCATCTTGACACTGATGACTTTCTCGCACAAACTATTCTATTTATGTATAAAACGATCGAAACCCACTCTGTATCTACCCGCGTTTATCGGTGAGTCCTTGTTGATGACTATGAATCCGTAACGATCCTTCCACGCTTCGGCGCACATCGCTTTGAACTCTTCGTATTTCATATCTGTGTTAACGTGATCGTTGTAAACGTGACGTAAATTGAGATCATCTTGTCTGAACAAAACCAAGAAATTGGCATTATCACGCACCAGTTGCTTTGGCACCAGACTGTACGTCTGACAAAGGTACAAAGTGTCCACACCGCTATGCCGTCCCATAGCGAAATATTTTCGTATGTTATTCTGCCGTTCACATACCACATCATCGAACAACATGATTGAATTAGGTACAATTTCGTGCGGAGGTGGTACTTCATCGTTTTCACTGTATGTGAAGTACATCATTCCTTCGTCAGCGAGAGCATTAAAAACGTCTTCCAACATACGATATTTTGGTTGAAATAACGATTTGGAGAACACGTACAGGTTCTGAAATCGCAGTCCGTTTGAATCGAATAACATGTTAAAGGCAACGTTTGACTTCCCGCTACATGACCCGCCGCACACGATACATCGAACTGTGTTTGGAAACAGTGGACTGTGTTTATTATATGCAACTTCACCGTTGTACTTAGCAGAGTCTACGTTCTTAACATTTAACTTTAACGATTGTTGTTCAATCTTCATCTTAACTCGTTTACGTTCGGTTAAATACTGTGGTAATGTTATTATATCAGATCTTTTTTATGTATCCACGAATCGTGTTTACCGTCAAAGCCGAGCCAGCGCACTCGCACGCGATCACCTTTACGTTGTAATATTTTTTCAACGAGATACACATCACCAACGCTGGTTTTACTCAATTCTTGTTCATAAAACCCACCTTCCACAACGTCACCCGTGTGATCTTTCAACAAGTACGTAACCGGTACGATTGGCTGAACTCTGTGCACTGTATATATCTCGTTCGTCCAGTTTGGTGTATAACCTTTAGCGAATGTGATTTTTTATTTACTGATACGCACTCGATCGCCTATTTTAAACTTATGTTTCTTGCTCACTTTCCGCGGTACGGTATTTTTTCTTATTCGTTCCAACACAATTTGCTCGTTGCTCTTGTCGACTTGTCGCGGCTTCATCTCTGTAGTTCTATGCACTCTGTCGTTGTATTCCATCACCAGTTTAGGCAAAAGCGACAACCACCGATAATGACCTTGCTCGCTGAACGCGCGGTACATGTTCGTTTTCAACGAACGATTACATCGCTCTACGATGGATGCTTTCTTCTCGCTATACGTTGAATAGTGTTTGACGTTGAATCTCTTTAGTAAAGCTTGTACGGTAATGTTAAAGTACTCTTTCCCCTTATCCGTTTGCAGGTATTTCATTTTATTTTTTACAATTATTGGTTCGAGAGCATGTGCTACTTCAACACCCGATTTAGTTTTTAAGGGAATCGCATATGCATACTTGCTAAATGCGTTTATTACCGTCATTAGATATTTGTACCCTTTGTTCAACTTGGCATGCGGTATCATTTCCACCAAATCCGCTTGGTAGAGATCGTGTAACCCCTTCACCTCCACCGCACGTCTGGGAAAGTTCCTTCTCACCGGTCTGTGCAATTCTTTTGCAATAGTTTTGCGTACGTTTTCCATATCGCCACCCGAAACGCGAATCGCAAAATTTTGGTACGAAATATACCGTTACGTTTTCATTGAACCTCACCGACTTCATCGTCGTTACTGACAGTGTGTTGCTCCTGCAAGCAAGTCTTATATCAACGTATATCAAACGCATAATTTATAACGGATTTTCTCGCTTGCTGAATTATCTCGCGTCTGGGTTGACAGAGTTTATAATGACCGTACGCCAGTGTTGTTTCACCGTCATCCAAGACATATCGCTTGTCATCGTACGGTGACAGCGATAATTTTGTAAGCTTTCTTGTGTATATGTTATGTTTTTCGCTTTGGATAGTCTGCGCCGTAGTATAAGTTTGAGAAGTGGTCTTTACACATTGTTTATAAAGTTGATGTTTCAACTGTGTAGCTATCGCGGAACGTGGCACACCTTTCGCTACCTTTTTCTCTTTATCGTTTGCCGTAACGAATGAATAACATTTTGCGCGCAACCCGACAAATTCAAGTATCGGTATTCCATTTGTTTCGTCTTCAAAAGTACCCAACTTTTTCTTGTTTGTTTCACTATAGCACGGATGTCCCTTAGGGTACTCCGACGTGTCAAAGAATTCGAGATGCTCCTCCATGTCTTTGTACACATCGTCGGTGCGAATGTCGTACAACAGAGAGTCAGTGTCCGTCATACATAGACGTGCACGTGACCCGTACGTATTCATCGTGAATCCGTAATGGAACCGATACATGATCAGCTTACTAATATCCAATACACTGAACCCAACGTACAAAGGTCGGTTCAGTGTAATGGACGTTTTTTTCATCGTGAGACCTACCAGGTCCTCGTTATAGATGAAAAAATGTTGTAGCCTGGGGTTAGCGGTTAGTTTGTGAAGTTTTTTCTCGTTTGGAACTAACTTGAAATTGATTCGCTTCCGTAGGTTTTCCAACGATTTACCGTACGGCGCGTTATTCATTAACTTAAAAAAGTCTTTTTCAAAGGTGTTTCTGGCTTCCTTTCGTCGCTTCGTATTAAAATCGATGAAAGGTTTCAACCATACGCACTGTGTGAATGCTAACACACGGTGAATCGCTTTCAACTCCATTCCTAGTTCGAGGTAGAGTTTCAATGTTCTGTAATGAACAATGTATTTTGTCTTGTCCTCGAGGGACGTTATCAGTTTCTCTACCTTACCGTTACTACACACAAAGTCTTTTAACAGCTTCATGCGATAGCAGTACGGTGAAAGCATACTGTCCGTAATAGTACACTTTTCGGGTGCTAAAGTGTAGTCACTGTGTAAGTCGTGTAGGTAATGTGGATACCCCAGATCGACTTCTAGGATATAACCGGTGTCATCATCGTCACGTAACGCGTGCACGTTCAACGTATCGATCTCTGTACGTTCCAACCATCGAAAACTGGACAGTGGTAAAGGTTGTGTCATAGCCGTTCCGTACAGGTTGGTACAATCGAGGTAGAGTAAATAGTTATGCGGCTTGCTTGCGTCATAATCGGGAATGTACGGGTTGTTGGCCTTGGCGTACCGATTAGAAATTGCTGCTAAGCCGCCACGGATATCTCTTTCAATGTACAGGTGTACGTCTATATCGCGGAGTAACTCTAACCTAACTCCTGTCATTTTCAGCATCGCGTTCCACGCTAAACCGGCGGTGGTAAAAACGTTACACGGATCGAGTTCGTAGTACTGCAGGCTCATGTTTCGAAAGTTTTTAAATACATCTGCAAGCAGTAGTACATCCGTTTTTAAATAAAGGTCATGATAATCACCGAACGTTTGCATGTCGAAAGCCGACCAAACCGCTCGAGCGTGCGCGTAATCTTCTTCGTTTATATCCGACTCTGTCAACCCGTTGTAAAAATGTACGCGGTCCGGTAACTGCCTCTCGTCAAATTTTGAATCATCCGTAACGTATTCGTAAGGGTACACGCCTTTACGCAACAGTAAATCAACATTACGCGTGTAAAATTGATTAAGGATTTTAAATTTATCCACGGATAAGTTGGAGACGAGTTTTTCAAGTGACGCGTTCATGAACCGCAGAGAATCGAGAAACCGGAGCTGACCGAGTGTAACGGAGATGTAACGTTTGCTTGTAGTAGCGATACACGTTATTTTATCTTCCTTGTACTTTCCGAAACCTTGCATCAAATGATGCGAGTCATAGCCACTTAAATTATGGAAAAAACCGGAACGTGTGTTGGTATTTTGTAATTTATATTACACGCATTGTGAGCAGCGCCTAAATAGTTACCCGTTATGTGGCAATGATTTCGAACCGTGTCGTCCGTTAACGGCTTCTTGCACAGATGACAGTGAGTGGCGTTTCGGAATGACCGTTCATCGGCCGCTGTCATTTGGATCGGTTTATTAAACTTTTTATCGAGTCGTTGAACGTCGGCTAAAAGCATACGAAGGAACGTGTCCACCACGTCTTTACCGCGGTATATTACAGGTTCCTTGACGGCGTTTCCCATCCAGTCAACTATCACATAGCAGAAACTGGCTGGTATATGATGTGCCACGTTTTTACCGGTGGTCGGAACAATAAACGATTCGAAGTCAGCGTATACCGTATAAGGTACGCGGTGACAAAGTGAAAAGTTTTTAAAATACATCCACTTTTCGTCCTCGTCAGGAAGTTTTACTTTCTGTACTCCGTGCTGAGAACAGTTGCGTTCGTGTTCTTCAACTCGTTTTCGCGCCGCGTTAGTATCTTTATTGTCCGAAAATCTGTGTAGAGAGTAGTTGCAGTACACCGATGAACGACAATTTTTTGTCAACGAGGAAAGCATACGCGAAAGGTTTCGTATGAGGCAGTAGTGAGTAGTGTTCGCGTCGGACAGTAGCGGTAGGTTTACGTGGTACTTTCTACCGCGATGTTCAGTGATACGTAAAGGATATACCTCGTCTTCGTAGCCAAAAACGTTAACGGATATGTTTTCGTTTAATTTTTCAAAACGTTTTATCTTATTGACTGCGACGGGATAAGGTATGTCCTTCATGTTTATTTCTTCTTCGTACGGAAGGTAATGGCTAACGCGATGCGGGTTACACGCGATCGGGTGTATACAGGCGAGCACAGACCACAAGAAACACTTTTCATCTTCTAAATTTTTCACATTAATAATTCCTTTCCTACTGTGTGACAATTTCGATGGTGTAGGTAGAAAGCGCGACCCCACAAGAGGATTGTATTTTGTAATATTTAGTTCCACCGACTCGACACCGTTTTCGACCCACCCGCTTCCGCCACGCGTGAATTTGTCAACGGATTCCATTATTTTCTCGCTAGCTATCGAATACTGTTCATCGATATCGTCATACTGTGACTTAAGTTCTGTACGCGATCTGAATACCGCATTTCAATAAATATTTTCGGTGTTTATTAATTTTTTGAAAGATACACGAACTGCTAAATACCACTTTATATAATTATTTAATGCTACGGCTTCGCTACAAATCTTATCAACAACCGTGTGTTTGTAATCTAATAATACTGTTTGTGTGTTTAGTGTATTGTCAAGTATCATAAATTTTATAGTAATTACATTACCATTGATAGCACGGTGTTCGCTGCTGCTGCTGTCGGTCATTGTGAGAGAAGTGAGGCCGGCTTCGCGTCGTCGGTTCCCTATATAGACAGTCCGGTGACCGGTAACGCTGTCGCCGCGCTCCGCTCGCGAGGAGCAGCTGCGCGGGGCGAGGTGCGGGGTTGTCGTGACCGATGCGGTGTGTGCTGGAGGTGCGGGGTGGGGGTGCGGGCTAGGATGTCATCGTCCGGTCGTGACCGATGACGCGCGTTGCGGAGGGCTGGGTGGGGTGGGGAGTGCGGTGTAGGAAGCCGACGCCCGTGACCGATGCGGTGCGGGGTAAAGATGTGGGATGGTGGTGCGGGGTAGGGAGCTAGGTTGCAGCCGGTGTCCGTGACCGAGAGGTAGGCGAGGTGCGGGGTACAGGATGCCGGCGACCTTGGCCGAAGCGCGCTCGTTGAGTCGCCTCCCGCGGGATGTCGGGTGCGGGGTACGGGGGGCTGGGTTGTACGACCGGTCGTGACCGAAAGCAGATGGTGGTTCGAGACGACGCGGGGTGGGGTAGGAAGCTAGGTTGTCGCCGACGGACTCGATTGTGGTGCGGGGTGGGGTGGTGGTGGGGTGGGGTGGGGTGGGGTGAACCCGGTCGTTGCGGAGCGACAGACAAAGTAATTGAACAAAATATGTAGGCGAGGTGCGGGATGGTGGTGAGGCTCTGGGTGCGGTGTGGGGGTGCGGGGTAGGATGTCATCGTCCGGTCGTGACCGAAAGCAGATGGTGGCCCGTGACGACGCGGGGTGGGGTAGGAAGCAAAATTATAGCCGTTACCGTTGTGGTAGAGGTGCGGGGTAGGGTGTCGTCGTCCGGTCGTGACCGAAGGAGATGATGCTTTAGAAGGAAGGAACGTGGTCGGGGGAAACAGAATAAATACGCCAGTGTTTCCCTGTGCAGTCATCAGTACTCGCCATGGAAGGAATCGTTGCGAACGCGAAGACAGTTGAAAATTTTTTACCAAAAAGAGACTTGTCAAGTCTTTCTTTAGGAGTAAGGTATCATATAATTCACATGAAATTTGTGAAAACGAAATTCGGGGAGTCAGTTGTGGTAGATTTGGAAGATACCGGAGCCTGTCCTCAGCCGGAGGATAAACTTTTCTATGTATACCTACCTAAAAGATGGTGTGACGTATTTACAGAGGAGCAATTGAAAGCTGTGAAGCCTTGTGTCCTATCACTATGCGTAACCTCACACACTCCGCTGGCGAACGAGAAAGTGAGCGTGCAGTTGGATATTGATTATGTGAGTATGATATTTCAGTACCACTAATAATTACTTATACAGAAGTGGTTATGTATTAATTTTTTCTCTTTTTTTTCCAGACCAAATAAACGAGAACAGGATTGATTAATTATAATAATAATAACATTAATAGTAAAATGTTTTTAACTGTTGAAGTAGACTTCTCTATTTTTTTGTCGTTTTTTAATGTTAACTGTTCATTTTCAGAGAAAGAACAAGGTGTTGCTTGGATCTAATATTGTTGAAAAACTTTTAAACAGGGAAATAAATGGTAATAATAGATTATATTGTCAATGCGACATGATTAAATTCGATTATAATTTTAGAAATAATCGTAAGACACTGAGTAGATGGATATCAATACGAAACGAAAAGAATATTTACAAAATGAAAGTATTTATTCGTAATGAGTTTTTCAAACTCTTCAAAACATCAATTAGTTATTGTAACAACCATAATATTGAATATCTTCAAATAAAAGATTTGCTAATTGCTAAAACAAAGCTGGTTAATCAGATGTACTATATGATGTATAATTTTACTGGTACAGCGTATACCTCGCTGGTAAAAAATATGAGTGGTCAAGGCATGACTCTAGCGGATGTCCGCTTCGTAACCGTTGTCGCGTCTGTTGTTATCTAAGATATCAAAATGAATTTAATTCAGAATACATGTTTTTTTTTAATACCACACTAACTATCATTTGATGTGTCCACATTCTTTTGTATTTGATCAAGTATTATTAATTGTAGGAAATTATATTCTGTTTTTAATTATTAAAAAACGTAGGTGGTTTATAACATAAAAAGTTAAGATAAACAATCATTAAAGTGTTAATTAAATTTTTATGTTTAATTAAATTTTTTAAAAGATTTCTCTCATAGTTACAGAAACCTTGTTTCGATGTTATGTGTTTGTGCGAATGCGAGGGAGATGTATGTCGTTCACCACCATATGGTGACCATTGTAACATTCTGAGTGCTTGTGAGTGGAGAGAATTTACACTCTGAAGAACAATTGTTTTAAAAAATTATAAGCGTTGTTACCTTTTATATTGTCTAAAATACTAAAAAGAGTTGAATTCAAGGTTTTGGTGTACCATTTTACACATGTAGTTAACACCATAGTAATTATCATTTGATGTGTGTCTACATTTAGTATGTTATTATTAACATATTACACATCAACATTGTAATATTGTATGTTATTAATTATTATTACTATTTTTATTGTTAGACATATAAGGCTTGTTTTGGTTGTAGTAAATGTAATTATTATTTTGTTAATTGTGTGTGTGTGTGTGTGTGTGTGTGTGTAGAGAGAGAGAGAGAGAATATATATGTAGAGAGAGAGAGAGAGAGAGAGAGAACCTTCAATGCTGCAAAAGAGAGAGAAAGCGAGAGAGAAAAAAGATTATTTTGTATAATTATGTAAATATATATATATATATATAGAGAGAGATAAAGTGTTTATTTTGTTTATAGAGATACACAAACAGAGTATATGTATGTTAGAGAGCGCGCTGTTAGTTATGTTTTGCTCAATTATAATTGTCTTGTGAATATAGAACGTGTGTGTGTAGAGAGAGAAAGAAAATTATAGCTTATGATTTGATTGTAAAAGCTTTCGATATTATTAAAACTTATATATATAAACCGTAACCTTTGTTATTTTATTATTATACCTTTATACAAAACAGTTATTCCTATCATACTTGAATAAGGTATACGCCAGCGAAGATAACAAGTTTTTATAGTTGAGATGCAGCCAACTTATTGATAAAGAGATACACAGCTGGATTGTGGTATGCGTCAGCATACGAAGAAAACCGGTTTATTGAGTTCAGATGAGTCTCTCTCTAAGGACAGAGAGAGAGAGAGTGAGAGAGAGAGAGCGTATAATCTGTTTGTACCAACACACAGCGATTCAACCAGACCTGTTTGACTACTTTGTTACAATTTTGCAGGTACACAGAGTAAAATATATTTATACAATTACACAATTTTAGTAATGCATAATTTAATATGTGTTTTTCTAAACAATATTCAAATGGATGCATCTGTTCTATAATAACACAATATACTCATATATAATAATACAATATATGGTTTTGCGAACAGCAGATCTAGGTTCAAATCCCGAGGAGTCAAAATTTATTTTGTGGAAACCAACACCTGTCGGAACCCATCTGTATAGCCCCCTGTTTCGTCGTAACCAGTGTTTTATACGTGCGTCATGTGGGCGTACCCACAAATTTCGGGTACCCCCATCCGTTGTTTTAATCATTTAGGGTACCAAAATTCTGACATTAAAAGAGAGAACGATTATTTTGTTACATCAAAATAAACCAGAACGCGGAAGTGTTTTAACATTCGGACACCAGCTGCCAGGGCCTCTGTCATGAACTGGAACCCGGTTAGGGCGTACCCACAAATTTCGGGTACCCCCATCCGTTGATTTAAACATTTCGGGTAACGGTACCCGATACCCCCAAAATTTCGAGTAACGGTACCCGATGACATCGCCTCTCCGGGCAACCGCCGAATTCCGGGTACCCCCATCCGCTACACATTGTTTTCGGCTACCAAATTTTGGACATGCAGAAACCACGGCCTCCGTTTGAAACTGGTTTTAGCCATGCGGACGCCAGCGACTTGAGCCTCTGTGTGATGTCATGAACTGGAACACGGAAGTGTTTCAGTCACACATACACACACACATACAAAACAGTGACGTCACATGGACAGTTCGGACACCAGCTGCCAGTGCCTCTATGACGTCATGAACTGGAACCCGGTAGTGTTTTCAACTGGGGGTTCCCCAACCCATTGTTTTCACACCGCGGAAGCCAGCTACCAGTGCCTCTCTGTGACGTCATCGCCATTGTTCTCATACATACACTTTCCCTCTACTCCAATTAAAAGGAAATAGGAATAGAAACAGCTGCTAACTAGCTTTTAAAGTGGTTAAACTCCGTTTTTTCATATTTATAAAGTTTATAAAACATTTCATTTTCATTGAAAAGAGAGACAAAGACTTATGAATATTTAAAAAATTATTTATTACCTTAAAATCTTCAATATTATGCTCTAATGCTTAAGCTATTTAAATATAAAATAATTAAAATTCAAGCAATAAATGTTATCATCTGAACTTTGAAATTATTTTTTCTTATACTAATATTAAATATTATAATTAATTTTATTAATTCAATCATACCCTGAGGGCCAATTTTTTCCCCTCATCCTAAATCAATTGATTTTTGAAATATAAATGAATTCTTTAAAAAAAAAAATTGAGTATGAAAGGTTGACAATTGTTTTAAAAATCATATAGAACTTATAAACTCTCTTGTAAATTTTTACATCGTGGATGAAAATATAGATATTTCATATCCAACTAACAATCCTAAGAAAGACAGAATTATTGCTATTATCTTTCCTTCAATGGGAAGGATGATTCTTGTGGGATTGTTAAACATAATTCATCTAAATATGGATCCTGATAAAATTGAATAAATAGGTAAAATCATAATTCTTTGTAACATATTATCAAATGATTCATTCTGTGAGCTGAAATTATAATAACTAAAATTTATATTTATTGAAAAATATGTTAATCGGGGAGAATAAAAAGATGTTAGCCCAATTCCTATATATATTAATAATAAAATTAATGAAATAATGTTTCTAGAACATATTATTTCTATAATTAAATCTTTTGAATAAAAGCCTCTCATGAAGGATATCCCACATAATGACAAATTAGCAATATTTATGAATGTTCTAGTTATTGGTATACTATAACTTATGCAAGCTATTATACGAATATCCTGATTATTGCTTAATCTGTCAATTAATACTGCAGCACATAAAAAAGTGATGCCTTAAATAAAGCATGAATAATAAGAAGAAAAAATTATAATATTGGATAACCAAACATTAATATTGATATTATGATTCCTAATTATCTCAAAGTTGATAATGCAATAACTTTTCAAGTCAAATTAAAAATTTGTGGCCAGTCCTGATATAATTATTGTTAATACTGATAACATTAAAAATATTTGAATTAAATTAAATGATACAACTAATTTTCTAAATCGAATAATTAAATATACCCCCGCAGTGACCAGTGTTGATGAATGAACAAGATCCGATACTGGAGTTGGAGCAGCTAAAGCTGCCGGAAGCCATGAAGAAAATGGAATTTGTGCTCTTTTTGTAAATCCTGCAATAATAATTAATGTAATTATTGGACTTATTATTATTTTATCAATAGAAGATATAACGTTTCAAGACCCAAAATTTATTATTCATGCAATTAATAGAAGAATTATTACATCGCCAATTCGATTCATCAGTGCTGTTAATATTCCAGCATTTCTAGAATTTAAGTTTTGATAATAAATAACTAGGCAATATGGCACTAATCCTAGCCCGTCTCATCCAATAAGAATTCTTACTATATTAAGTCTAATAACTAATAATATTATTGATAGTACAAATATTATAATAATGTAAATAAATCGGTTAATAGTTTTATGATTTACTATGTATATACCTCTGTATAATATAACTATTGATGAAATAAACATAACTGTTGGTAGAAATAAAGTTGATATAAAATCAAAAATTACAGTTATATAAATATTACATGAATTAATTGTAATGATTATTCATTCCATCATAATTTTTTAATCAAAAATAATCATATTTATTGATAGAATTAATATAATAAATCTTATGATTAGTAAAATTAAAAAAATATATACATTAAGTTTATTTATAGTAATGATCCAATATAAAATTATATTTTTAAATCCACAATTTAATGTTTTATTTTAAACTAATTAAATTTAAGTTAGTAATGTTAATTTTAAAATAATTAAATTTATAGGAATTCAATGTATTTTAATTAAGAAAAATTCACGTACATTCCCAGAATTAAATGAGTAACAGCCTGAAAAACATACCATGTTGAGTATAAGACTATAAATATAAACTATAACAAACTGATAAAAATGAAGAGAAAGATAGAAAAATTATACATAATGAATTTCAAGACATTAATCTATTTAAAATTATAAATTCTCCTGCCAGGCTAACTGTTGGGGAGCATGAAATATTTCTAGCAGATATTAAAAATCATATAAGGGTTATTGAAGGCATGAATCTCAATATTCCCTTATTGATTAGGATTCTTCGTTTTCCTGAACGCTCATAGGAAATATTGGCCAAGCAAAATAGAGCAGAAGAACATAAACCATGCCCAATTATTATAAAATACAACCCTCTTATACCTCATATATTTATTGTCATAATTCCCCCAACAACTAAACTTATATGAGCTACAGAAGAATATGCAATCATAGATTTTATATCAATCTGTATTATACAAGATAATCTAATTATAATTCCTCCGATTAATGAAATAGAAATTCAAACAAATCTATAATATTAACGAACACTGACGGTATAATGTATATCACACGAATTCGACCGTAGGTTCCTAATTTTAAAAGAATTCCAGCCAAAATTATAGAACCAGATACAGGTGCTTCAACATGCACTTTTGGTAATCAAAAATGAAATATAATTAATGGAACTTTAACTATAAATGCTAACGTTATTCCTAAATAAATGAACTTACTATTTGATCTCAATAGTATTATAATATTAGTTATATTATTTCTGTATATACATAAAATTGAAATTAACAAGGGAAGAGATGTAAATAAAGTGTAAAATAATAAATAGTATCTGGCATTTACCCGCACGAGCTGTTACCCCCATCCTATAATAATAATCATAGTAGGGATTAAACTAGTCTCAAAAAAAATATAGAAAAATGTAATGTTGTACGTGCAAAATGACAAAATCAGTAGTGTTATTAGTAATAATACTATAAATAAAAATAAATTTATATTATTATATTTATATAAAAGAATAGAGTTAATTATTAAGAACGTAACTCAGATTGTAAGGATAATTAATCCATATGAAATATTATCTATAGGTATATTATATCTTAATATAATTGAATCTTTTCTGAAGAATAAAACGGTAATTAGTATTAAAAGAATTAATATATTTCTTAATAATCATATATTAAATAATAAGGGGGTCAAAAATAATGAAAATAAAATTAATTTTAACATGTATTTAAGGATATTGATAATAACTGGTCATTACCATGTGAGCGAATTAAATTGATTAATCTCGATAATCCCATGACTCATTCACAAATTCTAAATGTTAATAAAACAAATAATATATATTATAACGATTCATATTAGCGTCCGATCTGAGCGTTATATGAAAGTGTTAGACTGTACGAGTATAGCAGCGTAAGCAAGAGAGAGAGCGTACAATCGCAGCCATCTCACTCTAACCTCGTCACAGCTACGTCCGCTACTGGTACGAACATGAAACTTTATTCAAATCAAATTATCAGTTCAACCTGCAATAACTTCCAAACTAATAAATATAGGGCAATTCTGAAAACAGCATTGTGTTCAGCAAGTAAAACTTTATAAGTAGCAGCAATCTCAGGTAATATAATTAACAATTGAAGAAGTTATACGGAAGACGAACGCCAAAAGGAATAACAAGAGAATTATGCTACGTAGGAATTAGGTGTTTTCACACACACACAGATAAAGACCTAAAAACAATATTCTGTGGTCAGATCTTTGAAAACACTTTTGCAAATACCTGTAATCAATCAATTTGCAAATACAGGAAATACGATTTTGACTAGAAATTCTCTGCCGTTTCAAACCTGTCATGGGGTGTTTCCTCGACCTGTTCGAAATTGTCGAGACTGGAAAAACGTATGATTTATTTGAACAACCAATCAGAAGCTCGTATTTAAAACAGACGCCAATTCAAACCGAGGGGTAGCGTTACTCTTCGATCGGATCTTCAATGCGCTAGTCGTATGTAAATTACGTGCAGAAATTTTACAATCACGCAAATTTGTATTTAAGTGCGAAATTCGAGAAGTAGTCCGCAGTGTAGATGAACTAGTGCCGTTGAACAACACTCGCTGTGTAAAACAACACATTAATTAAATTAATTAATTAATATTCAGCCGTGAAGTGACCTGAGCAACAGAGAGCTACAGCATCTGTAATTGCCAGAGCATCTTTCTACAGGATTGATCAACATTATTTCTTCTGTGCTAAACCATCAAAAGGAGGACCTCTACGGATTCCTATCTTCGGTCGACGCATCAAACAGTAAGAAATAGATTCATTGATCAATGAAATAAGCACTAAACAAATAATAAAAAGCAATAAACAATTTTTAAAAGACACTAAGAATCGCACACTTTGTATTTAATGTGTAAGATTAGTCATAACATAGTATAGGAGTGTAGAATGGAAAGTGAGGTGTAGTATCGGACGTGCAAATTATTGCAGACGTGTTCTTTAGCACTGGTTTGTTAGCTATCAGTCTCTTAATTAAACCAGATAAGAGCAATAGGTCGTTTGAACGTCTTAATCTTTACTTTTCACACACACTCGTTAAGCATAAGAGTTAGGGTAGCAATAAGTCCTACAGTTAATAATTTCAATAAGTTTAAAAATAATTAAAACATTAATTAAACATAATCAAGCCAATTTTAAATAGTTATTTGTAACGATTACCCTTGAATCCACAATCACTGAACGAATCCTGAGAATTTGTGTCTCTATGCTCTGAGCTAAGCTGGAACCGTGTCATTAATATCTGGGATTTGTTCTGGCGCCCAGGTAAAGTAAAAAACACGGGTAAGTAACGTTTTATCTAACATTCAAAATATTAGATAAGTGTGTTAGATAAAAGAGTGTTGTATGAATATATATATATATATATATACATATTTAATTTAATTGATAAGAATACAGAGAATATACAGAATAATCTCAAAATTATTAATTATAATCTTAATAAACTCATTATAATATGCTTTCGATTTAAGCACAAGGAGATAATGCCTGATATAAATATAATTAAATATAAGAAAGGTAATGATAGATTCATTTGTTTTAATAGTTTAAGGAAAATTTAGATCTTGTAAATCTAAGATAAATTAGAAATTTTGAAACTTCAGAAGAGAGTGAAAAGTCATTTCAAGCACCTAAAGCTTATATTTTTATTAAATTATCTTCTGTATGAAAATTGCAGTATCAATTATAATTCTATTATCAATAAATTTTATTTTTATGAAACATCCATTATCAATAGGATCAATTTTATTGATACAAACTCTTCTTGTTGTATTATTTGTATATTTTATATGAATTCATATTTTTTCTTATATTTTATTTCTTAATTTTATTTGAGGAATGTTGGTTTTATTTATATATATATATATATCAAGAATTGCTTCAAACGAAAAGTTTTATTTGTCAATAAAATTACTATTATCAAATATAATCATTGGAACTTTAATTATAACTATAAATATTATTAGATTTAAGATAGATAATATTAATAAATTATTAGAAATAAATAATTTATATGATAGATTCATAATTAAGAAATTATATATATATCCCATCAGGAATTATAACTATCATAATGGTTGTTTATCTTCCATTCACGCTGATTTTCGTAATTCACACGTAGACAGGAGTACGTGGATGGTGTATAAGAATGAAGAAAGTGTGGCGTGATTAAGAGCCTGCCTACGGAAGGGAAGACATTGCAAGCCCACCAACCTCTGTGTTGACGATGAAGAAGAAGAAGAATACACCTCTGTTATCGGGAATAAACGTCTGAATTAATAATATTAATTGTAAGATGCCAAACAAACTATTTACTAACAACAAAACATCCACAACGCTTTATACGACTTCAAGTAGTGACGTTATACTTTTGGATGTTTAATTAAATCTTTTAAAGGTTTATTACTTTTGTTCTAACTCTACGTTACATTACTCAAACGTGTATAAGATTGATATAATTAAGACCGGTATAAAAAATGTATATCATGCGTGAGACTGAGGCAAATCCCGTGAGAGACGGCAGTACGACAGAAAAATAAGTAGAGTAAGAAAAAGAGGAGGATGAAGGGGGAGAAGAAGAAGAATAAGAAGAAGAAGAAGAACAACAACAACAACAACAACAACAACAAGACATCTCTGTTATCACTAGCTACTCCGTTCTCGGACCTGTTATTTAGTTCTCCTGTTCTCACCTAATATCGTCTGCCGTCAATAATCTATTCCCTCCTCTCCTATTTTCTCCATCCATTGTACTCTCAAGAACAATTGTTAATATTCCCATATCACGTCATCCATTTTTCCTCTTTAGCAGTATTGAATTAAAAGTATTCTGTATATGTTATGCTGTTAATACCTCACTAATACTCATTTTGTCAGACGACATTGTTAACACCGTTTTTACCCACACCCATATCTCCAAACCTTAAAACTTATACTTCCTCCCGTCTCAACCCCTCTTCACCTTCTCGCTTAATCTCTTATCAGTCGTATGACACTGTTCTTATGGGATTCTCCAGTTCCTGCAGACCTATGTCAACCCAATAACATCTCGGCTGCGCGGCACTTTCGTGATTCGTCCGAAGACGTTCGTCAGCTGGAGTAGCCGAGGAGAGAGGGGGGCAATGGAGCCCAGACTGGTGGACGCCATTGCACAATTTGGGCTATTAGGCCACAGAAGAGAGAGAGAAAGAGATTACATATAACATTAACAAAGACTTGTATTTTGTTGTACATGACGTGTCCGTTTTTTAACTAATTATAAGTATAATACTACTGACTGGGAACATTAAGTATTTTATTCATAAAAATATAAAATTTTTACATCATAGCCAGAACCAGTTTTTGCTTATTATAAGCTTCGTCAGAGGCTACCACTAGGAGCGCTGTCCGTCTTGTTCTTGGTGACGGCGCCGTCGTTTGAAAGATCGGTGTTGTCTGTGTGCGGTGTGATATGTTCGAATAGTATGTATGATTTGAATTGTGTCTGTCCGTTTAGGATGTCGTTTTTATGTGTTTTTGTGTATTTGTATATATATTTCTAGTGTCTAGTTTTCGGCCTTCTGTGTGTACATGTAGAATAGCCATGTTTTTGTTTATGTTTGTGTGTATGTGTGGTTTGCTTCAATGAGGTGGTTTGCAAAGGAGGATTCGGTGTATTGCAACAAGTCACTACACTCCACCACCTTATAGTTCAGGCTATAAGGTACAAATTTTACATTTTTACCTATAAAAAACTTAGTGTTCCGGGTCAGTAATATTGTACTTATAATTAATACACAAAATTTTGCGAAAAATAAAGACGTTAATACGGACAAGAAACAAAAGGTTTTATATTACACATATAAACAGAAATAGACAGGTGTGAACACACGAATGCTCGTCTTCACACTTCTCCATCTCCGGAGACTGCGAGGCTCTACATTAATTCCCCCGTCCCACATCACAAAGCTAACGCTGCTGCCATCGACGGGTTGACAAAGGCTACATTATTTGTTTCTTTTCGTTCCGCTGTTAATATCTAAATACAAATGTGATAATAATTTCCCAGGGGTGATCGGCCGTGTTGAAACAGGATACGACGTGCAAACAAAGAGCAAAATCTTTCGTTTTCCTAAACATGTCAAAGACGTGGCGCGTCATTGCTCATTTCAAAATAATAATAAACTGTTTTCTTAGTACACCACAAAGTATATAGAAAACAATGTAAATTAAAAATTTATTTTCTTTACTTATAATTCAAACACTTTTTGCTACAGTCTATTTCTTGATGTATATAATATACTTAGTATTTATAATAACATTATTTCAAGAGGTTTTTTATTTATTTGGAACATGTTTCGGGGCACTTAGTGTTCCCATCTTGAGAATTATTAATTTTGAATCTTGTAGAGTACTTGTGTGTTGGTTGGTTGTTGTTATGGTTTCCTGTTGGTTTTTGGGTTTTAGATTGTTGTTGATGTGTGTGATTGTAGTGCAGATATTAGTATTTAGTGATTGTAGTGTAGATATTGGTATTGTGTGTATTGTCAATGCTGAGTACTTTCACGGAAACATGACACAATTTTCAAAGCACTGAACATCGAAAATACAATGCAATCTGGTGTGTCGAAAGGAGGGAGAGACATCGATCAAGAATGAAGGAGATATGGGAGAGGAAGAAGAGAGAGGAAATGAAGGGAAGAACCAGTGGAAACAAACGTAGTCCACAGTGGATCATAGGAAACAAAAAATGTAGACAAATTTAGGATACTGGGTGTTGGCGATTAAAAGAATTTATCTTAAAATATTTCTCTACTTCATCACTTCGACACGAGTTGTGGACGGTTACAGGAGGCTTGGCGTAGGAAAGAACAGGAGTAGCGGAAATAAGCATTCAAACCCAATGGCTGGAAAAAAATAATCTAATGAGAAAAGAAATACTGAAAAAGAAGAAGAAGAAGTCGTTATTTAATCAACGGTACAGTGAAATTGGATGGACGGATAAAAAAATGGCATGGACATAATTAAGGATGTCGAAAGATCAAACCGCTAAATTCTTGTACATATGTACCTTGTATATACTTATAAAATCTTGTATAGAAAGTAAGAGTTAAAGGGACAAATTGTTGGTTTTCACAGCAATAAGTGGGAACACCATTTCTAGCCGATTAAAGTCTGATGACTTTTTCTGAACTCAGAGGGCTTGAAAATAATAAAGAAATCTGAGGTAGTTCAAGATGGAGGGGAATTTAAAAAAGCAAAGTTCTTTCTCCAGAAAGGAGACTGAGAGCCAACACCAAAAATAAAATAGCGTTGAAACAATCATACCGGTCTCCTTGATCGTCGTATGGTACAGAGGAAAACAAAATACAAGACACCAGTGAAGTCACCAATCGTCAGTTTTAATTATCACAATTATACTGTTTGTAATCAGCAAGATAGTCTCTTACAACATAATTGTTCATATGCAATAAAAATGTCAATTAATACAGTCCCGCACAATTATAAAACACGTTAACACTTCACCACATTACGTCGAACCGCACTGGAATAAATCGCCAGTAAAACTAAAACTAAGCACCGCTGAATGACCATATTTATACCCCGCTGATATTCCAGAATAATCCATAATACGCGTCAACACTAGAGCGTAATTGCTTGCGGCCTTGAACACAGCGCGCGGGGACTGGTGAGTCTGGAACAGTCTCGTTAACGCACACAACATTACAGCCGGTTCCACTGGCATAGCCGAGAAACACGTAGAATGTTTTGTGATGTCGTAACAGTAGCTTATTGTTTATTATAAGTTGTATGTTTACAGAACATCGCGGTGTATAATATAACAACTGCATTATTTACAATTATTTTGTCTGCACCCGTTAGTGTACCATTTAGTTGATGGGAGTGATATCAGTTAACTTGGGGCCTCTATAAATAAAACATGTAAAAGAGATTTTGGCGTACACGAGATAATAGTGATAAGGGATAACAGGGTAGTGAAGGGGACGTGGTGTAACGTGTGTGGGGATCACAAACACAATTAAACAACGTCGAGGGTTGCCGGGTTGCACCCTGTGCTGATAACTGCCGGCCACAGGGTAACTGAGTACTTTTATCGAACACACACACACACACACACACACACACACACACACACACACACACACACACACAACATGAACAGGCCTACTACACTTGTCTTTTGAAAAAATAGTTTCTATACGAATTCTCTAAAGTAGACAGTAGTAGAGTTTATTATAATTCTCTTACTTATCCGACATTGACGTTCAATAATTTTGTAATAAACCTCAATAGTTTCTTCTTCTTCTTCTTCTTCTTCTTCTTCTTCTTCTTCTTCTTCTTCTTCTTCTTCTTCTTCTTCTTCTTCTTCTTCTTCTTCTTCTTCTTCTTCTTCTTCTTCTTCTTCTTCTTCTCCTTCTCCTTCTCCTTCTCCTTCTCCTTCTCCTTCTCCTTCTCCTTCTCCTTCTCCTTCTCCTTCTCCTTCTCCTTCTCCTTCTCCTTCTCCTTCTTCACCTTCTCCTTCTCCTTCTCCTTCTCCTTCTCCTTCTCCTCTTTCGCGACGTCCTCCTCCTCCTCCTCCTCATCAAAAGTCTTCTTCTTCCTATTCTTATTTTTTCTTCTTCTTCGTCTTGTAATTCTACTTGTCTTTTATCTTTTCCTTCTTCCCCTTCTACTAGTAGTTCATCATCATCATCGTCATCATCTTCTTCAAGGATTAAACAAAAGATGGCTTGTTCCTGTCTTAAACAGGACAAGCTTAGGACTGGTCACTCCAGCGCTACCTCGGACTTCTCACACCTCTCCGTCCCCTCAACTTATAGTTCCTTAGTTGTTTGGGGATGTAGCAGTCATCCATTCGGCAAAGATGTTCCCACCAATTCAGCCAATACTGGGTGATCCTGTCGAGTATACTCATAATATTCAGTTCCTGCCGTAGATCTGTGTTTCTTCTATGATCATGGAGAGTATACCCTGCGATATCTCATTTCAGCCGCTTGTATGCAACTAGCTGGCTTTTCGTTAAAACGGAAATACTCAGAACCATAAAGACGTGTGGAAGAGCCATCACATTGTAGAATTTTAGGTGTGTACCTTTACTTGCTGGCTTAAGGGTTCACCTAATGGTCCTGCACATAAGGTTGAACTTGTCCAACTTATACATAACGTCAGAAGGTCTGCATCAAGTCTGCTGGTTCTTGAATTCAGAATCCTCCGCAGTATTTTTAGTCCAATATGTGTGGGAGGTAAGTGGAGGAAAAGGACCAACCAAGAACTGAACACTCTTCTGAATGAACCAGATATTGTAAAAGTTATAAAAGGTTCAAGTGGGCTGGACATGTGATCAGAACGACGGAGAATGAAATACCTAGAAAGGCACTCACAGAACAGATCTGTGGCGCCAGGTTAGTTGGTAGACCTAAACTACGATGGGAAGACGGTGTGAACTATGGTGCGCGCCACATGCTTGGGACCCGGAACTGGAGAGCAAACCGTTCACTTGACCAGGACAACTGGTGGAGGCTGATAAAGGTGGGCTTGACTCAGTAATGGAGGAGAAGCATTTACAGTACTTACTATCAGCGTGTTGATACGTGAGCACGTTAAACTTAGTGTATGGATGTGACAGTTTGCTTGGAGTTGTCCGTTCGCTGCCGGGTGTCGTCGCTTTGCTCTATGGTCACGGAGTCTGTGTTTCCTTACTGGTTGATGACCCAGTTTGTTGTTAGTAGTTAGCTACTGTACTCTACTGCACACACGGCGCAGCTTCAGATTGAGTTAACCTAACTTGATGGACACCGTGTACTAGCAAACTCTACTACACATAGTCTATCAAACGTGTCTCACTATCTCGCACACTCACTCTTTCCGTCTCTAACTCACTCTCTCACCCTCTCTCTCCACCATTATCTCTTTCTCTCTCACACTCGCAGTTTTTCATTCTTTCTTTCCATCTTTTCCTATATACGTATGTACTTATATATAAGAGTTACGATTTTCAAAATCGCAGATGATATTGACGAAAATGTTTTAACCGTGAGGTCAAATTGAGCAATCAGTGAGTTGTAAGAACAACTAAAGGAGAAGAAGATGTTAGACAAGGATGAATTGTATCACCAACTCTTTTAACATTTCTATTGAAGATCTAGTAACATCTAGTGAACCCTGGTATAAAGTCATCACGAGACAGATATTTGAATGTGCTGTTGTTTGCTGACGAAGTGCTTGTACTTCATAATACAGAATGTGATTTACAATAAACTGATTTTTATGCTTCACCATATTTGCAAACAATACAACATGAAAATCTCTACTATAAAAATATCTATCAATTTTTTCATTGTTTAGAAACTGTTAAAAATTAACGTGTCATGCGTGTTTTGAAAAACGGAAAAAATCATCGTGCTGTGATTCTTTGTTAAAAATTATTTAGCGCCAAAAAAATTTCAAAACGAAATTGTAAAAATATCAGGAGATGCTACGTCCCCAAAACCAACAGTTTGTAATAAGCCACTTGAGTTTAAACGTGGTCGTACGAACATTGAAAACGTGGTCGCACTGAACGCACAAGAAATGCAACAATTTCAGATGCAGTAGCCATCTTGCACAACGCTTTTTCACACCAAGTTCTTGAGCTAAAGTATGATGCACACGCTCATATGACATGCGCGTGATTTGAATAACGTCATCCACTCCTCACTCTGCGGTTTTCCAACACCCTATACAATGTTTTCTATAATATCATTTTTGTTGCACTTTTTGGACGTCCACTGCTGGGATCGTCTTCAGTGCTTATACGGCCACGTTTAAACTCGCATGTGCACCACTTACCATCTCCTAACACATTCACAATTTCGTTTTGATTTTCCACTGGCGCTAAAACGTTTTTAACAGAGGATTCATCACAATACGATGTTTGATTTTGTGCATTTTAAAAACATGCGTGACAGGAAAATTTCAAACTACTGGTGAAAAGTAAATAAACTGAAAGTTATATATGGAAATTAACAGGTGTTCACATGAAATATACGTCTTGCAGCGCACGAAAGATTTTAGTTCAACCACTCAGCTGTAGATATCTCGCTCCACAAACTTTTCAACTGCAACTCGTATATTATGATTTTCTACATACGTCGCTAAATAATTACAGGGACAAATAATTATTGCGTGGATATTACAAGATGGTGTTTGAAATATTAACTCTTTATAATACAAAAAAATAAAGAATTGATGTCTTACATTTCAGTACGATTTCAGTAGATAATAGATCTAATGGACAGAAAATAAATTAATCTGTAGTTGTTTGTAGAACTAGATACTATTATTGTTGTTAGTCGGTTATCAGATATGCAATTATTTTTTCACCGACTCCAGCTCAACAGTGTGACACAAACATGAGTTTGGTCTGTATTGGCTGCTTTGTAGTTGATCAATTGAGCAACTCAACCGTGATCGTCGTATTATCTCGGCTCACCAAACAAAAGGAGCAGCAGCACCAGGGAACTTTAATATTAATTTCGACCAAAACTAACATCCATGTATACGTTCGACTTGTTAACAATAACAACTTTTATGGCTCTAATCTTTGTTACCTTGAGACGAGATAACAACGCAAAAGTGTGTTTTGTAACGCGAAGTTCAAATGCTTTCTAATATACATTTCGGAATTTTGTTGTTTACTTCAAAACATTCTTACTCATTTCATTTTCTGTTAATTTTGACCTAAATATTATATTTAGTTTATAATTGTAAGAAGTAAAACTTAATATTAGACCAGTAATACTGGGGTGTGTAGAGACGTGTTTAGAGCTGGAATATCGAAGGTCACAGCAACGTGGTTTTCTGAGATTTTAACTACCGGCGTAAATTAGATCAATCATATGACCCAGGAGATCAGAAACAGAGTTACGAAGGATATATTTCTTTTTTTCATTCCAGGATTAGGCGACATCACCTGGTCCGTTTTCTGTTTTCAAGCCATCTTTTACATGGTTTTCCCACATCTCTTTTCCCTTTAGGCGCATATTGTAAAAACTTTTGGGGTAGCCTTTTCGCTTCCATTATACCTATATGTTGAATCCATCTCAGCTTACATTCGTTAATTCTTGCATTTACAGAGAATATATGTATTATTACATCGTTAAGTGGAAATTGATTAATGAGTCCAAAACTGTAAGAAGGACAAACTCAACTTGAATTATCGTATAAGAGCGCCTTTGTTGATTTTTAACAGTCTTTGTGCAATTAAAATTTTTAAATTCTTTGATTTTGTTGTCCACGACCTGTCTTTTGATTAACTAATTATATGTATAGTACTACTGACTTGGAACAATAAGTTTTTATTTTTAAAATTGTAAAATGCTTACCTTTATAGCCTGAATCAGTTTTCTCTTATTACAAGCTTCGTCAGAGGCTGTCATTAGGGGAACAAATTTTAAAAAGCAGAGTACAGAATCGCATACAAAACTACAAACAAACAAAACAGAACACACACTATCAAAAAACACACACAAAGAACAAAACAAATTTGATTTACCTGGTGTTTATAAACTAAACTGCTCAGACTCTAACAAATTTTACATAGGGCAGACAGGATGTAGCTTCAAACTGAGATACATTGGAGACACAGAGGCACTACACTCTACCATAGAATCTACCTTTGCAAACCACCTCACTGAAGGAAACCACACTACACAAACATAAATTTACATGGATAGTCTACACGTAAACACAAAAGGCCGAAATCTAGACACTGTTGAACAACTAGAAATATAATAACATACAAAAAACACATAAAAACGACTTTATAAATGAACAGACACAATCACAATCACAATCACACGTACTATTCAAACATATCAAACCTCACACACACAACATCGATCTTTCAAACGACGGCGCTGTCACCAAGAACAAGACGAACAGCGCTCCTAAGGGCAGCCTCTGACAGAGATTGTAACAAGCGAAAACTGGCTCAGGCTATAAGTTAAACATTTTACAATTTTACCAATAAAAAACTTAATGTTCTGAGTCAGTAGTATTATACTTATAATTAAAATTATTAATTAGTGATTTCAATGGTGTTAGTTATTCTGTTTCCACTCAACAATACGACGTTCCCCGGGACGCTTGTACCAGTATTGTTACTTGGTTCTAAGGTAAATAACTTTTCTTAGTGTTAAGCGCAATAGTGTGACGTAAACAGGGGTTGGGGACAGTCTGCTTCGTAGTTGAACACTTTAAGCAACTCAACCGTGATCGAATCGCAACTCAACCGTGATCGAATCGCAACTCAACTAACACCAACAGCAAACTTTAGGATCAATGTCAACCAAAACAAACAGCCACTTTTGCTCGCGACTTGTTGACAACTCTTTGTTGAGTTCTTTGCTGCCTGTATTCTTTGCGGGAGGGGATAATAAAGCAAAACTGTGTTTGGTAACGCAAACGTTTAAGTGTTTTTTTATGTACCCGTTAGATGTGGAATTTTGTTGTTTACTGCGCTACACTTTGTTACTTATTTCTTTTTCTGAAACGATTTGACCTAAATACTAGACTTAAATAATAACTGTAATAAATCACGATGTTAATTGATGACTCGTTGGGCACTTGGTGAAACATATCAGTACAAAGGATTTTAAAAATATAAAAATATAAACCTTAATTAAACTAAAAAACAACTTTTAATAAAGGAGATACACAGATTTCAGGTTGTTCATTTGTTAAATTTTTGTTACTTTTTATTGCTTTTTTAAATTTATAGACACTTTTTATTAAAAATATATAAACACTTGGTGCGTTTCACAGTTTTTATTTATCTCTGACAGCTGTTTCAGCTTATTAGGCTATTATTCTCAAAAAGATCAGTGAACAACTAAAGAAAGACTGTAAGCGTGGTGAACATCTGTTTAGGGCTTGTATCGGAACGTGTGTGGCGTGTGATTAAGGTGGGGGGGGTTGGAGAAGCTAAGGGAAGGTCAGGTGTTTGTAAAAACTAAACATAAACTGAATGCAAAATATAAAAGGTAACTAAATTAAATAACAAATTTTAATGAAGGAGATACACAGAGTTCAGTTTGTTCATTTGTTAAAGTTTTGTTAATTTTATTGCTTTTTTAATTTATAGAATTTCTAATAATTCAAGTTTTTTACTTTTTTGTGTGTTGTACAGTAGTGTTAGGTTTTTTGTATCTAAGAAGTGATTGTGTTGTAAGCAATGATCTGCAAAACGTGTATTGGCTCTATTATTTAACTCTGTATTTTTTAGAACATAAGAAGGGGATTTTAATTAATACGGCCGATTCAGGTTTTGCAGATCATTGCTTACAACACAATCACTTCATAGATACAAAAAACATAACACTACTGCACAACATACAAAAAGGTAATCAAATAGATTTGTTAGAAATTTTTGAAATTAAAAAGACAATAAAAAGTATCAAAAATTTAACAAATGAATCTGTGTGTCCCCTATATTAAAAGTTGTTATTTAGTTTAGTTAATGTTTATATTTTGCATTCAGATTATATTTAGGTTTTATAGTAGCCGCGCTCAATGCGTTTCCAGGCGGAACGCTTTGATTCTCACTCAAAGGAAACCAGATTGTCTTGCCCCTAGTGTCACTCAAAACAAGCTGACAATGTTGCCAAGTTCTTCTCCCACCTATAGTGAAACTTAGCGTGAAATGATTCTCCTCTTCAATGTTATTATTATTATACGTATGATTAATTCATGTAGTAATAATAATAGTAATAATAATAATAATACAATTCAGGACTTCTCAGAAGTTTCAGTTTTAAGTAAGTAAACCTGACGTTTACATTATCTATAAAGAATAAAAATACAACAAAACCTACAAAATATAGGTCTATACCTTTTCGACATAACTTTAAAAATGATTTTCATTATTAAAATATCACAAAGCTTTGGGATAAGCAAATCCCTGCAATATCAGAAGGCTATAATAATAATAATATCAGAAATTAATAAACCTGAGTAAAACAAGACAAAATCGCAAATAATTAATACATAGCCTGGGAGTAAACTACTCACCGTTTAGTTGGAGTCGCGGTCTGAGTCATCATCACTGTCGTCTGCAACATGAATGATGAGGCGGTCTTCTTCTTCCCACAGGTCTGCATAATATCCCCGTTCCACCTTCATAGTTTTTTCCACACATTTCCTCCAGTATTCGGCATCTATGTTCTCAGTACAGTTCCGTAGGGCTTCACAGACACTTGCACTTAACTGAGGAGTTATGTTGCTCTTCCTGACGTTAGACTTTAACCGTGCCCAGACTAATTCGATTGGATTTAATATGCAGTAATAAGGGGGAAGTCGTAACACTTCATGACCTGCCTTTCGAGCCATCTCATCAACTGCGTATATTTTGTTTATATTCGCCGCTTTTATTCTTTCGAGCAAGATTAATTTAATGGGACTGGGTCCGGTACTGGTAAATCAAATTTCTTCATAAATTCAATAATTTCGGACTTGTTTGACGGTTTAATTGGGATTTTGATAAGTCGTCTAGAATGGTAACTCGCATTATCTAAAACTATGACATACTTCCTGTCTTTTGAAAGATTTTGCAGTAACAAATTTTTAAACTAATTCTCAAAAACTGTAGCATTCATCTCATCGTGGCTGTCAGCTTTAGCATCTGAAATATTTTTGGCAGACAAATAAAGACAATTAGGAGCCCACCCCTCAGCTCCACCAGAATGTGGCACCATGATGCGCTTTCCTCTAGATACAGGGACGTTAATAGCGCAGGCACATGTTCCATCATCCCATCCCTTCTTCACTGTGTCATGTGTATCGAACCAAGTTTCGTCTAGATACACAACATCATAACCCTGTGAACGCAGTTGGTGTAGTCTATGGAGGTATTTGTATCTCCAAGACACAATTCCTGATGACTCCATTATAACACGCCTCTTATTAAGTGTCCAAAATAGAAAGCCGAGCTTCTTCACAAGGGATCTTAGCATTGTTTCTTTATAAGGAAAACTTGAAATGTTCTGAAGATGGTGGAGTAGTTCGGAAATTGTGGGTGGCTGTCCTTTCTTGTAAAATATGTAAATTTCTTGGAGGATAATGTCGCAAACAAAATTATCAATTTTGCAAACAAAATTATCAATTTTATTAAAACGCGCTCTTTTGTTACCTGGCTTCTTGGGAGTCACGGGACCTCTAGAAACAATTTTACGAACAGTCGGGCGGCTTAATTTCACAATTTTGGCTGATTCAGTAATGAACCCTTACCTACTTTGTTATTTACAACATATTCATGCACGTTACACACTATAGTTTGGCTCTGTTTCGAAATTGTTCTAATCGAATTTTTTATTAGCCTACTAGTGCCTGGAGTGGCCGAGATTTCCCCGTCGTTCGAAAACTCCCCATTATTGTCACTTACATCACCACTATCACTGTTGCTAACTACATCAACAACGATTTCTTCACTATCACTATGACGATGACTCCCTTCTTCATTATCAGCGTGCTGAGGATATGGTTGTTCTCTCTCCCAAGGTCTCCACATTTAAACACGTGAACACGCAACAACACGGAACCGAAAATTACAACTATGAATAAACTAAAGCAGTATTACTGTGATATTCAAATATAAATATACTATGTAAAATACTATGTGCTGTAAGGAGGTAACAAATTAATAATTCCTAAAGCAGTGGTTTCTTTGGCAACGGACTCGAAATTCAGACAAACGGGCACTTCCGATTTCGCGCAAAGACTGGTCCACATTTCATTCAAGTTCAAAATACGTTTGGCATCATTGGACATTTTTCAGAAGCGGCTAGCTTTGTTCACAGCTGTCAGCAGCAGGGGGTGCCTTCGCTAATTGGGCTATTTAGCTGTTCTTTGATGCCGCCTGGAAACACATTCAGCGAGGCTACTATACAAACACTTGACCTTTCCTTAGCTTCTCGAACCCCCCGCGATCATCATACGCCACACGTGTCCGGATACACGCTCTAAACATATGTTCGCCACACTACCATCCTTTGTTTAGTTGTTCACTGGTTTCTTCGACAATAGCTTAATAAGCTAAAACGGCTGTCAGAGTTAAATAATAACTGTTAAATGTACCAAGTGTTTATATACGAATTTTTAAAACCTTTTTACTGAAACAAATATAACTCAAATATTACATCAGTAATACTAAGCGTGTAGAGACGCATTCAGAGCTCTAAATTAAATTTATTTAATTCATTAGCCCTAATTAAATTTATTGGAAGTTTATACAAAGGTCGAAACAGAAATACACTTTTACAAAACTGCGATGCGACAAGAAACGCTGTAAAAGCTATCTGTAGAGAAATTCATGTTTACAGTCGAAAGACGACAACAACACTACAGTAAGCCGACGTTTCTCCCCGTCAAGATTTCCATATATTTGCAACCCCCGTTTAGACTTGACCGCAGTTGTAAGCCGCCCTCTTTCACCCTCTTAAAAGGGTAGACTGTGGTCAACAGAACGTGTATTTACGACAAGAATACTTTTTTTTTGGTAACACTGCGGATGGTAAGGTTTATTTCATTTGTTTCCTGAATACTATATTTATTATATAAGTAGAAGGAAATAATATTTAAATATTTAGATTTAAGAATACGATTGGTAAATTAATTACTTATAATGAAGCTAGAGGTACAGAAAATAAAGTGATGAATTTTACAAGGATGTGTCGAACGATTTGTAAAACGTTGGGCAATAAATGTAGGAAAGAAACCCGACTAAAAGCTTATAAGCAATGGCAATACCTACACTACTATGTGGTTCTGAATCTTTGGTCATAAAGAAGAAAGACAAACAGAAGATACAAACAGCAAAAATGAAATTTCTGAGATTAGTTCAAAGGTGTAATAGACGAGATCATTAAGAAATGAAGAGATAAGAAGTGATTTAGATATTTTTTCTGTTAATAAAAGGATTAAACTATACGGAAGAAAATAAATTCAACACATAGATAGAATTAAAGAAAGTAAAATACCAAAGATAGCGAAAGATTACAGGCCTAGAGGCAAAAGAAAAGTTGGTAGGACTAAGAAAATATGAACTGTAGAATGGAAAGAGGCCGCTAAAGCCTAAAACAGTTAAGAAGATGATGGTGATGATTGGTAAATTAATGTAACTTCTTGCGTTCTATTAGGCACTTCTTTTATATTCCGCATGTAACATTCATGTACAGTGGAAAGGCAGTTATCCGAAACAATTGGTGCAGACCGCTTTTGGGAAATCAACGTTTTCGGATAATCGAACTAGAATGGTAAAAAAAGCATCAAACATAGAATTTTACTATTATCAATAAAAAGTAAATATTACTTTATTTTGTTTTTGGTAAGAAAAGATTGTGAGGTTTTCAAGTATAACCGGTTACATTTCCTTGCGTTTTTTAGCTGCCAGATAGACAACATTCTTAGAGTAACTATGAAAGGATACAATGTAATGCTGGCCACACTATATTTCGTACGCAAAGCGGCGCTCATTAGCCAGCTTAGAATGTCTATTCTGTTACCTAAACTCTGCGTAACATTGATAATGTAACGATAAGCCTGTCGAACGAGCCAGAACATTCTCCACTCTTCTCCCCGTCCAATGTTGCAGGTGTTTCCCCAGTCAAGACCTCTCTCAAGTAGGTTCCAGTGTATTCATGAACACTTGAGATACCACTTAAGTGGCGTGTTCGGAACGTAACGAGGAACGTTCTCATGCTTTGGATGGCGTCGTTCTACAATTTTGAGTCAGGCGATGTAGACAGCGCGTCTCAAGTGGTGTATTAGTAAAAAGTGACTATAATGCGGAATCCTTTATAGTTGACATTATTATTTTTGTGGACAGATTAACTTAATTTATTGTGGGAGAGTAATCTTGTTGATTACAACCTGTTGACTGTGATAATTAAAGCTGGATTTTAGTGACTTTATTTGTCTCTTGTATTTTGTCGTCCACTGTACCAGTGAGACAGTCGTCACGATTCTAATCATTATTTACATACAATACGAGTCTCTCAGTAGCAATGTACGGTTACGCGTAACACACTTTGTCTACAAGAAATTGTGTTTCTCTAAAAGTTTATTTCTTGTAACCTTTTCTCACCCTCTAAATCTCCAACCCTCATTGCTACCGTTTTACAAGTGTAGTTTTTCGCTCGACTGTTCTCAAAAGGTCAACACATTTCCGCTCGTCCCGGAGCAGAGCGAAACTTTTTCGACTCCACTAAAGTGTTACTATGCCTTAAGGAAAAGTTACACTTTTTGCAAACAAAATGTGGTACTCTCCTAATGGTACTGTACTAGCGCTCATTTCAGAGATTTCAATTATGTGATTATTAGCATTATATGTAGTGAATTATGCATATAATATTAGTTAGTAAATATTAATCGTGAAAATTTATTTGTCATTATCATCACCACTACAAGGACAAGGGCAAATATATATTATTTATATATTTGTAAATTTTTCCGTATATTCATTACTATGCTTTAGTATGGTATCTGTTTCATCAGTGTCATACTGGTGATGTTTGGCATTTTGTGTCCTGTATTTATTGCAAGTGTGGTCAAATTAGATTTATAAATATTTGTTTTTTATTTGTATGCGTTTAAGTGTTTAAAATACAGTTGTTTAAGATGAAATAGATGTAAAAAAAAGTTATTTTTAAAATAACGGAAAAATACAAAATACAAATGTATAAGGCTATTTCAATTTCCACCATATCTTCTACTACTGTAAGATCGTTTTAAGGATGAAGTTAAATTAGGAAGGTACGAAGGAAGAAACAGTTACTGAATTAGCTGACTGAATTGTAAGGACCACTAATATGTACGAAGAAGTTTCTGACAGACGCAAAATTTCCCAAGACCATTTCCTACGTTCTAAAATCATGATGATCATCATCATCACCACACTAAGGTCTAGGCCTTAGACCTGTTCCGGAACCCATCTCTTCCTCGGTCTACTGACATCTCTCTTGACAGTAGGATAATAAACCAAGGCAACCACAGGTAAACGGATATCAGGTATGCAGTTCAAGTGTTCGCACCATTTCCTTCTGTGGTCTTTAACTTTCTGGTGCAATGACACAATGTTTAAATCGCCTCTAATATCCTCATTCCTTCTCCTCCTCCTTTCTAATAAATGTTTCTAGCAATAATATAAATTTTATGTCTGCCTATGACGTTAAAATTTGGCGTTGTTAGCTTACATGTAACCTAAAATTACACATGGAAACCAATATGCCTATAAAATAATACTTTCTTCTTTTTACAATCGACTCGTAACGTAAGTAAACCAACTCGAAATAAGGCGGCAGCCATCCCTGCCTGTTACTATACATGTCTCTCTTTTGTGACAGACCTCGTTTTTCACTAATACTTGTTTTCCCACTAGTACTTGGCTTTTGTTTCACAAAAAATTTGCTTTCAGTGAAGTTTTTGAGATTTTACTATTTAAGACATAAGATATTTGCCACCTAACGAATAACACATTTTTTTTCATTTATTAATACATTGTTTTTTTGTTTTCAATTGTTTTGAAATTCAGAAATAATTGTATATTGCATTTTACATTTTCAGTTGTTGTTTTTGTTAAAAATACAGTATGTTCTTTGTTTTAACGTTTCTCTCTTTTAAACATTGTGCAGACACATTAATTATCATATATTTCCTAACCATGGGTTTTATTTCTTTAAACAGTAAGCTAAAAACCAAAAACAATTATTATCTAACCTCACAAATCTAACAACACGTATTTTCGCTTTACATTAAGAAATAGAACAATTTACTAGTAGTCCACTTCTTCTTTATCTTTCCATCGTTGCATATCGATACGATCGCATATTCAAAACATCAAAAATATAGTGCGGGTACGGATATTAGGATAGTTCCTAAAATGTGTATCCCCCCAACACACAAAACGTAAATTATCATTGTTTGAAAACTTTCCCGGCCGGTGTCACTGGAATTGAAAACATTTAGATCCTTTTGTCCTAACGTTGGAATCAAACGAGCGTTGGGTCTGACTCGTTTCATCCACTGAAGATGGGAGCCAGTGGTGCTGCTGACACGTTTGGTTTAATTGATAACGTTGGACCACAGCCAAACAGCCCAGCAGTTAGTTCAAATTCAAGTAAACGATCATTCTTAAACAAATAATATTTGCATGCCACGTTGGTTGTCAAAATGTTTGGGCTTATCGACAAAGGTTTGTTATTAAAAAAAGGTCTCTTCGTTATTGGTGTTTCGACGTCTCGAGCAGCTGTCACGATCAGAGTAGAAACCGCTCACAGTTGGTAGAGATGTCCCAGGACCCATCTGTACAAAGACGCCTTTATTACACAAAAATGTTATGGGTCTTTGAGCCAACATGGTTATGTTGGCCAAGTTTTGGGGTAACCTAAAGGAATACCAGATTATTTAACTATCCTTTCGAGTGGAAAACCAGATAGCAGCATGAGGAGACGTCTGAATTAAGAAGAGGAATTGAAAGATACTAAACAAACTATTTACTAACAACAAAACATCTTATACGACTAATCACACCAATTTTATAAGACTTCAAGTAGTGAAGTCATTCTTCTGGATGTTTAATTGAATCTCTTAAAGATTTATTACTTTTGTCCCAACTTTACGTTGCAGTGCGCAAACAGTTGTATTTACTAGTACCATTTATATTTACTTTGGAGAAGGAAACCAAAGGAAAAGAAAACAAGACGTTTGCATACATTTTGGCGTTATTGGCTTTAAAAGTTTTAAGGTTATGTATAAGACTGATATAATTAAGTTGTGAATCTCCGGCGTAAAAAATTTGTATAACTCGTGAGACTTTGGCAAATCTCGTAAGAGACGGTACTAGAAAAAGAAAAATAAGTAGTAGTAGAAAAATAGGAGGAGGAAGTAGAAAAAAAATGAGAAGAAGGAGAAGAAGGAGGAGGAGAACGAGAAGAAGAAGGAGAAAAAGAAGAATGATGAGTATGGGATGGTGGAGGAGGAGGAGTAGGAGAAGGAGGAGTAGGAGGAGGAGGAAAAGGAGACGGAGACGGAGACGGAGACGGAGAAGAAGAAGAAGAAGAAGAAGAAGAAGAAGAAGAAGAAGAAGAAAAAGAAGAAGAAGAAGAAGAAGAAGAAGAAGAAGAAGAAGAAGAAGAAGAAGAACAACAACAAGAAAAACAACAACAACAACAACAACAAGCAGAAACAATCAATCAACAACAACAATCAGTATCGGTCGTGCATTCGTAGAGTGCGGTTATAAGTTTGTGCTCCGTTATCTCTTGTGTTATCTCTTGTGTTATTGTTTTGTTATGTTTATGAATATAGTTTATCATCTTAGTTTAACATTTATCTAATCTGTATATACTGTGTCTGTTTAGACTTCCAGTGCGTGCGTGCGCTGTGTGTGTGTGGTTGTGTGCTAGTGTGTGTCCAACTTGTCAACATACAATAATGAATTATCAGCAACCAGGCCTGTCAACTAACGTTGAACCTGTTCCTACAGTCCACTCAGGAACTTCAGTACCTCCAATGTCACAAAATGCCCCTCAATCCTATAACAGTCAACAGCCAGGCAGAAATGTTAATGTTGATTTCACACAAAACGGATCCCACAGCTGGCAGATGGTGAAAAAACGAAAAAGAAGTCGTCAATCTTCAGAAAACACATCTGAAACACACACACAGCTTAATGACCACAATAGATTTACGGTGTTACCTATAGATGACCCTGTTGACGTCCAACCTACTCAAGTCTTAGCTCAGCCGAAAGTACCTAGACCTCCTCCTGTATACCTTCATGGTATCGTCAATTACAGTGAAATGATCAATAATCTTACAGCAATTTTGGAATCAGAACAGTACACTACTAAATCGTTCGATGACAATACGGTGAAAATCAACACTTTTGCACCTGATTCTTACAGAAAATTAATTCGTCACCTCGAGGACGAAAAAATTATTTACCATACTTATCAAATTAAAGACCAGCGAGCATACCGGGTTGTCATAAGAAACATTCATCCTAGCATCGGTGTACACTTTATTAAAGAAGCACTAAAAGAAAAAGGACACTCGGTCAGAAACATAATCAACGTTCGACACAGAGTCGAGAAAACACCCCTCCCTCTCTTCTTTGTTGATCTTGAACCTGCAGCAAACAATAAACAAATATATAGCCTAAGGTCTTTAGGTAACATGCAGATTGCTGTAGAACCACCTCGGAGAAAAAACTTTATCATACAGTGCACTCGTTGTCAGTCATACGGTCACAGTAAGACGTATTGTAGGAAACCTTTCCAGTGTGTCAAGTGCGGAGGTGAACACAACTCCGCAACTTGTTCCAAATCTAAGGATACACCAGCCACATGTGCATTATGTGATGGTCCTCATACAGCTAGTTATAAGGGCTGTGAAGTTTATCAAAACCTGCAGGCCAGAAAAAGCCCCGTACGAAACTCCACACCTAGGAGAACCCCTTCAATGTTTAGGACTATGAACACGGAACAGAACATGAATACCCGTAACGTCTCTTCTCCTACTTACGCTCAAATTGCAGGACTACCGAAACACTCAGAATCATCGCCCCCTTATGACAGCAATCTCAAACAGACAGCAAATGAGGACATCACTCTTTCACACTTCCTGACAAAATTTGAGACTATGTTCAGTCAACTCATGCAGCAAAATAGCGTCATGCTTAATCTCCTTACAACACTTGTCAATAAACTTTCTAATTAATAATGAATAACAATTACAGGATTGGATTATGGAACGCCAATGGACTCTCTCAACGCACCCTAGAACTCAAAGCTTTTCTTCTTGAAAACAGATTAGACGTAATGCTTATATCTGAGACACACTTCACAGACAGAAGCCATATTAGGATTCCAGGCTTTACTGTTTATGATACCCAACATCCGGACGGGACAGCTCGTGGCGGAACCGCTCTGTTAATCCGAAACAATATAAAACATTATCTCTTCTCTAACGTCAAAACTGCTCACCTACAGGCGACCAACGTTTTAATTGAAGATCAAAGAGGCCCTCTAATTGTTTCTGCAGTCTACTGTCCCCCAAAACACAGAATCAATGAAACTGACTTCAGCTCTTTTCTTGGAACTCTTGGTGCACGTTTTTTGGTGGGAGGTGACTTTAACGCAAAACACCCGCAATGGGGTTCGAGATTAGCTAATCCAAGATGTAGAATTTTATATAACGTCATTAGACAAGAATCCCTGTCCTTTCTGTCCACTGGTCAACCAACCTATTGGCCTTCTGACACAAATAAAATACCTGACCTAATTGATTTCTTCTTAATACGAGGCTTGTCTCATAAATACTACAAAGTTGAATCTTGCCTTGATTTGTCCTCTGACCACACTCCAATTATTGCCACTATTAGCAATACTATAATTGAGTCTGAAAGTCTACCAACACTCACAAATCGTCTTACTGACTGGGATTACTTTAGAGAGCTTGTAAATTATAATATCTCGCTCGAACTTCCACTCCACACGCCTGCTGAATTGGATGCGGCTGTAAATTCTCTCACCAGTACTTTTCAAAAATCAGCCTGGGAAGCTACACCTTGCAATACAGCGAAGAATAAGCACTTGAACCTTCCTCTGGTTGTCCGGAAGAAATTAGCTGAGAAGCGTAAATTGCGACGAATTTGGCAGCATACTCATCATCCGGATGATAAAAGAAAGTGGAATTCCGCGGCCAGACAACTTAAACGATTGTTGGAAAATCTAAAGAATGAAGGGATTCAGGATTATCTAGAAAATCTGTCACCAAATGAAAGTACTGATTATTCTCTGTGGAAGGCTACTAAACGATTAAAAAGGCCACTATTACAAATACCACCAATACATAAACCAGATGGTAGCTGGGCGCGCAGCAATACAGAGAAATCCCAGGTTTTTGCCGAACATTTGGTCAACGTTTTTCAACCTGAAGCCAGCAAGAACGTCTCTTTCGATGAAGAGGTACAAAGATACTTACACTCCCCGCTCCAAATGACTCTACCTATTAAGCCTTTTAAAGTTAAGGAAATCAAGGAAATAATCTTGTATAATTTGAAAAGTAAAAAGGCTCCCGGCATTGATTTGCTATCGGGGAAAGTTCTAAAGGAGCTGCCTCACAAAGGCGTTGTACTAATAACATACATTTTCAATGCCATACTCAGACTCGAATACTTTCCTCTTCTCTGGAAATCGGCTCAAGTTATCATGGTCTTAAAACCTGGTAAAAACCCTCAAGAGCCCTCTTCTTATCGACCCATAAGCCTTCTACCGATACTTGGTAAGATCTTTGAAAAGCTGTTTGTAAAACGACTTATGCCAACAATTGTAGAAAACAACCTAATTCCCGATCACCAATTTGGTTTTCGAGAAAAGCACTCTACGGTAGATCAAATACACAGACTAACAAATGTTATCAATAAATCGCTGGAATCGAAGATGTTCTGCTCAGGTGTGTTTCCCGACGTTTCCCAGGCATTTGACAAAGTCTGGCATCTTGGACTCTTATATAAAATAAAGAAAAATCTGCCACATAATTGTTACCGTATCTTACATTCCTACTTAGTGGGCAGAGTGTTTCAAGTCAAGTACTCCGATGCTACTTCTCCTCTATTACCAGTGGGGTCGGGTGTTCCGCAGGGTAGTGTCCTGGGTCCTCTGCTCTACCTCCTGTTCACCTCGGACTTACCGTCAGCAAGTGAAACCACTGTTGCTACCTACGCCGATGACACAGCGATCCTAGCGACACACTCCGACCCCTCAATAGCATCTCTTATACTACAAGAATCATTAAACAGCGTTCAGTTATGGCTTGATAATTGGCGCATAAAAATCAATTCATCGAAGTCAGTCCACGTTACCTTCACCACACGTAAGGCAAACTGCCCTCCAGTCACAATTAACGGTCAACCAGTACCGCAAGCTGAAAGTGCTAAGTACCTTGGGATGCATCTGGACAGGAGATTAACATGGAAAAAACATATAACATCTAAGAAGCTTCAACTTAATCACAAGGTCAGAAACATCTATTGGCTTATAGGCAGACAATCACGGTTAAGTCTCGTCAACAAACTCTTGATCTATAAAGTCGTGCTTAAACCGGTATGGACTTATGGTATTCAACTTTGGGGTACTGCAAGTACAAGTAATATTGAGATTATCCAGCGCTTTCAGTCCAAAACACTTAGATCAATAGTCGACGCTCCTTGGTTTGTCTCAAATAACTCTATACACCGCGACCTCAAAGTTTCAACCGTGAAAGAAGAAATCATGCGCCTCTGCAGGACTCACATCTCCAAACTAGAACAGCATCCCAACCACCTGGCTATTAACTTGTTAGACAACAGTGAAGATATTTATAGACTAAAAAGACACAAACTATTAGACTTACCATTCAGGTTTAACTCATAATGTATTCTCTGTATTTTCTGTATTGTACTGTCTGTGATATCTGTTCTGTATGTTTTTGTATTCGTGTCATTCATACGTGTTAATGTCAACCTGTATATGTGCCTTATGGGCCCAGTGTTTAATGTTTGAACTTATTGTATCATGCCAGCAGGAAGTGATAGTGACTTTTGTTCATTTGTTTACATGTTTTTATCATTTAGTTTTGTATTTTGTTACCTCTTTAATCTATTATCAAAACCAGAAGAGCTGTCAATGGTCAGCTCTTCATAATCCTGTGTGTGTTGTCAGCCAATTTGTTAAATGTTCGCTCAGTCGAACAGCTTACAGATCTCCAATAAATTAAAAAAAAAAAAAACAAGCAGAAAGAGAAGTTGCCTGGTACATATGGGTGATATGGACTTTTGAAGGGTTTTAATCCTGTGTAAGATTAACATAGTAAGGGTGTGAACCTTCGGATTACAAAGTTTGTATCACGCGTGACATTTAGGCAGAAATTTGGTAAGAAAGGGTAGTGGAAAAAAAAAGAAAATAAAGAATAAGAGGAACAAAAAGATAAACTTGTTATTAGACTAAATGCTATTGGTAATATATATAAAATTCTGGTTAAATTACCGTGAATTAAATAAAACTAAATTTTGAAATATTTGACTAGATCTATAGACAAAAAACTGTGTGTCTTGTTCCAAGATATTTATATTTATAAATTAGTTGTTACAACAAACTTGTTGCAGTTTTCATAACACATCGTTTGCAGGTGTCCTGAAATTGTCAATATAGGCCTACATTGTGATAAATCTGACAAAAATAAATAAAGATCCGTAAGCTTTCACGGGCGGTATTTGATTGATTAAAATAGTCCGGCGTGGTCTGTATCTGTTAAAGTTGAAGTTGTTGTTGTTGTTATTATTATTATTATTGTTGTTGTTGGTGAATCCTGCGGTGGATCCATGCCTTGGACAAAAGGGTTTGTGGTTTTGATGGATCTCACACAGCGCAGGAGTGCGCACCCTCCTGCAGGAAACATAAGTTTTCCAGTCTCCCTCGCAAACAAAATTATTTTGTTTTGTTGTTGTTGTTATTATTATTATTATGATTATTATTATAATTATGATTATTATTAATATTGAAGTTTGAATTCCTAATAATAAGGTCATCAAGCTCTTGAAAATTTAATAATAAACTTAGCAAAATCAGAATTTTTGGCCATGACCACGTTGGTCTTCAGTGTTTATTGGGGGGGGGGGGGGTACATAAGCCCCGCGTAAGAAGTCAATTTTTCCGTGTGCTCATAACGCGGCCAAAACGTCTGGTTTTGTTAGGTTTATTGTTAAGTTTATCCCGGGTTATTTACTATTATTATTATTATGACTTTAACTCTAAATAATAATAATAACATTAATAATAATAATTACAATTTTAATACTTTCAGACCGCAACGTAGCCTAAGAGTCCGGATAATTTTAATCAATATGGACAAGAATATCCCAAAACCTAATTCAGGTAACTGAGTAAATTTCGTCAAAATAAGTGACAGATATATATAATTATTAAAATTAATATTATTTGGTATTTTACGCAAGAATGAATTTTGTTATATAATATTCTTTAAAATTTTTCAACTATGTATTAAACTATCATCTTCTTCAGAATGTAATTTATATTTTTTATATAACTATATAATCAAATACATTTTAAATTTAAACTTGAAACGTCTTTTAAATAACGCCAACTCGAAAGCACACACATACACACACACATGCTCTCTCTCTCTCTCTCTCTCTCTCTCTCTCTCTCTCTCTCTCTCTCTCTCTCTCTCTCTCTCTCTCTCTCTCTCTCACATACACATCATGTTTAGTAAGTAATTTATTATTCACTTACTTTTTTTTTAAATAGACATTTTTCTAAACTTAAGCAGAGCAACCAAGGTTCGTCTCTATATACAGTTCCTAAGCCAGTGGTCTTGTATGGATCCGAAACTTGGATAATAACAGTGACAGAGGAAGAGTGGTTGTGCAGGTGGGTAAGAAAAATCCTCAAGAGGATATTTGGTGCAGCGAACGTCCAGGAAGCACGGAGAATAAGGACGAATGCATGCAGAAATCCAGCAACTCTATGGAGAACCAGATATCGTCACTGACATGAAGAAAAGTAGAATCAGGTGGTGGCCAGGGATTGTCTGGAGAATGTTAGAGACATTAACATTGAAGAAAATTTTTACTGGGAGACCTGATGGACGAAGAAGGAGGGAAGAAAACGATCGGTGGATGACCTTGAGGACGACTTGCGCGGGCTCGATGTAAGCAGATGAAGACTGACAGCAAAGGATTGAGACGAATGGAGGCGGATTGACCAAGTGGCCAATGCTCTCCAAGAGCTGTAACGCCAATTAAAAAGAAGGAAAAGACTTTTTCTAGCATATAAAAGGAGCAGACGATTGTATTAATTTAATCACCACCATATTTATTTTCGCGTGAATTCTATACGTAACGATTTGTTTACTATGGTGTTATGGAATCTTGTTTAATTTTGTAAGTTAATAATCTAAACGGCTGTCGCATTGGGAATGAGCGTTTAATGTTACCCTCGCCTTGCCAGCTATATACGTAATGGAGGGATCATTACGTAGGGGTTGAGTTAATTTCGTGCACAGCAACCCTTGAAACAAAAATACCCCAGACCGTCGCGACGTCACAATTAGCAGGTAAATGTCAGGTAAGGCGTTGCCCCGCTCGTTTGTGTGTGTTCAGCAATTTGGTTACAGCTGCCTCCCTCACACCTGACAGACAGGGGTAGTTTGTGATGCTTTCACTGTAAATTGCTAAAGTTGGCTGTCTAAATGTTTGTTTTTTTTTGTTTTTTTTTTTTTAAGTAACGATGTTATCCGACGAATTTTTGGCAAGTTTCCAAAATTTTATTGAATATTTTGTAAAACAATTTACCCTCCAATAATGGTTTACATAATTTAACATTGATTCCGTAAATTAGTTCTTCTCCCTTTCCTTTATTTATATAGGTTTAATCAACTGTTTTTCTTCACGCATCAAAGGGATTCGCTATAGTTCAATTCCAAGTTCCCCAACCATCTCTTTTCTGTGGTCGGTAAGGATTCTTATCCTTGGGTTTCGTTGTCCGTGACGTGTTCGTTAAATAACTAAATAAAATTAAATCACTGCCCACTCGGAACACAAAGTTTTTTATGGGTAAAAACGTATAAGTTTTACATTATAGCATAAACCAGTTTTTGCTTTTAAAAAGCCTCTTCAGAGGCTGCCGCTGGGAGCGCTGTCAGTCTTGTTCTTGGCGACGGTATCGGCTTTTGAAGGTTCGATATTGTGTGTGTGGGGTGTTATATGTTCGAAAAATGCGTGTGATTTGAATTGTGGCTATTCGTTTAGGATGTCGTTTTTATGAGTTTTCTTGTGTTTGTATATTTCCAATTGTTTAAGACTGTCTAGTTTTCGGCCATTTGTGTGTACGTGTAGAATATCCATATTAATGTCGATGTTTTTGTATGTGTGGTTTTCTTCAATCATTTCCCAACGGTCTCGCACTATTTTTACTATAATCTACCTGTTATAAATGGAAGTCAAAAACTGTAAAACTTTTAGGCGCGTTCTGCATGTCTGAGACCTTACTAGTAAGAAAATATTATTATTCATTTGTCAATTATCGTGACCAGTACACTAATGAGCTGTATAGTTTGATAGCTGTAGAAGATACTTTGGTTAGTAAAGTCATTTAATATTTCGTTGCATATAATGTTACTTTTTAAATAAAATGTAATTAAATGTGTTTGCAATAAATGTTTGCAAAGCGTAATGTTATCTCAGTTCTGACCTGATTAAACGGGACAATTACAGAAATATAATAAATTTTGTGCACTCTTATCGCTATTTCAAATAATACCATCATACACACATATACATAGTATACATTTGTCGCCACGATATAACAAATTTTAAAATATTTGAGCTTTACAAAAGAGTATTTTTACATTCGGTTAAACAGCACTAGTTTACACAAAAAACAAGTGTTTTAATAAAACGCTGCATCCAAATGTACACATTGTAAAACACACACACACACACACACACACACACACACACACACACACACACACACACACACACACACACACACACACACACACACACACACACACACACTCACTCACTCACTCACTCACTCACTCACTCACTTTATCAGATACTGAGTTTGTGTGTGTGTGAGAGTGAGAGAGAAAGAGAAGGAGAGTTGGCAGTTTTCCTTATCGCATTGTAGTCCCCATTTCTGATATTCCTGTATCATTTTTCAACGTAGTTATGCAATCTATGTCTTTAAAATCTTGAGCAAAAAGTCATTGGTCATCAGCAAACTGTAATGAATATACTGTATCACTATGAAGTGGAATTCCCATGTTCCTGCACATTCTCTCCAAGTCTCTATTGCTTTCTGCGTATAAATTTTGAAAAGCGTGGATGATAGACAACATCCCTGGCGTAAACCTTTGGTCACTTGGAACACAGGTCACAAATTCTTTCCTATTTTAATTCTCAGTATTGGATTGTTATATAAATTTTGTATAGCTTTTATGATAATGGAGTTGATACTAGTTGACTTTAAAGCTGTCCACATATTGGCTACCGTACATTGACATAGAGATGTATATATCGAGACGTGAGAAAATTAGAAATAAAGTTATCAAGAACAGCATATATGTAAAAAATTCAATTGTTGATTAATCGGCAGCTGGATGTGCACCTAGATTGGTGGCGGAGGAGGGTATAGTAGCCCAACGGCTGCACACATGGGCTGAGTCAGTTAGCCTACTGCGACCGGGCAGAGAGAGCTCGTCAGCTGAGGCGAAAGCAACTCTCTAAGGGAAGAGCAGCCCGAAATCAAATTTCCTGGTCCTCCAGGTTGGAGGTTTTGCAGCAGGCCAGTAACCTGCTTAAGTAAAAATGTATATATTTACAGAAATCATACGAGCCTCGGAAATAGGATGGGAAATACGGCAGAACAATCTAAGGTAACGCAAAAGGACAATTGCAAATGGATTGGAAAAAAGATGTCGGTAGACAGAGGAGGAGATGGGTTCCGTAACAGGTCTAAGGTCTAGTTCTTGGAGTGATCATGATAATGATGTGAAACGAAACTTAATGACATGACTATTTTTGCTGATGAAAGATTCTTCATATTTTACTTTTTCTGCTAATACTACAGGCGGGCGAACTAACTCACGTATCCGAAGCTATCGTGACTTAGTAGCCACATCTGCAGCTGGCCGAGGAGTCACGGTTCGCCTGTGAACTCACCCTGCTTTCGAGCGCAGGGATTACACCTTATTTCAGTGGCATCGGCTCCGGTGTTTGGGAAATGTCCGTATCGCCCGCGCGGAGGGTGAAGTGTTATACTGTGACTCCCAGTAGCGCCTTGCGATCGGGAACCAGGGTACACATCCCTTGCCAGAAGATGTGTCGGGCCTCTCAAGCCAGTCCACCATGTCAATTAACATAGTTACAATCTAGTACCTTTGGTCCCGTTCTCTGCCTGTTCCCGCACTCGCAGTTCAAAATGTCACAAGCTGTTTTGTTGCTAGACATAAATTTAAGGAGCTCCGTCTTTGGCCTCAAGATGCCTCGCGACACCTGTAGACAATGACGTAGCCAGTTTGCAGCCCTTCATAGGTCATAATGTCAGTAGAGTCGTCTGCGACGCTTTGCGACATAATGCGATAAAACGGTTCTGTCGTGAAAGTAAATGCTGCTCCAGTGTGCGGCCGGCCTTAAGGTCTTTGTGGATAGCGTTTGATTTGAAACAAGCTGTGGAGCGTTGATTATCTGTCGAGTTCTTATCAGTTATCACCTACTTTACAACTGACCTGGAGGGGTGGTGTTATCCTCCCGCCGCCAGAAGGTGGAGGACAGGCTGTAGAACTCCAGGAATGATCCTATGAGACGAACAAAACGTTCGGGTCCATAACCATTCAGGATAGTGGGGTGGAGGTCGTCGTGTTGATCAGCAACGTGCTCAAAATGGTATAACGGAATCGTGAACCCGCCCGGCCGTGGGTCCTGTCACCCAACATCCAAGTGTTGATGAAAGTTGCGTGGTGGCAATATTACTCTGACTTCATTATATTGTAAAATAAAGAAAGTTGTGTTAGTAGTTATAATCACAAATAGAATTATCACTGTTGCACACAACTATAGAAAAAATATTCCGATTAGCACTTTCAGGCTTCTCAGCTCATCGTCAGATCGGAAATAACAACCAAGAGGATAAACCAAACCCTTCACACCCCCACCCACCCCACTGACCACAACACCCACGCAAACAATTTATAATTCAAATGTCCCTTCCCAACCTCCGAACCCTGTCACCCCCGTCTATAGAGTTACACATTTTTCTAGCACATTCCTTGTGTTTAAGTGGTGTGTGGTGTCTCCCTTCCTCTCTCTCTCATTTTCTTTCTCACTCTTCCAACCTTCTCTCTCTCTCTCTCTCTCTCTCTCTCTCTCTCTCTCTCTCTCTCTCTCTCTCTCTCTCTCTCTCTCTCTCTCTCTCTCTCTCTCTCTCACTTGTCTTTGTCCACAATTGGCTCTCTAAACACTCACCATTTTTATTACACTATCGTCCTCACATAATTTAGAGAATTATGTACACGATAACTGTATAGATTTAACAACTTGCATTGAAGGGTTACAAATTATTATAGAAACATTATACAAACTACTAACACAACTTTATAGATAACAGATCTATTTTATGAAAATATTTATTACTTACTGTTTACATTTTGTACAATGTTATTTACCTAGAACTTGTCTATACAGAGTACCATAGTCTCATGTAGTTCATATATATGTCGGTCATAATCTCTCTCACTCATGCTCTCTCTATCTCTCTCTCTCCCTCTCACTGTCTCTGTCTCTCTCTCTCTATCGCTCTCTCTCTCTCTCTCTCTCTTTAATTTCTCTTTCCCTCTCCGTCTTTGACTCTTTCTAGACTCACACAACACCTTCTCACTCACATTACCCACTCGGTCTCTCTCTCACTCTCTCTCACTCGCAATCTAAACAGATATATACCCTCAATCTAACACGCAGACGTGTACGAACAACACACACAAGCACACACACACACATACACACACACACACACACAAGCACACTACACTTTCTAGCATCAATACTTAATTATAAAACTATTTTATTCTCTTCTTTTTGTCACTTAAGTGTAAATTATGCAGAACGCAGATGACTACTGTACTCAGTTTAAAACTGATCAAATATGTGTCTATAAGAACTGTTATATGTTTGCCTAGATAATACTAAAGCCAGTGTATCAGTGAGCCACTTAAAATTGTTGCTTACCTAGACCACATAATCAGACAGGAAATTCATAAACATCGCGCAAATCAGCTGATCCCCAACGTTACATCTGCCCAAAACACCTGTGCCTAACGCCGGCTCGTACGTTTCTACAACTTATGACAAAATGGAAAACTTAAAAACTTAAAAAATTCCTACTAAAAATTCAAAAAAACTTTAGCATTCAAAATCCAACATACTGTACGATCCCTCTTCTCGAGCTACAAAGACCCGACACCCAAAGACAAACGATATAATGTTGTATACACTGTCCAATGCAATGACTGTCCAGCCACTTACACTGGTATTACGTTCCAATATTTACATAAAAGAATTTATCAACATAGGTACGATTGCCATAAAAAAACCCATAATGATAACCCCAACGCTTTAGAAGAAACCCCAACCATTTAAACACCGGCCATGAATTTGATTTCAGCAACACCCAAATTAAATATTACGAAAATAATTATTTCAAAAGATGCGTAATGGAAATAATTCAAATATAAAGTGACCCTCACTCCCATAATTTTCCCACAGATACTCAAAATCATTCGTCCAGTTACGCTCAATTTATTTACACCGCCAAGGCATGAATTCGAAGAAATAATCAGTAGTCTCCCTTACAGGAAGTCAGTTGTTATCTTTGTATACCTAGCACGTTGTCAGATATTAATTTGGTTGTTTTGATTGTTCATATTCTTTTTCACAGCACTAAACTAATATAGAATATTGAACTTTCAACTTGTAAAACTTACTTGTCTTTCCTTCCCGTACGCGTTTCGGCGTGATGTGCGCCTTCGTCAGCTTTGAGACAGCCTGCCATTAACTTGTAACGGTTTTTGTTTTGAAAGGTATAGTGGTGGTGGTGTGTGGAGGAAGGGGATTGGCGCGGGGATCCAAATTATTGTTAGTTTTATGTATAATTGTGTCAAAAAGTGCGTGTGATTTATACTGTAATTGGTCGTTAAGTATGTTGTTTGGTTGTGTTCTGTGGTGTTTGTATATTTCATCTTGTTCTGCTGTGTTAAGTTTTCGACCTTTGGGTAAGTAGTGTAATATCTCAAGATTAGTATCTATGTTGGTGTAGCTGTGGTTTTTTGTGTGTATGTGTGTGGCAAACGCGGAATGTATATTGTTGTTGGATAAAGCTTTTAGGTGTTCAGAGTAACGAGATGGAAAAGATCTTCCCGTCTGGCCTATATAGAAACTATTGCAATCATTACAATTTAATTTGTAAACACCTGTTTTGTTGTATTTGTCTATGCCCGTGTTTGTATCATGGATGTGTTTTTTTGATGGTATTGTTTGTTCTGTATGCTATTTTGTACTTGTGTTTTCTGAATGTGTTGGCGATTTTGTGTGTGTTGGAGTTATGGTATGTGAGGGTGATGTATTTAGTTTGTTGTGTGTTGTTGGTATTTTGTGTTTTGTTGTTTTTGTTTATGATGTGTTTGTGTAGTTTGTTTATTAGATTAGGGTAGTATCAGTTTTTTATTGCTATGTATTTGATTGTGTTGAGTTCATCATTATAGTCCTGTTTACTTAATGGTATTTTAGTTAGTCTATGGAGCATATGGTTGAAGGCCGCATGTTTATGTTGTGTTGGGTGGTTTGATGTGTTGAGTATAACCATGTCATTTGTGGTTGGTTTTCTGTATATTTTATACGTGTGTGTATTGTTAGTTTTGTTAATTGTTAGGTCCAGAAAATTTAAACTATTGTTTTGTTCAATTTCCAGTTTAAATTTTAGTTTGTGGTGTATTGTGTTTATGTATTTGTGGAAGTTTTCGACCTGTCTTGTATTGCCATTGAATAAAAGTAATATATCATCTACATATATGTGCCAATAAATGATTTTGTTGGTGTATTTATTGTTGTTTATTATGTGGTTCTGTTCTATGTTGTGTATGAATATTTCAGCCAGTATTCCTGATATGGGGGATCCCATCAGGATACCGTCTATTTGTGTGTATATCTTGTTATTGTATGTAAAGTAATTTTTCTCAGTTATTATTTTGGTGAGTGTGATGATCTCATGTATGTGTGTTTCGGGCGTGTTGTTTTGTCTGAGTAAATGTTCTAGTGTTTGTATGGTTTGTTTAATGGGTATATTCGATCAGTTTTAAACTCGATACAGTGGTCATCTGAGTTGTGCATAATTTACACTTGGGTGACAAAAAGAAGAGAATAAAGTAGTGTTATACTTAAGTATTGATGTTAGTGTGTGTGTGTGTGTGTGTGTGTGTGCTTACACGTCTGCGTGTTAGATTGAGGGTATATATCTGTTTAGATTGCGAGTAAGAGAGAGAGAGAGCGCCCGAGTGGGTAATTTGAGTAAGAAGGTGTTGTGTAAGTCTAGAAATAGAGAGAGAGAGAGAGAGAGAGAGAGAGAGAGAGAGAGAGAGAGAGAGAGAGAGAGAGAGAGAGAGAGAGAGAGACAGAGAGAGGCAGACAGACAGACAGAGGCAGAGACAGTGAGAGAGAAAGAAGGTTGGAAGAGTGAGAAACAGAAAGAGAGAGAGCGGGTGGGAGACAGTGAGTGAGAGGTAGTGTGAAAGAGACCAAGAGAGAGAGAGTGAGTGAGAGGGATAGAGAGTGAGAGAGCGATTTCATGTTAGAGTAAGATGCTTTGAGAAGGAATGGTAGGGGGGAATGGGTGAGAGAGAAGGTGTGATTGTGGACATATACATAAATTTACAGTATTCCATAGTACTCCTGACTATAATTTACAACAATATGATTACAATTATTATCCAAGTTTACTTTTTATATAAATTTACCATAAAATTTAACATAAACGTTTGTAACCTTATGTCAACTATCTGATGTAAGGTAGTAAAATTCTACAGTTATTGTGTAATTTGTATGTTTCTAAATTATGATTGTTTTTTAACACCAGTAGTGAGTGAAACATGTTGATATTAACTTTTAATAATTACATATTTGAACATCCCCTAATCTGTTTTTAGTTATAAGTAATATATTTTACTATGCTATATGTTTACTGCAGTATGTACAAACGTTTTGTGTACCAATCTAATATCCCATTGTTGATTACTGTTTGTTTAATTAATTAAAATATCATTACACATAGTAATTTAAATTGTAATAGTGTATAAATTAAGTTCTGTGATACTACAATTGTTGTCGGTTTCTTAAAGGAAATATTTGAAAATGTAAACAAACTATCTCAACTCCTTCACATATACAATGATACATAAATACACACACACACACACACACACACACACACACACGAACACGTTCAGTCAAATAATTGTTCTGTTGTGTTTGACATTTCTTTTTTATTTCATACACAGGTCCTGATGATGACAATAAACATTGTCAAAACGTCGACACAAATAAGTTAAAAATTTGTGTTATTTTTGACCAATCCTCACTAACTCTTCACTGAGAAAACTATTATTAACAATATTAAAAGTGTACCTTTTGCATACCACCGTACAAGGTGATAACAACTTTATCCTTCTGATGAAACTTCATGTATTTTCACATAACCGTAACTAAAATACGTAATAGTTTTATATTTCAAATATTTTTTTTACAAAAATTCTATCTAGAAATGGATCATTTATGGCGGTTGTATTTATTTTTAAGAAACCTTAACAAAGTGATTTGATTATATTTATCACGTTTTCCTGTAGAGCGCTAAGAGATATTGAAGCACAAAAAATTTCAACGCCATATTCCTTTACATTTTTTGCAATAAACGTAGCGCTATCCCCAGGTAACGATGTGGTACTAACACTATTGTCCCCGTATGCTATCATTGCCTCTATGTAAAAGCAGTGTCTCCACACGTTTCTATTTCAGATGATTATGTTGTCACCTGATAATGATAAATATGTTACCTCGTTTGTAGTGACAACTGTCGGATGAATGTTCATTGAGTGGTTTTAAAATTAATATACATAAATCAGAGTATGGAGATATATGTAGTGGAGAAATTTGAGTGACATCGTGCTATAAGGTGGAAATATAAGAGTCTTGTCTAGAATGTAAATATCACTGGAGGATAATTAGGCAAGAAAAAACTTGCTATAAAGATATTAACTATAGACGCATTCGAAGATGAACAACTATCAAAAGGCTAAAGTTAATCGTTAATTGTCATCAATGTTTAGAGCCTAAAATAAACAAAAATATAAGGCTCTGCGTGAAGAGGTATTTCCAAAGAGGAATATTTAAGAAATAATTCTGAAATTAAATTAATTTTGTACTGTAGGTGGTGCACAAAGCTTGCTATGTATACATGGATACATTTGGTTATATAATTTTAAGGGATACAATTTGTCCGATGAATGTTCATAGAGGGATTTTAAAATTAATATACATCAATAAGAGTATTTATGTGTAGGGAAAAAGTGAGTGACATCTTGCTACAAGGTGGAATTATAAGAGTCTGCTAAGATTATAAATATGTAGGGACCATAATTAGTAGAGAGGGAACTTGTTATAAAGATATTAATTATTAGGTCATTCAAGGATTAATAGCTACCTAAGCTAAAGTCTCTTCGGATAATTTAATTTGTATGGAACAACTGTTCAGCCAATTACAACGTATGAATCCGAGTACTGTCAGGTGATAAATGCAAACTGGATCCATTTAAACAGAGTCTGAAAACATCTTGTCGGATATCCCGGCAGCAATCATATGGTACCTCGTTTGTGGTGAGAAACTATTGAATGAATGTTCATAGAGAGATTTTAAAATTGGTATACAGAAATCAGAGTATCTATATGTAGTGTGAAAAGGGAGTGACATCGTTCTACAAGGTGAAATTATAAGATTCTGCCAATAATATAAATATGTGGGGAGCATAATTAGCAAAGGGGGAATCCCCCATAAAGATATTGTTACGACGGTCTCCTTGATCGCCGTATGGTGCAGTGGAAAACAAAGTACAAGACACCAATTAAGTCACTAATCACCAGCTTTAATTATCACAATTAATCTGTTTTTAATCAATAAGATAGTCTCTTACAACAAATCAAATTAAAAATTGTTCACAATAATAATGTCAACTACCATATAACACAATTGTATTACAATTGTCCCACACAATAATAAAACACATAATACTTCGCCACAATACGTCGAACCGTACTGAGTAAATCGTCCGACAATATCTGAACTAAGCGCCGCTAAATGTTTATATTTATAGCCAGCTAAAATTCCAGAATAATCCATACTACGCTTCAGCGCTACACTAGAGCGTAATTGACTGCAGCCTTGACACAGTTCGCGGGGCCGGCGAAGTCTAGAAAAGCCTCGCTAACGCATGTTAATATCACGTACTCACACAACATTACAGCCGATTCCACTGGAACATCCGAGAAAAACGTCGAACGTTCTGTAATGGTGTATCGGGTTTTCCGCATTACGTAACAATATTAATTATTAGGTCATTCAAGATGACTGGCTATCTAGAAGCTAAAGTCTCATCTCCGGTTAAATTTAATTTGTATACAACTGTTCAGCCAAGTACAACATATGAATCCGATTGCTGGCAAGTGACAAAACGCAATTAATAAACTGTATCCATTTAAACGGAGTTTGAAAACGTCTTGTCAGATAACCCGGCAGGCATATGTCAGAAATGAAGTAATTACATAGTGAGCAAATGTTATACAAAAATTTAGTGATCTACTTGAACGACGTATGTCAATGTGGCACAGGGAATGAGCAACGAGGGGGAGCCCAGAAGGACACTTGAATTTCATCCGTCAGCGCGATCTAAACAACAAGTTAGAATTTTCAAACTGCTTTTATTATTATTAGCGGGGGTCATACAGTCTATGCCGCATCCCGCATTCGATCCCCATTTCTCCCTATCTTTCCAGTCATCGTCTTCAATAGACCGATCTCTCATGCTTTTCCTAATTCCTGTTCTCCATTGTGTTGTCAGTCTTCCTTTTATTCTCCTGTTTTGTGGTGTGTAAGTCAATGCTTTCTTTGGCCATCGCTTCTCCTCCATCCTCGTTATGTGGCCATATCATAGCAACTGCCTGGATTCTATTCTTTCTGTTGTTGTAAATATGAGCCTTGTTTTCCTTCTCTTATATTTTCGTTTCTAACGTGTTGCATTCTAGAAATATTACACGGTCTTCTTAACAAGTCCATTTTGCATAGTTTCTATCATCTTTTTCTCTTTATCTGAAAGTTGCCAGCATTCACAGCCATAAGTTAAAATGGGCTCCACAATAGTTGTATAGATTGTCAGTTTAGTTTGAAGTTTCATTTTGTTTGACCAAAGTACGGTAACGAGTTTAGCAAACGAATAGCCTTTTTCCCCTGTTTTATCCTATTTTTGATGTCATTCTTTGTTGTCATTCAAACTGCTTTCCAAAAATATTAAACTCTGCGTAAAGCGTTATTTTCAAAGGAGCAAAATTCAATAAATTCTTCTCAAATAAAATGAATTTAATAATTTAGGTGTTGCAAAAAGCTTGCTAATATACATGGAGACAGTTAGTTATATAATTTTACGGGGTACATATTATATTCACACATTTAATAATAGTAGTACTACATATATTCATAAGCAAATAATATTGTCAAATGTAAACATTAGAATAATGCTGTAGATCAGGGGTCTCCTAACTACGGCCCGCGAAGGGTCATTTTCCGGCCCGTGGCAACCGGCCGATCCTCTTTGAGTTCTTAAATAGATCGTCAAAATTTTCAAATATTATAACATTGTTCTAAATAACTAAACAAGTAAAAACCTTTTATACAAGTTAAAAACATTTACATGGTTAATGCGCCCGTTCTTCTGGCTGCCTTGAATGACTCACGCTTTTCACTGGCATCAACGTAAAGCGAAGATTCTTATTCCCCCCGTGCGCTCGCCAAGAACAATGCTTTCAGTGTTTGTTTTTACCTACACCTGCGAACAATCGTTTTCAAAAATGAACTTTATAAAATCATGGTACACGGCTAAATTGTCAGAAGAACACTTGGAATCGATTCTAGTGATAGAAGCATCAAAATTTTATGTAAAATATACAGACATTATGTGCCAAACTTTATACATCCCATACGTACATAAAAAAGCCAAAAAATGATACATTAGAAATATCTTTGAATGTATTTTTTCCTTACTTTTACTTACATTATTTTGAATAAATGAATAAGTCTGCTTATTTGGATTAGTCTGCTAAATTTTTATTAAATACCTATTTTATTTACTTAATTATTTCGTAAATAAAATAAATAAGTTTACAGTATGTGTGTGTGTTGGCCCGCCTGACTTCCAAGATTTTTAAATTTGGCCATCAAGTGAAAAACTTTCGAGACCCCTGCTGTAGATTGTCGTGAGAAACCAGCAAACCGTTGATCAGTTCAACTGGTTCAAAAGGCTGTTGACTAACAATTGTCGTGGGCAGCTAGCAATAACTGCATTCTTTAAACGTTTCCATTGTAAGTCAGCAAATTCTGAAAGAATTTTACTTTTTAAGAAACCAATAAGGTGATACTTTTATTGTACTGTTGCATGTGTATCGAAAACGCGGACAATAAGAAAAGAAGAAAAAACGCCTTGTAAGAAAATATATGTCAACACCTGTAAATATTTTTTCGAAAAGGTATTCTATGTAAACGTGAAACATATTCACGAAGATAACTGAGCAAAAAAAAATTATTAACTTATGTCTTCCGATCCACTAAAATGCTACCTCCTTTTGCCCCGACTTCGACAACACCTTCTGAAGGTACCCATAAGAAACGTGATCCAGAGAACAAGTTAGAATCTGCAAACCGCTTTGTAGAAGATCCTTGGGACATTTTAGGGAAAGATTGGTGCTGTAGCGAAGCAAGGCGAGAGAGTTTGAATAGACTAACACTTGTAGATAGCAGAAGGAGAAGAAAAGAAAGAAAGAAAACAGAATAAAAGGAGCAGCAAAAGAAAATGTGAAGGGAAGGCAATGACGACGACGACGACGACGATGATGATGATTATAATAAAAACTTTATATTTATATATTTTAGGCTACTAATAACAATCTAAAGTTAGATTAAAAAACGTTATCTCCACTTTAGTCAAAAAACATTGTGCAATTTCTTCAGAGTTAGCTAAAAGAATCTGTATTACTTACAGCTTGCTCTTCACAGGGGCACACATCAGGATATTGGGCCTCCGTCCGCCGATTGGAAGAACTGCCGCCACGGCCAGACTGATCAACGCCACGAAGTTACCGATGGTCTTCATTATATGTAGTCAGCAGACGACGATTGATGTCTTGGCTACGACACCCTTTGCTTGTTCTTATATAAGTCTAACTAGATCCCCTTCCGTTTGCAAAATATAAAATAAAAAGATAAAGCGTTAAGATTGTCAGATTGTGATTTCTTATTTAATATGTCAAATATGTTTCTTAAAATGAAAAGTGTGAATTTATGCGGTTAAAAAGATAGAAAAATTGCCTTTGCCTTTACTAGTTTTACCGTTTAAACATTATGCAGTAAAATAATAATTACATAATTACCGGTGTGTGCGTGTGGAGGAAGAAAATTAGAAAAAAATATTCTTAATGCCATAATTTACAAGTCTGTTTATGCAGCTTCGGCAAATAGTACGAAAAATACGGTTACATAAAGGTCGTCACAAGAACACAGATTGTGTACAAATTTAAAGCGTCTTGGGTCACGTGTTAAACAATTTTGCGCAGTATAGTAAAGATGTTTTTGAAAATTTGTAGAAAAACAAAACACTAAATTATTTCTTGGATTTCGTTGTCTATGACGTGTCCGTTACTTAACTAAATATAATTATTTCACTACGACTCGGAAAACAAAACTTCTTATGGGTAAAAACGTAAAGGTTTTACATTATAATCTGAACCGGTTTTCACTTTTGAAAAGATTCTTCAGAGTTTGCCGCTGGTTGTCCGTCACCAACAACAAGTCAGACAGTGCTACCACACTACCTACAAGAAGACAAAGCCTCAGCGCTTGGCTGTGACTTCATCACGAGTCGACGAACGCTAGTCAGTTGTCTACACACAGCCTAACGCAATATAAACTAATACGCGTTTCGATACGTTTAATCTGTTTATTTTGAACGCACACGTAAAAGGTTGCAAGCATTTTTTTTTTAATTACATTCATTAAACCATATTATTTTAAAACATCGATAGCAAAAACGGGTATTATTATTTTTTCTTCAATTTAAAATCTTAATCTGGATAAGAAATTTTACATTAAATATGAAAATTAACTTTCACAAAATGATCGAAAAAACACTGGATACATTTGTAAAAATATTTAATTTTGTTTATAAACAATGTTTTTAAAAAATGACTGCTATAGTTTGTCAGCAATTTAGCATCAATAATTTTCCATGTATTACACATTAGAGTGTAGGCTTACATAAATTAATATTTTTCAAGTACACATTTTCTGTCTCAAAATTGTAATAAAAACAATTTATAAAAACTGATAGGCATTTCATGAATATTTTTAAATACATTTCATCTAACATAAATATATTACTCTAACCTAACACATTTTCATGATATAATTAATAGTTATACTGGATTTGGTAGTGGTTACAAAATTATTACGATTTAGGTCTACAGACAATTTAGGCTGTTTTAATATAATCATTTTTTTTTTATCACAGGAAATATGTGGTCTACTCCACATCTTTCACAATTGGTAACATCTGGCAAGTTTCATATCTGCCTATCTGCCACGTGACATAATACTGCAACTATTACACTATTGTATTTTATGTGTTTTATTTGAAATATAAATGGTCATATCTACTACAAAACACAAATCTGCATGTTACCAAACAAAAATAAATTTTTAAACATAATGTGTTACTTTAGAAAATAAAATTTTGCATATTACATCATCAACAACAACAACAGCTCTACAACAATTGGTGGGTCTTGGCTTGCTCCAAGAGTCTATTCCATTCCTCCCTATTGCATGCCCTGGCTTTCCAATTTCTTATGTTCAACATTTCGAGGTACTCTTCTATCTGGTCTTTGAATTTACTTCGGGGTCTTCCACTTTTCCTACTACCCATTGGTTTGTGGTAGAAAATATGTTTCGCAGGCTGTCCTTCCACCGTTCTCTCTATGTGTCCAACCCACCTCAGCCTGTGTATTTGATTATCATGACAATGTCCGGTTCTTTGTAAGGATGGTATAGTTTATAATTATATCGCCTGCGCCACATTCCATTTTCTTGTACGCCATATGTAATTTTCTTAGGAAAAACTCAGTCATTAATTCGAATCATTGGTTGGTGTATCTATGTATTCATCTAGTTGTATAGCAAACTTATTTCTAAAGTTTATCTATAAATTTGAAATAAACAATTGGTTTAACTTCTCCCAAACAAGTTATTATTAACTTTATAATTCTTAATAACTGTACAGACTACCAATGCCAACAGTACAGTATAGAGCTAGAGGAAGAAGAAATGCAAGTAGTCTAAGGAAACCGTGTAGTGGGCACCGGAACACGTCTTGCGAGTGTATACATTGGCAGTTGAGAAGAAGAAGAAGAAGAAGAAGAAGAAGAAGAAGAAGAAGAAGAAGAAGAAGAAGAAGAAGAAGAAGAAGAAGAAGAAGAAGAAGAAGAAGAAGAAGATCTTTAAATGTCAATGTATGACGTTATATAGGTCGTCTTACCTCCGTGGCGTGCAAATGCTAAACATGGCTTCAGGCGTTCTTCCATTTTAGTTTTTAAGTTACGGTTTTTTCCTTCAGGTATATATTTTATAAGTAATTAGTAATAAATATTTAACTAATTATTTATAGGCACAGAGATACGGTGAAATTAGAGGTTAAAAATCCAAGTATTATTAACTTACACTTACCTTGTGTAGAAAATACGCCCTATTATAAGTTTTCAACATTTTGGTTTATTCAATTTTTGTACTACGTCTCAAAACCCATAGAATATTACATTCAGATAATTTAACCTGAGTAATATATTTGTTCAAATTTTTGTTTTTGCTTTTCATGAATATTTCAGTGTATTTTGGAAGAACATTTTGATCTAGGCACTTTTTGTTGAAATAAATGTTTCCAAAACAATTAATTAATTGTTTTTTACGCCTAACAAGTAGGTTATAGGAATGTGTGTGTGGTGACTTAAAGATTTCGTGATTTGAAAGTTTTATTTATCTACTTTTGTTTGTTACCTATTTATTATGTAAATACATTTAGTGTGTTTTGACGCCCTTTCGGTTGTAAGACAGAGTATTGTTTATTTTTAAGTTTTGATGATTTAGTTTTGTTTTTGCCTGAAGAAAGATTTGTTTTGTAACCAAAGCGTCGATTTAAAATGAAAAATCATCAATGTGAATGCTCGACACAACAATAGGCCTAACGTCAACAAACCATCACTGACGTCTTCAAAGAGCACAGTATTCATTTTCCAAAATCCAAAATAATTTTTTTTTATCGTGAGTGAAAATTTTAATGAAATCGCAAAAACTTGATGTATGGTTCAAATTAAACAAACGTTTTACCAACACCTTATGGAGTATTACGGTTTAAAATTTTTTTTAATTTTGAGATCCCAGTGCACAAAAAAGAGATCCAAAAATTTGGAAAATTATTCAGGATGTAAGACCAATACAGTCCAAATGTTAACAATTTCTAGTGTTTGTTGTATGATTGCGTACTATGTAACTGTTATATTATTCAAGAAATATTAGGAAAATTGGGATTTTTCTAAGCTTCCCTTTACTTGGAAAATTATCTACCATCTAAATTTGTGTAATAATAAATTACGTCATCCTAAGTAAAGAACGAGGACTACAACTCATGGAATATACTAGTATAACTTGTTCACATTTAATTTCCTATGGGTTTAGACTTACTGCTTACTGCCTTACACCTGTGATAACAAATTAAATATAAATTTTATTATAATAATAAACAAACATATTTATTAAGCAAAGAGAATAAAAATACAAATTAACATTTTCTCAAATGATTAAAGCAATTTGTCATCATATTTTAAAGGAGATTCGACAAGACTTTTAGAATAGAACTATGTGCATATTGTGATCTTCACATCCATCCTCTTCTTCTATCCAACAGCGGGGTTACAGAGCTAAGAGAATGACACTCATCTTCCGATCAACCGTACATAATCGAAATAGCATTGACAGTTTATTGAGTCGCAACAGTAATCCAAACGTTTGCACTGAAACCAAACAACATGTTTTAACACTCTCATTAAATTGATAAAGGAGCACTTGTCAATATTATTAACAATATCAAATAGTGTACCTGTTGCATACCACCGTAAAACGTGATACTCACTTTACTCTTCTGATGATACTTCATGTGTCTTCACGTAACTAATTAAAATAGGTAAAAGTTTTATATTCCAAATATTTTTTGTGTACAAAAATTCTATCCAGGAATGGATCTCTTATAGCGGTTGCATTTATTTTTAAAACACGTTAACGTAGTTATTTGATTATAATAGTTTTATTTTTATAAATAGGTATTAAAACACACAATATTTTAACGTCTTATTCTTTTACACTTTTTGCAATAAAAGTCACGCTATCTCCAGTTAACGATGTGGTGGCAACACTATTAACACTATTATCCCCGTATGCTATCATTGTCTCTACGTAAAAGCAGTGTCTCCACACGCTTCTGTTTGCAGACGATCAGGTTGTCATCGATTATGTTAAATATGACACCTCATTTGTCCTGAGAAAGGCACTGAATGAATGTTCATAGAGGGGCATTAAAATTAATATACAGAAATCAGACTAATTATATGTAGGGGAAAAGTGAGGGATATCGTGCTACAAGGTGGAATTATAAGAGTCTGCCAAGAATATAAAAATGTGGGGGGTATAATTAATAAAGAAACTAGTGCTATAAATTAATGAATAAGTTGCATAAGTTGCATAAGTTGAATAAGTTTAGGTGCGGGACCATTAAACGACCCCTTAAGTCAGCAAGTAAAGGAACACTCTAAAATTCTAGAAGGTGATGGCACTTCCCATACTTCATTACGGGTCTGAGAATTGGAATTTAACGAAAGGCAGGCCAGTCGCATCCAAGCGGCTGAAATGAGATTTCTCAGGTACATGGCAGGGTATATTCTCCATGATCATAGAAGGAACACAGGTATACAGCAGGAAGTGGATATTATGAGTATACTCGACAGGATCGCTCAGAACATCTTTGACTACCGTATCCCCAAACAACTATGGAACTATAAGCCAAGGGGACGGAGAGGCGTGGAACGTCCAAAGACGCGCTGGAGTGACCAGCTCTAATCTTTGCCTATTTGGGACCGGAACAAACCATCCTTGATAATACTTGAAGATGATGATGATGATGATGAAATCAGAGTATTTATATGTAGGGGATAATTTGAGTGATATCGTGCTACAAAGTGGGATTATAAGAGTCTGCCAAGAATGTAAATATTAGGGGAGGATAATTAGCAAAGGGTTAACTTGCTATAAAGATATTAATTACTACGTCATTCCAGGATAAATAGCTACCTAAAATTAACTCTCTTCCATGGTTAAATTTAATTTATATAGACAACTGTTTAGCCAGTTACAACATATGGATCCGAGTGCTGTCAAGTGACAAAACAGAATAAAGAAAACTGGATCCATTTAAACGGAGTTAGAAAACATATTGTCGGATATCCTGGCAACAATGTGTCAGAAAGAGGTAATTATGTTGTGAGCATGTATCAAACAAAAAATTTAGTGGGCTACTTGAACAACTTATGTTGATGTGGTACATACAGAGAATGAGAAAATAGAGAGTGCCCAGAATGTCCAGAGTCCAGAGTGGGTCCAGAAGGACACTTGATTGTCATACTCAACGTGATCTAACCAACAAATTAGAATCCGCAAACCGCTTTGTGGAAGATCCTTTGGAAGTGTTAGGGACGGATTTGTGTTGTAGTAAACCAAGGCGAGAGAGTTTGATTACACTAACCCTCGTAGATAGCAGAAGGAGGAGAAGAGAGGAAAGAAGGGAGAACAGAATAAAAGGAAGAAAAAAGAAAAAGTTGAAGGTGAGGCAATTATGATGATAATTATAATAAAAACTGTAGATTTATATTGTTATACTATTAATAACAATCTAAAATTAATTAAGAAAAAATTATGTGCACTTTAGTCAAAAAACATTGTGCAATTTCTTCAGAGTGAGCTAAAATATCTGTATTACTTACAATTTCCCCTGCAGAGGGGCACACTCCAGTCTATGCCTCAGGCGAGTGAAAGAGAACTGTTGTCACGGCCAGACTGATCAACAACACCATGAATTTACCGATGGTCATCATTGTACGTAGTCAGCAGACGACGATTGATGTCTTGGCTACGACACCCGTTGGCTGTCCTTATATAAATCTATCTGGATCCCCTTACATTACCAAAAAATAAAATAAAATAAAAATATAAAGCGTTAAGATTGTTTGATTGTGTTTTTTGTTTTATATGTGCAATATTTTTATTGAAATGAAAATTTGCATTTATACTGTCATAATGATAAAAAAATTGCCTCCGCCTGTACTAGTTTTGCTGTTTAAAGATTATGCAGTAAAATATAATAATTACATAATTACTGGTATATTCATGTAGAGTTAGAATATTAGAAAATATTTATTCTGAATGACATAATTTACACGTTCGTTTATGGAGTTTCATAAAAATAGTATGACAATTACGGTTACAAAAAAATCGTCAAAATAATACAGATTATATACAAAAGTGAAGCGTCTTGGGTCACGTGATGAACAATTTTGCGTAGCAGACTGAAAAAGATGTTTTTGTAAATTTTTATGAAAAGTAAAAACTAAATTATTATTGACCATATTAAAAAGAAAACTGTATCAATAATTGTTGATTGTCAAACTCTGAAAGTAATAAGGTTGAATTTTGTTGAATCGTGTTTTGGGACCGTTGATAGATGTCAACAAATCACGTATTCGGTCTATGTACGTCGTTTTAAGTAATAAAAATTGTATATAGAATGTAAAAAATTGAATATGTAAAAATTTTATTACACACCCTGTACGATCTGAAGCGGTAATATCAGAGGGCGGATGGGTTACTTATTGTGACGTCATAGGGCGGGGTGATACGTGTATAGAGTTTAGTTGTTTGTGAAGGCCTTCGTGAAATCTGCACTGAGTGGTTGGAAAGTTGACGACCGCAAATTCTGGGTGTTAAAGTTCTTCCGCCTTGTCCACCGTTGGGAATTTCTTCCACATCCGCCTTCGAGGCCGTTGACCGGTTTAATTGTTGTATCTCTAAATGCGTACAAAGGCATTGCAAGAGGAGTATACAAAGAATGGTCTGCAAATAAAATATGATTAAACTAAGTATTTGCTATTAACACATGTTAATGTACTCAAATTTGAAGTAGCCAATTGTCATGTAGGTAAAGGAACAGGTTTTAAGATCCCGATTTTCCATTTCAGACTGCATGTCTTACACAATCGAAATATAAACACAATTTAGTGGTTAAGCGTAATTTTTACTAAACTTGTATTGCAGCCACTAACACGCAATTGTATTTCCGATAGGTTCTGTTCGATCTGATGATGAGCCGAGAGGCTTGAAAGTCCTAATGTCCATTAGGTTCACAGTGTTACTACGGATTGTGTTATTACTCGGTAATTGTTTCATGAACACAGTAATCAACAAATACGAGGGTTATTCAGAAAATAAGATCCGTTTTGAGATACTGCCGTGGTATCGATGCCGTCACGCTATCGCGGATGCGCGCCCAGTTTCTTGATTAATTGGCAAGGCAACAACGCTATTTGTAAACAACTGTACACTGAGTAAGCTTTGTTGGACATGTTTATAGTGTAGAAACAATTCGAGACGTCCGCCGCTTTTGAGATTAGGTATGTGATTTGGTTCTTGAATGGGAAAGGCATTAAGATAATTGAAATTCACCATCAGATTTTCTATATTTATGGAGAAGAAGCAGTAAACGATTCATTAGTACCAAGATGGATACGACTTTTTTGCTTAGTCCGATCCTAAATAAGCGACGTAGGTTGCTTACCCGGGACATTGCAATCAATCGTGGCACTACACACACACACACACACACACACACACACACACACACACACACACACTGCCGCTGCAACGCAACATCTCCTCACAAAGATTGGCTGG